>WOXC01003317.1:0-319295 GCA_011680675.1 Gymnobelideus leadbeateri
TTCCTTCATTCATTAAATGAAAACTTTGGGCTATGTCATGGTTCTCCATCTTTTATATTAGGAAGATCCTTTTCTTAATGTTGAATAATTTCATAGATCCCTTCCCCTAGGACAGTAGTTGTAACACTACCATCTGTCAATTAAGAAAATACTTAATTTACTATAGTTGGAAGTAGAATTCTTATCCGAACAAGAGATCACAAAAGATAATAATTTCAACCATATAAAATGTAAAAAGTTTAGTTCAAACCATATCAATGCAATTAGAATAGGAAAATAAATTAAGAGGAGAAAAAAAATCTTTGCATCAAGTAACTCAGAGAAAACCTATTCTGACAGCTAAGATGTGAAGGAAATTTGGCAGAAATATAGACTATCCAGAGTCATCCTCCAATACATAAAATGCCAAAATATATGAACAATTTATAGAAGAATAATTGCAAACTATCAAAAATTCTAAGTAAGATTCTCCAAATCACTAATAATAGAAATGTCAGGTAACACATCTCTAAAGTTTTATCTCCACCCAGTAAATTGGAAAAGATGAAAAAGGCAGATATAACTCATTTTTGAAGGACTCTAGGAAGACATGCTAATACTAAGCTGTTGGTGAAGCTATAGATTGTTTGACACATTCTGCAAACCAATATGGAATCATGTTTGAAAAGTCATTAAATTGAAATTTTTCAGCTCTTTTGTTATAATACTATAAATTCTCTCTCCCTCTCCCTCTTTCTCTCTCTCAAATGTATGTCATATATGTATATGTCTATATCTACACACACATATACACACAAAGTGGGTTGTCAAGGGGGGCGGTTATCTAACCAAATTATAGTATCTGAATGTAAAGGAATACTATGGCACAAGTAAGAAATGATAAATCAGAGGAATTCAGGGAGGTATGGGAAGACATACAGAGTACTCTAATGCAGAGTAAAGTAACAGAACCAGGAGAATAATATACCCAAGGATTATGAGAATGTAAACAAAGAGAGGCAGCATGGTGTAGTGGACAGGGGATCTATTTGATTTGGATTCAAGTAGATCTAGGTTCAGGATCTGCTTCTGACACATACTAACTTTACTGCCATTAGTAATCTACTTAACTTCTCAGTGACCCAAGCAATTCTTTAAGACAGTTGCTGATGTGTTTCCAAACTACATTAGTAGAGGAAACCCTCTCACTGGGACTCCCTCAGATTGACAAAATCATAGGTAAAACACTTTCCCTCCTTCCAAAAAAGAAATTTCCAAAAGTAAACAACATTGAAAGGGAGCCAACTCTGCCATATTTTAAGAGATAATTGAACATACTTCCTTTTTAGGGAGTTCAATATTGTAGATGTGGTTGCTTTGTTAGCTGATTTTGCTTTACTGTTTTTGTCTTTGTTGAATGTCATGGATGAATGGAGAGGTATATATTGGGAAAATTCTGTGGTGTAAAAACAAGATGTTTTTAAAATACTATTTTTTAAAGTAAACATGCAACAGCAGAATAACAATGGTTGATGTGCATATGAATTCCCAAACATCTTGCAATCTGTCTGTGGCCCCCAAGGGTCCATGTTCTATAATAGAACCACTGAACTAAAAATTCTTTAAGGTTCTTGTTTCAAGATCATAGAGTCATTCCTATAACATTCTACCATTTAAGAGGTATATATTATGGACAGTTAGGTGGTGCAGTGGATAGAGCACCAACCCTGAAGTCAGGAGGATCTGATTTCAAATTTGGCCTTAGACACTTGATACTTAACTAACTGTGCGACCTTGGTCAAGTCACTTATCCCTGATTGCCTCTAAAAAAAAGAAAGAAAAAAAATAGTACAGACTATAGGTACTATAGAAGTTCAGATGAAAGGCAGATGAGGGGAAATATCCTAAGAAGGCCCAATCTGAGCTGGGCCATGACTGGTAGTTAGGATTTGTATATTTTTTTGGGTGCAGGGTTAGGAGAATGAGCAAAGGCTTGTATTTGGGAAGAACACGGCATTATTCTTTTCTTTCTTTTTTTTTTTTTTAAGCAATTGGGGTTAAGTAACTTGCTCAAGGTTACACGGCTAGTCATTATTTATGCGTGGGTGCTCATTTTTCTGAGGCCGGATTTGATCTCGGGTCATCCCAACTCCGAGGCCTGCGCTCTTACTCACTGCGCCACCTAGCCGCCCCTTTTAGGGCAATTGGGGTTAAGTAACTTGCCCAAGGTCACACGGCTAGGTTTTTTTTTGTTTGTTTGTGTGGGTTAAGTGTCTGAGGCCGGATCCGAACTCAGGTCCTTCTGACTCCAGGGCCGGCGCTCTACTCACTGTGCCACCTAGCCACCCCTAGAACACGGCATTCTTGAGTGGCAATCAGGAGTATAGGACCATTCAGTCATATATGTACCTCTGGAATGAACATTGGTGGCCATCTAGTCCAAACCTTCTACTTTAGAGATGAAGAAATTTGAGTCTCAGCAAGGCTAAATGCCCTGCCCAAGGTAATAAGTGGAAAAGGTGGAATACGAACTGAGATGTTCTACCTACAGATCCAGTGTTCTTTTAACTGCAATAACTAAACTCAGTGGAGCACAGAGTTCTCATGAGGAAACAAGGTTAGAAGATTTTGGGGAGATTATATTATTGAAGGCCATAAATTCCAGGAAAAGGTATTTAGGAGCAATTGATTATTGCCACTCCATTAATGTCTTAATCTGATGACTTCTTAAGGGTTGGAGGTGATCCCTGGGTCCTCAAAGGCTGTTTCAGGGGAAGAATGGCTGTATCTTTAAGGATGGGCCTGGTGACATACTGTAGATCATGATTTTATGACTAATCTAGTCAATTGCATTGAGACTAGGATTATTACCTATAGGTTAACCTATTAGGTGATAAGATTCTGGGTGTCAGTGACCTGGAGACTCAGAAGGATTATGCATTAGTGGATGAAATCAAATGTCCTTTAAAATATCAAAGTAGCAGTTTGGTGGCAATATACTAGATGAATTGTGAAGTGGTAGGGATGCAGTAAGTTAGAAGAGATGGTCAACGCTTATAGGGTTGTATCCCAAAGAGATCATACAAATGGGAAAAGGACCAGTATGTACAAAAACATTTATAGCAGTTCTTTTTGTGGTGGCAAAGAATTGGAAATCAAGGGGATGCCCATCAATTGGGAAATGGCTAAACAAGTTGTGGTATATAAATGTAGTGGAATACTATGGTGCTATCAGAAATGAGGAGCAGACGGCCTTCATAATAACCCAGAGAGTCTGATATAAACTTATGTTGAGTGAGGGGGGCAGAACCAGGAGAACATTGTACACAATTACAGACATGTCATATCTGTGATGACCAACTTTGATAGACGTGGCTCTTCTCAGAAATATAAGATTAGAAGACAACTCCAAAGGACTCATGATAGAAAAGGATATGTGCATCCAGAGAAAGAATTACAGAGTCTGAGTGCAGATTGAAGCAAACTACTTGCTGTTTCTCTTTTTCATTTTGTTTTGTTTCTTCTTTCTTGTTCCCTTGGTTATAATTCTTTTTTTCACAACTTGACTAATGTTTAATGTGAAGATATATGTAGAACATATATAGAATTGTATGTTGCCAAAGGGGGATGGGGTGGAGGGGGATTTGGAACTCAAAAACTCGTGGAACTGAATGCTGAACACTAAAGATAAATAAATTTTAAAAAAGAAGAAATGATCAAGTGCTTATAGTAATAATTCAGTGTCTTTATAGGCCATGTGGTATTCTCAGAGACCTATTCCTTTCCTTTTTAAAATTAACTTTAAATGTAGCTGTGTTCTTTGGAGGAGAAGTAACGTTCTACCATACCAATTCTTGATTTACCCAGATCTTTCTTGAATGATCTTCCATTTAGGAGTCATTCTACCCAATCCTGTCTCTTTAGGAAATCTGTCATTAGAACTGAAAGTAACATTCCCATAGAAAAGGCACAGAGCTTAAAATATAATTTTTAACATTTTGAGAAAGAACAACTTAACCCAAAGACATTATTCTAAACAACAGGCAAGACAATTCCAAGCCACTCAAATGGGCCATATGCTCATTCATATTTACAGAGGGAAGCAATCTCTGTTGCAATTTGCAAAATCCCTAAAATCTGCAATTTGGCTAGTTTGTTGACTTTCAATCTTCAGTCACTTGAGAGTCTAATTTCAGTTTCCCTCCATACTAAATCTTTCAGTTAAAAACACTTTCAGCTTGGCTATCTTGAGTAATACATCTGTAAGGTCTACATTCTCTGTTGGATAAAACATTTTGTGTTCAAAAGTAATCCTCTTCCTTTAGACACTGGCAATTTCAGCATCAAGGGAATGAATCACTAAAGCTTGGCATTGCCATTCACATGGCAGGACTACAAACATAATAAATGACATTTCCTTATCTTGTGCCATCACCTGTGAATTATCATAGTTGTGTCAATGGTTTCCAAAAACATAGTTTAACTATGCCTGCCAACAAACGTATTTTGTCCTCAAATTTTAGATAGGTTTTAATGTCTCAATCATCCCTCACTGAGAGACACTAAATATTTGGGTGAACATGGGGAGGAAAGGAATTTTAAACCACTCCTCAACCCCATGCTGAAACCTGAACATTAAAACTCCCCATTTGGAACAGAAGGAATATCTTTCCCTTCTATATCAAATATTCATTGGTCTTTATATACTTGGAGAAGCAAAATTTTAAGGGTGTGATAGCAGAATACATTATAATCACAGTGTGATCACTGTTTGGATTTCCTAGGGAAGATCATCATGCAAAAGAATCTGTGAGAGGAACTACAATATGGTAAATTCATGCAGTCGATCAAGGTATTCAAAACACTTAGAAACATTAAAGTTGACAGACTGCTGGGAAATATAATTATCAATGTCCTTACTTTTGTAGTTGGGTGAGTCCTAGAACAAAGAGATCACATAGCAACCTCACAGCACTACTCAGCCCATATCATCTTTTCAGGAATATTTTTTTAGTGATGTTCTGATGTAGAACTATAAATTTCCACTAGAATATAAATCAATTATAAGCATTTATTAAATGGCTACAATGTGCTAGGCCTAGGCACAGGGGATACAAAAAGAAAAGGAAGATCACATCTACCTTCAAGTAGCTTACATTCTATATAGAGAGATGATATGTACATATATGCCAACATGGGGCAGCTAAGTGTCTCAGTGGATAGAGCACTGGGCTTGGAATCTGAGTTCAAATCTGGTTTCAGACACTTGCTAGCTGTGTAATCGTGGGCCAGTCACTAAACCATATTTGCCTCAGTTCCTCATATATACAATGATCTGGAGAAGGAAATGGCAAACTATAATAGCAAGCACCCTAGTATACCCAGGATGGCTGCTAGCAGAGGTTCTTTGATCTGCTTTTCTAAAGGAAAGTAACTCAAAATGGGATAACAATCTTTAATTAAACACACACATATTTCATCTAGTTCAGGGGAAAAAGTCAGCATCTTGAACTTCAGAAAATATGAACAGAAATTACAAGCGGACAAAAAATACAGACAGAGAAAATAACACAATTCAACAGACCAAGGGACAGGGCTTCTAGGTGTGTGACCATTACATACAGACCTAGTTACCAGAGAGAGGAGCACCAATATATGGGTTTTAAAAGCTGGGGAACTCAATGGCTACCCAGATCTCATCTATCTATCTCATCTAGCTAAATCACAAAACTCTTCCTATAAGTGAGCCCTAAAGCAAAATCTTCAGGATCAGAGGACATCACAACCTTCATGACTCACTGCCTAATTACAAAGTAACAAAAGGTGTGGGCCTTCCTGAAAAACAAGCCTCCCCCTAATCAAGCCTCTCCTATTGGGTTACACTTGAGGCCCATTAAGGGGCAGGGAAGATCTTCAAATTCCCTAGGCCTATTAAGAGGCAGGGAAGATCTTCAAATTCCGTTACCATTACATTAAACAGTCCAGTATCTTTGCCAAGAAAACTCTAAATGGGGTCATAAAGAGTCAGACATAATTGAAGTGACAGAACAACAACAATGGCAATATACAAAGCAAACTCAAAGCAGTAAAAAAGCAATGTTGGTGGAGGAGGAAGGGTGTCTCATTAACTATTGGAAGGACTGGGAAATGCTTCATCTTGAAGAAAACCAGTGATTCAAAGAGGACAGAGGTGAGAGTCTCTTAGGAGTTAAGCTAGAAGTCAAAGAGTCAGACTAGAACATTCTAGATCATTGGACAGGAGCAAAGTATAAGACAGTTGGAAGGCAGGAAAAGGTCAAGTTGTAAAGAGTTTCAAGTGTCAAACAGAGGATTTTATACTTGATCCTGGGTTCATTAGGGGATTATTGGAGCTCATTGATGGGGTGGGGAGAAGGGTGATGTGGTCAGATTTTTAAAAAAATAGAAAATTTAGAAGATATTCAGGAAACATTTCATTTGTAGCAGTGTGAAGGATGGATTGGAGTGGGGAGAAATCTGTGTCCTATTTTGGACATGTTGAGTATGAGATGCCTACAGGATACACAGTGGGAAACACCCGACAGATAACATGTGATGTGGCATTGGAGCATAGAAGAAAAGATAAGACTGCTTTTATAGATTTTGGAGTCATCTTAATAGCAATAATAATTAAACCCATGGTGGTTCACTGAGAGACAGTATTAGTAGAGAAGAGAGGACCCAGGACAGAATTGTTCTTCTCACATCTCCTACACTACATCAACATCTTCTAACTCCATAAATTTTCTCTAGTTATACCTCATGCCTAGAACACTCTCCCATCTTGTTTCTAATTCCAAATGTTTTTGGCTTTTTTCAAGTTTCAAGTACAGTCCCACCTTTTATAAGAAGTCTCTTCTACACCTCTTTAATATTAGTACCTTCCCTCTGAGATCTCTTCCAAGTGACCTCTCTTGATACATCCTTTTTTGCCTGTTGTCTTCTCCCTTAGCTCATGAAGCTCTGAAGAGCAGGGGCTATCTTTTCCTTTTCTTTCTATCTCCATTGGTGCCTGGCAAAAAGTAGGCACCAAATAAATACTAGTTGAGGAGTCGGTTTTAAGCATCATGCTCTGGAAAAGCTCAGCCCCCAAAGTAGTTATTTAGTAATGAGAAAATATCAAAGTTAAACCAGAACTTTAATATGTAGAATTTTTTTTTCAAATATACAGTTTTTATTCAAACATTTCTAGGTATGGCAGGTTATTGTTTTTATTGATATCTCCTTTTTATTTATTCAATTATTTATTTCTAAAATTCTGAACTTAAATAAAACAAGCATTTCCATAACATAGCATAATAGAAAAAAAGATAAGTACACATGAAACTGCACATCTATTATATACAACCTGCTATTCCTTTTAAATACATGATAAAGTTATCACGTTACTTTGCCCCCTCTCTTTCTCCACCCCCACCCTAGAGATGGCGATCATTGGAAACAAATATGTGTGTATATATGTATGAGTGTGTGTGTGTGTATACACACATATACACATACATTTCTATTTATTAGTTCTTTCTCTGGATGCAGATAGTATCTGCCTTCATAGGTCCTTTGTATTTAATTTGGGTATTTTTAATGACTTCATTGCTCAAGTTGTTCTTAGAACAATATTGCTGTTACTATAAACAACATTTTCTGGGTTCTGTTCATTTAGTTCTTCATTATTTCAAAATGCCTCCTTTTTATATCTTAACAGTCATTTCCCAACAAAACTGGATACTTCATTAAACCCTCCCTTTAAACAAACGAGCAGTTAAGCAAAACCATCTGACATAGAAATCATGGCTGGTAGGGAAAACAATATTTATATCCATAGTCCCTCATTTCTGTACCAAGAAGTGTGCTTCATTTTTTGTTCTCCATTACTGACTTTTTTCATTTCAATTAATCTGAGTTCAGTTGCCTTATAGAATTCTTTTGATTTACATTATTGAGTCCTTTAAGTATATATATAGATATGTACATATATATCTATATATGTATGTATGTATATGTATATATGTATCGATTCTGCTTTCTCTGTTCTCCATTATGCAAATATCCTCATGTACCTCTGAATTTTATGTGTTCCCAATTTCTTCCATTACAATCATACATTAGGTCACATCCATAATTGATGATATTTCACATTATATTCATTTAAAAAAACTACAATGAAACAAAGAAGAAAATCAAGTACCTTAATTTTACAATTAAGGAAATTGAGGCAAACAGAGGATAAGTGACTTGCCCAAGGAAACAGAGCTCATAAGTGTTTAAGGTCAGATTTGAATACATGCTTTCTTGACTCCAGGTCCAGTACTCTACCCACTGTGCCACCAACTGCCCAATAGCATAGAAAAAACAAGCTAACAAGTTAAAGAAAAATCTAACAGAAATAATGGGAAATAGGGCCTAATAATAAGACATTGATTTTACACTAATTTAATATTCATCTAAGGAAGTTGATAAATTTCTCTCTTTCATATATATATATATATATATATATATATATATATACACACTAGTTGAGTGACTCAGTCATATATATATATATATATATATATATAAATATCCACATATATACCTTCTGAATATATAGCGTATATATACATATATATGTATATATACACACACAGACACAAATATGAACAAAATGCTAGAAAAACAGGCCCATGAACACATCTGAAGTAGGATGTTAAAAATACACATACCATGTTAAAGCATTCATAAACACATAGCAAAAGCCAAAAATTCTTAAATGACTATAATCCTTTAAAGACCATCTAATACAACTAAAATAATCAGTAATGAAAATAGGAACAAAAGATTCAGATCTAAATTTGGACAAAAATTATATAAATGATGAGTGGGTCAAAGCAAAACACAAAGGGAAAAAAAGGAATAAAGATGATGGGACAATATGTTCTAAAATCATCTAATATGGAAGACTTTTTTCCTCAGCAACAAATTCTAAGGAAAGATGGCCCCAATTTCTTCCAATATTCCAACTGACCTGTTTCACCGATTGGCAAGTACTTTTTAGAACATCCAATTTGAAGAGCCCAGGCCATATCCTTCCTTCCTTTCCAGACTTCCCTGAGTGGCACTTTCCCCCTCTAGCCTTCCCTGCTTTTCAACCCTTTTTTACATGTGTCTTTTCTCTCTTATGTAAGAAGCTAGGGACTCTCTTTTTCCTTTGTATTCATATCCCCAGTATTTATCATAGTGTATGACATATATAACAAGGGCTTAAAATGTTTGTTGACTTCTTATTGACTCATATTCATTTACAAAGGAATGTTTAACATCTTCATCTGGAAAAGAAGGCGTGTTTAGAAAATAATCACTTCACCTTATATGAATCCATACTGAATAGTAGACCACATCTTTTCTTAAAAAATAAATACAAACAACTATTTCTTTCACCTCCCATTTTCTCTGTAATTTGGCCTGGTATGTTATTACCAATAGCTTTACATTATATTGGATTTGTCCCCTCCTCCCTTTCTTATCCATTTCCTTTCGAGACATAATACTAAACGGTAAAAAGTTCGACAACTACAGATTCATAAATATAAATGTCTGATTTGAAACCTGCTATATTTCAATCAGAGGAACTGGAGCCTCCTTCAAATACAGGGAGGAGTAAAGGCATTAAGAACATAGAACTGAAGGCAATCAGAGGTGTAATAGGAGACAAACCAAGATCTGCTGTTAAGTTTTCCAGGAAATATTTTATACTTAACAAGAGGGGAAAATATCTTATATTACAAATACTATTGAGAAGAATAAAGTTATTAAATTGAGTTGAATTTATGATGAAGCAACACAAATAGTTTTTATGTATGCACTGAAAAAATTATAGGGAAAGGTAATATTTTTGGAACTTAATTTAGTACTTTGATATTACAGTTTTGCTTTGATAAAGGAACAACTAGGAAAGATCAGTACTTTTACAGTGACTCAAGATATAATTTTATATTTTTTAGTAGCAATGGAAGTCATGTATTGTGAATCTCTAATTAAAGTCCTATATTTGCTAACACATTGAAGAAAAGTAGGAAAATATATCATTCTGACAAATGTTAGGATAACTTAATAAAAACAGATTCTGTTCTTGGTTTCTTCCCTATATCAATTAAATTCAATAAACTTTTTTGTCTTGTTTTCAGTCATTGTGCTGATGTCATGCACAGGACTAGCATGAACTGAGATATAGTGAAAGCAAGAGAACTAGCAGAACAATTTATAATATTACATCAATATTATGAAAGAAACAATTTTGAAGATATTTATAAACTGGCAAAGAATGAAACATGGAGAAGAGGTTATACAATAACAACTTTGTAAAATCAGACTTTTGAAAGTTGTAAGAGCTATGTTCAATAAAATTATTCATGATTCCACTGGACTGGTGTGGCTAGGTGGTACAATGGTGAGAGTACTGGGACTGGAGACAGAAAACTTGAATTCAAATTGAGCCTTAGATACTTATTAGCTGTGTGATCCTGGGCAAGTCAATTAACCTCTGTTTGCCTCAGTTTTCTCAACTGGAAAATGGGGATAATAAAAGCATCTACCCCCCCAGGGTCATTGTGAGGATCAAATGAGTTAATATTTGTGAATTATATATCACATTGTTGGTGCTTAATAAAGGATAACTATTTTGATGATGATGCAGAGGAGGATTGAATCATGCTGTTCACTTCCTGAACAGAGAGGTGATGGAGTCATATTGATATACATATGTATATATATATATATATATATATATATATATATATATATGAATATATGCATATGTACACATACACATATATATGTCTATATACATATGTATACACACATCGATACGTATGTATATACATATTGCCAATGATGGAGTTTGTCCTTACTGTATGTCTGTTCTGAAGACATAAAGTACTTTTCTTTTCCATTTGTTTTTTTTTTTTTTGCTTTTTGGAGGGTAATTTGGTGTTAAGTGACTTGCCCAAGGTCACATGGCTAGTTTTTGTGTTAAGTGTCTGAGGCCGGATTTGAACTCAGATCCTCCTGACTCCAGGGCCGGTGCTCTCTTCACTGTGCCACCTAGCAACCCCAACATACAATACTTTTCAATTAGGTAGGGGGTGGAAGGGAAAAGAGAGATTTATGTTAATTAAAAAAACTTTCATAATAAAACTTTAATAGCACTCATGTCATTACTTCATGAATTGCCACCTTTGTTAATGCAGTTTTTGCTAAATATCATATATTACCCTCTTCACTTTTCACTCGTCTGCAAAAAAACATAATTGTTGGCATTTATAAATGTTCAAAATTTTTCGAAGAATCTTATACACCTTGTTTCAATAATGACTGTCACAATAAGCATGAGAGCTGGGTGCTTATAGATATTATCCTCCTCTTTTACACGTAAGGAAATGAAGGCTTAAGTAGGTAGATGGCCACAGTCACACAGCTAGTAAGCATGAGAGTTGGAACCTGAGACTAGATGTTCATGACTATGGTTATGGAACTTCTTATCCACTCGGCCATCCTACCTTTCTCAAGAAGTTCTTATGTTGTTCATTTGTTTCGGTCATGTCCTATTCTTTGTGACTTCATTTGGGGTTTTCTTGGCAAAGATACTGGAATGGTTTGCCATTTCCTTCTCCAGCTCATTTTACAGATGAGGAGACTGAGGCAAACAGAGTTAAGTGACTTGCCCAGGGTCACACAGCTAGCAAGTGTCTGAGGTCATATTTGAACTCAGGAAGAGGAGTATTCCTGACTTCAGACCCCATATACTATCCACTACATTATCTAGCTGCCTTCCTTTTTGAGTTTTTCATATAGATACATATACATATGTAGCTATGTATATGTACATATGTGTGTGCAAACATACATACACACATATATATCCAGTAATTTTATTCTGTTCATTCAAACAGAACTTTCTGCAGGGAAAGTTTATTTATCTAATAGAGCATGATGGTACAGATCTTTGTCAGGCTATGAAACACTCATATTCCCACCTCTGGAATTTTTAAATAGTCAAAAGTTCTCAGTTCTAAATTTTAAGGATTTTTTTTTCTGAAACCTCTTAGTTCTATTTGCCCACTCACAGCGTAGGTAGCCATAATTTCTACAGTTTTACATTTTTGTTAAAGGAAAGCTCAAGCCATATTTAGCCTATTCTGTTTATATTTTCCAAGCCAAACACTGACACTGCTAACTTAACTAAGTGCTTAGATAAGTTACCAGTGAACATTCTGTGCTGCTTGAGGTCCCTTTTGGTACTTGGAGTAACAACATGTATTATATAATCTATTTCAAAAGGCTAGAATTGGAGAAACTCAACTTTATTAGCTCGAGAAAATTGAATATGCATATCTGCCTTGATTATGACTTAATTGGAAATGTTCATTTTCATACCCTTGTTTTTATACTTTCTTCAAAACCTTTACTATATTCAGGAGAGAAAATCAAGAATTCATTAATTTCTTAGCAAATTCTGTGGGGGAAATACTATTTATTTATAACATGAATAAAGTAAGTCATCATTTGCTAATCCGGAAAAAGGCTTAACAGATTTAAATCACTTCTTACTGAAACATTTTGACATTTCTTTTGGATAGATAACTCACATCCTGAGTTTTAAGATAATATAATTTGAAGTAGACATGAAAAATCCCCAAATTAAGTTCAGAGAAGACTGTCAACTAACTATGCCATGGCAATTCCTATTAACATCTATTTTTTTCAGGAGTAGCCTGAAGGTCTTGTCTAACTTCTGTACTATGAAAAAAGGGCTTTACAGATATGCAATGAGAAGTAACAATGCTCTCCATGAAAATACTATTATACTCCCTGAAACACAATGTTCTAACATGCAAACCAATGCCAGACCAAAATTTGGATTTACCATTGAAAACTTAATGAAGTATCAGAAAAAAGTATCAAAATTCAATTTAGAAACTCTGAATGAATGAGTTAATTCAGTTAAATACCCAATAAATGTATCATGAATAGATACAGTGGAAAATTGATCTAATGATGAATGAACCCAAATTCACTTGCTTTGTGCTAATTTTCTCTTTCCTTGATACAGAATGGTGTAATCTGGAAGTTGGAAGGGGCCTTAGAGATCACTTAGTCCAACCTAAACAGGAATTTCTTCTCCATCTCCAAGCAGTAATTCAGTATCAGTAAAAGATCTTTGAGTTATAGGAAACCCCTACCTCTTAAGACAGTCTTTTAAAATTAAGATTTCTCGTTTAAAAAAAAATTCTTAAATTGAGCCTAAATGTACCTTTCTGAAACTTCCTGGCTTTTTGCTCTCTTATATCAAGCAAAACAAATCTAATCTACAGAATACTTTTCCACAGAATATTTTTTCAAGCACTTGAAGTGAACTGTTAGGTCTCCTTTTCCCCTTTTTTTCTTTCTCTTTCTCTCTGTCTCTCTCTGTCACACACACACACACACACACACACACACACACACACACACACACAAACACTTAGTTTCAACCAATCTATTCTTATATAGTAGAACTCTAGACCCTAGTCACTGTCCCCTGGATTGGTTTCCATTCATAAATTTGGGAGACCTTTATCTTCTTTGCTCTGATTTTTATGTTATTACTGTTACTATTTTAATTTTAAATTTTATTATTATTATTACTTTAAATATTTGAAAGTTTTCCATGTAGAAGACATGACAGATTTGTTTTACAGGCTGCAGAGAGCAGAAATAAGATCAATGGGCAGAAGTTGCTTTGGATGAATGAATGCAAAAAATAAGCATTAAATACTTACTATATGATAGGACTTCTGCTATGCACTGTGGTTGTACATACAAGCAATAATACCAATAGCTAACATTCATATAGTACATTAAGGTTTGCACAACACTATATATACACACACTACTTCATCTCCAATCTCTCTGTCTTGGCAAGTCCTTGAATGCATCTTTCCCTCCCATCCATTTCCTAGAATCCCTTATTTTCTTCAAAACTTAGCTCAAGTGCTACCTTCTACATTTTTCCAACTCACCCTAGATGTTAGTGCCCTTTCTCTAAAGAATTAGATTGTATGTATATAATATTTTATAAATATATAATTATGATATAAATGCATATACACATGTTGCTGTTGTTTGTCCTTTGTTTTTGAAGAGGAACAATGACATCACAATGTGAGTGATGCCTTAACTTGTGTGTTAATTGGATTTAAATGAGGCGGAGATGTCAGGCTCACTTTCTCTTCCTGAGTCATCAAAGTCCAGTGGCTAGACATAAGTCAGGACAACTGGTGATGGCCTGGGATGTGGTGGATGACCTTGGTGTCTTTGATGTCTGACCAAGCTCTAAGTTCTTCACAGAGCCTGCTTCATTTGCTTTCATGGCAGATGGAACAAGTTGTTCTCCTCTGCCTACTCCACTGTGTAGAAATCTTCCCATGGTTGGAGTAGGCATTGCCTGACTCACCAATGGGTTTGAAATCTTTCAGCTACTCTCAACCTGGTTTAGATCACCTGCCAAGATGGTTTATTGGTATATGGCTGCTGAGCATGTTACGGCTTCTTGGAGTCACAGGTGAGAGTTAAATGAAAGGTGAATTCCAAAGGTGAGTGAGCATCCTGAAAAAGGGCTTAGCAATTCCTCACACCAAAGGTTCTAGTCTCTCTGAACACCATATAAGTATATTATATACATCTATTAGTATGTTGTATCCATTGATAGACTGTTACATCCTTGAAATGAGAAATGGTTTTCATTTCTGTCTTTGTATTCCCAGCACATAGTAGGATCTTAATAAATGTTTCATAATATATTGACAAACTTAGATTTTTAAAAGCTGTTCACAGGTACTTAAAGTGCAGTGGGCATTTTTGAATTCATGTCAGGACACTGATGCTTTGGCATGGCTTCATTTGCCAGATTCACCTCCCTAGAGTCAGATGGGGAGGTGAAAAGAAAGACTGTAAAACTGTATCTAGGAGATTGCACCTATACCCTTTTCAGTGTGGCATTAGATTTATGACCGTTAAGTTGTGCTATGTGGGTTCTGATGCAATTTTGAAAAGTGATGATCTATTTCTGTGCTAAAGATGCAGGGGGAGAAAGGAATGCAGTCAATTTTTCTGATCCTAGGAAGTAACAATGCCTGATCCCAGGAGTCTGCAGCTTCCTTTCTTTTTTCCTTCATGTGCAACCAGAAGAGATATCCAAAGTTCTGAAGAATATTGGAACCTTCCTGAGTCAACTACATATTTTAAGATCCAGTTTTACTGGGAGTGGGGATTTTTATAACCAGATACTGATTCTTTACTATTCTATAAAGTAGACTATAGGAGTCTGATGGTAGATTCAAAAGCTAGGAATGGTTAATGTCTGCTTTGATATGAATGGTTATATTTATTTTTTATCACTTTGATTAAATCCTTAATGACATTGAAAGAAGTGACTAAATCAAACACATACAAAGAAGAAAAAGAAAGCAAGTTGTGGATATGTGAGAGCAAAGAATATAGGAAATTGATTGGGAGAGCTACCAACACACCCTAACCAGACAAGAGAACACAGAACCACTCAGGCATGATGGAAACTAAGTAAAGATTCACAGCCTGACAGAGAGGAAAGGAAAGGTTGATTGATCTTCATCCACCAGGACACCAGGGTTAGAAACAGGGTTAGGGCTAGGAACTTGTTCTGTTCCCTGTAGCTGCCTGGCTGTGACTACCAGGAACAGTGAAACTTCCAGGAATGAATCTTTAGAGGGTTGCCAGACTTTAGCAAAGAATTTCTTATTATTAAGAATCAGGTTCAAAACAGCAACTCCTCTTGCTGCTTCCTCCTTGGTCATAAAATGACCAAATCAAGAATTTATTGCTACCCTGGCTTTGAGATTGTCCCCAATGGATGTATGGATAGTTTAATTCCTCCATTACATAATACAATATTAGTATTCCATGACAGGTTTTTATGTTGCCTGAACTCATCATCCATTTCTTCCTTCTGGTCAGTTAGTAAGTAGTATACATTCATCATAATGTCATTTCAATTTCTCCCTCAATTAATGCTCACTTGAATGTTTTATACTGTGCTAAAACTCTTTAGTCTTTTTTAAATTTACTCACATGAAAATACTTGGTAAACTGTAATGCTATGACCATTTTTATCTAGTCTGTTCATCTAGAATATGGTATATACTTCCATACCCATTTAAACCTTGTATATGTGTGTGTTGTTGTTGTTTAGTCATGTTCAGTTCTTCATGACCTCACATCTGGGGTTTTCCTAGCAAAGATACTGAAGTGATTTGCCATTTTCTTCTCCAACTCATTTTACAAATGAGGAAACTGAGGCAAACAGGGTTAGATGACTTGCCCAAGGTCACACAGTTACTAAGTATCTGAAGCTGGATTTGAACTCAGGAAGATGAGGCTTCCTGATTCCAGGCCTAGCACTCTACGTACTGTGTCACTCACAAAGATATATATGACAATGATTTTATTTAATTAGTTAAGAACTCTTGTTTGCCTTAATTATTTCCTATACTCTATACATTTTTTACCTGGGGCCAATGGTTTTCCTACAACTTCTATTCTTAAATAATTGTTTCCTGAAAACTACTTGTCCTATCTCATATTTTTTCTACTTTCTGTCCTGTTTGTCTCTTTAATATTTGACATGGCAGATCTATCTGGAGAGATTTCACTTTCTCCCTTAATTGACAGTTTAATGAACTTTTGATTAGATCCTCAACTTGACAGAAAACAGTGCTGTCTACTACAGACAATAGGGAGTTACTGATGATTTTTAAGTGGGGGTGTGACACAGTCAGGTTTTGCCTTAGGCATGTTACTGTAGTCACTGTCTGAAAAATAGATTGGAGAGGAAAGAGATCAGCAGCAGCAGATTTGAAGTGCAAGGTGACCAGTACTTGAGACACGATGGTGTCAGTCTGAGGGAAGAGAAGGTGTCACATGCAAGTAGTATTATAAAGGTAGAATCAACAGAACTTGAAAGGAGGTCGGGTAAAGGAGGGGGAAGAGTCAAGTTATTCCATGATTTTGAGCCATGCTGGAAGGAAGGTAATGCCATCAACAGAAATTGGGAATTTGGGAGGAAGGGTGGAAGATAATGAGATTTGTCATAATCCCTGAAAAAAAAACAGCATCTGCTCCTTGGCAGGGTGCCTGGAAGAGGGTAAATGTTTAATAAATGCTTGTTGACTTGTTGATTTACTCATATCAGGTTGACATATGAATACTTAATGGGAAGATTAGAAGCAAACGTTTTTCTTTTCTTCCTGTGACCACTAATGGATATCCTCTCTCTTCTTGTGGAACCTTTAGGACATTTTCATCATCCTTCTGAAAGCTTGTGAAGCTGCCTAATCTTCAGAGGGTCCCTCTATGGGAGGAACCTTTCTCTTTATCCTTCTCTTTATCATGCCCTTAGATTCTCTAGTGTCTTGTCAGATGTAATGATTTTCCTCCAACATTCAGTTTACTGGAAAATTCCTCTTGCCCTTTATGCCTGCTGGGACTGAGACCTTCAGTTCTTGGCATATTTGTTGCAACTGTTTGAGCTAACTCCTGTATCAAATACCTTCTGGCTCCTCTGGGGGATCAGTCACTCAGTGATTCCTGAGTAAGGGTTTATATTTATGGCAGACTTTCTAATGATGGGGGTTTCTCCACCTTTTCTTAAGATATAAAGCTATTTTTCCCTTTGCTCATCTGCATTTGATCTGCAATAAACATATTCCATACAGGGTCATAATGCAAACTGAATCTACTCTTAGTGATTGTTTTTAAAATCAAATTTCTTTCTGCTTGCTGCTTCTTTCTTCCTCTTTTATCTCTGAAGTGCTGATCACACTTCAGGGTCCTTCTACCTCCATCTCATATCTCTTTTTTTTTGGAGGTGGGATACTAGGGCTGTATATTTATCCATTTGCAGAGAATGATACAACAATTCCTCCTCCATCTCATGTCTTTGCTATTTCATCAAAATGCAATGTAAAGCTAGAAAACAGGGGCACTAGATGGCACAGTGAATAGAGCACTGGCTCTGGAGTCAGGAGGACCTGAGTTCAAATCCAGCCTCAGACACTTAACAGTTACTAGCTGTGTGACCTTGGGCAAGTCACTTAAACCCAATTGCCTTGCTTTCCCCCGCCACAAAAGAAAAAAATACAAAAAATTATAAAGCTAGAAGACACATTAAAAATAATGTAGGGGTAGCTAGGTGACACAGTAAATAGAGCACCGGCCCTGGAGTCAGGAGTACTGGAGTGCAAATCTAGCCACAGACACTTGACACTTACTGGCTTTGTGACCTTGGGCAAATCACTTAACCTCAATTGCCCTGCCTCCCCCCCTTCAAAAACAAGAAATAATCTAGTCCAATTTTCTCATTTAAAGGTAGTAAAAGTGAAGCCAAGACCAGGCATTTGACTTATCCAATATCACACTGTGAGTGGAAGACCCGGGCCTTGAACTTCAGGCCTCTAACTCCCAAGATACTGGACCATTCTGTAATATTGGTCCTTAACCTTATATATGTGCCATAGAATACATTGATCTTTCTTTTTTTGTTCCTTCTCTTTTCCATCTATTTCAATCTTGTCCATCTTTTAATTCCTACCATCTTTATGAAGTCTCCTCTGACAACACACGGCCCACAGTGATCCCTCTTTTCCAACTTTCTAGAGTACCATAATCATAAAACCATTGATGTTTGGGTTGAAAGGTATTCTGAGAAGTTATCAGGTCCTGCTCTCCTCCCACGGGCAGAAAAGGAAAGTATTAGTTTATTTTACAGCTGGAGTACCTGAGACCCAATGATGGAAAGTGATGTGTAAAGGTCACAGAGCTAATAAGCAACAGGGAGAAACAACAATTCAGCTCTTCTGCCTCCCTTCCAGTCTACACCAGAAAATTCAGCACTTGATCTGACACTGTTTTGGACTCTTGTATAATTTTGATATTTTGTATAAGTCTTGACTCTCCAAACAGCCTGCAAAATCTCTGAAGGCAGGAGCCATGTTTTATATTTCCCCTATGCTTTGTGATAAGGCACATGGCGAATGTTTGATAAATACTTGCTGATAGATTGGTAGTTGAAAAGCATCATAAAATGGTAATCAAAATTATTTATTTAGCAATTGCTCTGTGGAGTCCTTCATTGAGTATTCATAGCCATATCTACAGTACGGAGGGTTTTACTTGTATGGAAGATAAATTATATCGGGACAAAATACTTTTCAAAAAATTCATATTTTCTTGCAACCTAAAATGCAAACTAACTTCCTTATTCCACAAAAACATCAGAAGAACCCTTATTTTTCCAACAAAAAAATCTCATAAAAGGTTGTGCTTCTATACTAGAAAGTTGAATTTCTGCAAATGCTAACAGACCTATGATTGATCTTCAAGGAGAGATGAGTAAAGAAGAGTAATGTAAAAGGGAAAATGTTTAACCCTTGTTTCTATGTGAAAAGTTGGCAACAAGTCTTACTAACACAAAATAAAGCCATAGGCAAAGAAACAGATTTTGCAGATAAAATGAACTTCACCTTTTAAAATCTCCAATCATAGGTAAATGAGTTATCAAACACTAAGATATATGGAATTCCAGCCAGACCAAGATGTGATGGTTTAGTTCACTGGAAACTGGGAAGCTAATTAAGCAACATCTCTTGAAAGCAAAATATCTAGACATCCTATTAAATTTATTAAGAAATGAGCAATATATACTTAAACACATTAGAAACATTACTCAAACTTGTTGGTATTCTCCTAAAGTAGGCTGCATATTATAGAACCAGAGACCTGTAGGTGGAGGAACCTCAGAGGTCCCCAGTGCATGAATCTCTTCTATTGTGTCTTTAACAAGTGATTCTTTGCTTAAAGATCTCCTGTGCTAGGGAACATTACCTCCTGAGGATGGGCTTGAGTCACTGGGAAATTTTCCCTTGGTATTCTTCCATGTACTTTTGAACCAATGACCCTCATTTTATATCTTAGAGCAGAGCAGAAGTCTAATCTTCTATATGAAAAGTCTAAATTATGTGAAAATGGTGTTTTTTGTCCCCTAAGTCTTCTCTTTTCTTCAGTTTGTGTGCGTGTGTGTGTGTGTGTGTGTGTGTGTGTGTGTGTGTGAGAGAGAGAGAGAGAGAGAGAGAGAGAGAGAGAGAGAGAGAGAGAGAGAGAGAGAAAGAGATATTCTGTGTGTGCAGGTGCATATGAGAGAGCGAGAGCATGAGACAGCACAGGAGGGAGAGAATTGCTGGGCTTAGCATCCGGTGAGTCCTGGGTTCAAGTATTTCCTCTGATATTTACTAGCTGTGTAATCATGGTGCAATCACTTAATGATTCCAAACCTTAGGATGCTTATTTGTAAAATCCATATAATATTACCTACAGCATTGACATCATAGAGGTGTTGGGACAATCAAATATAATATAAAAGTGTGACATAAATGACTGTTATTCTTATTATGTGGAATGGAACATAGTAGAGTGTACAAAGTGCTGGACTTAAGAGTCCAAAAGGCTTGGGTTCAGACTTCCAACACTTACTAGTTAGATGACCATGGAAAAATTACAACTTTTCTGAGCCTCAGACAACTGTCTGGCATACCCAATAAGGTAGAAAATGATGTTTGTTGTTGATCTCAGTACTCTGACAAACAGAGTTATCCAAGAATAGAATGGATGTCCCCTGAGAATTGGTGACTTCCTTTTCCTTGGTGGTTTTCAAGGAAAGGTTGGATGACCAGTTGTCAAATATGATATCCTAAGGATTCCTTTGTGTTATGAGTTGAACTAGATGGCCTCAAAGTATCCGCCAACCCTCAAATTCTATAATTCTCTAGTTTTCCAAACTATATAAAGTGGTCCCTTGTGTGTGGGTGACCTAAGACCCTCTTGTCTTTGTGCAAAGACTACGTATCTTAAGAGTATGAGGCAATGGTCAAAATTATTGGATAATCTTGAATACAGCTTTCAGCTAAATATATCTACTTTTTTCAGTGAAAATAAAGTTCAACCTAAAGTCAACATGAGTGAGACTAAAAGCAAATGTGTTCCAACTGTTAATGAATTCTGCATACTGATTATGTAATAAATAAAGCACAAAGTTAAATTTGAATTGGCACATGTTGAATCACTATAACTGTCCAATCTGCCACTATCATCATTAGTTAGTGTAGGCTTATGATACAGTTAAGTAATATCATCATATTGCCTGGTGTATTTGAATGTGAAGTTTATAAATGCAAAGTTAAAAGTACTGCAATAACTTATATTTTTGTCATTCATTTATAGTATGAGATAATTAGCCGATATCCAAAAGAATGGATTTTTTAAAAAATGGAAATAACCTAAAATGATTATACAAAATTTGAAATTTATATTTAATCATTCAATCAACAAGTGCTTATTAAGTGCATAGTAAATGCCAGGCACTATGTAAGGCACTATCAATACAGATTCAAAGAGTGAAACATTCCCTCTTCAAAAGGAGCTTATATTTTCACCATTTAAATGCAAATTTAGTTGATCAATTTTTACCAACAAATTAAGAATTTTATCAATAAATAGCTGTTTATATTACATTATTTTTGCATGCTTAAGATTCATGTTGTTATAAACATTTGGATGAGTTCATAATTTTATTTGAATAAAATGTGGTGTAACAAAATTAATTACAATGATTTCATGTAAAGTATAGAGAAAATGATGATAGTTTTATAAAAAAAAGCAAATTTCTACATAATTTTATAAAGCACTGTACTAAGGTACAGATGGGTTGTGATCTTCAAAGGATGAGAAAGTTTTTATGTCAGTGAAATCACAGATACCAGGAACAGTGTCATATTGACATACTGATATATGTAACTGACACTCTTCATCTGCTTCTGCATGCATTCCAACTTGTCTATATCTTCAATAGAAGATGAGTCCCCAACCTGACTGCCATACTTCCCACAAAGTATGAGCATGGCAAAGGAAAAGTGAACTATTACATTCCATTCTGGGCTACATATTTTTTTACTAAGGCAATCTACAAGGGCATCAACTTTTTTTTTTTGCTGCCACATGAAACTGTTGATTTATATTGAACTTGTCAGTCCACTATAATCCTAGGTGTTTCCCACATGACAAATGTTTTCTATCTAAAGCTCCTTCATCCTATACTTATGCAATTATGTTTTTAAACCTAAATGTTGGAAGTTGCATTTTATCTATTCTAAATTTAATCCATTCTCTAAATTATCAAAGTCTTTTTGATCCAGATGATTTCATTTATCATTGCTTCATATCATCTGAAAGCTTAATAGAGAGAATGTTTATCATCTAATTTTTTTAAATTAAAAATGTTGAGCAGAACATAACTAAGAACAAAGACTATCAGGATGTTATTCTGCTAGTCTTTAGCTCTGGTAAATTTTCAATCCATATAACTATATTATCAATTAGTTTACAGATCTTGATACAGTCCACAAGGATAAAATAAAAGACTATTAAGTTCCTTGGTTATGCAGTGGCAAACCATGATACAACACTCTAATGGTAAGGGAATTTGAAAATCTCTGTCCCTTAATACACCTAGGTAATTTCAAGATCTTCCCTGCCCCTTAATGGGACTCAAGTGAAATGCAATAGGAGGGACTTGATTCAGTGGAGGCTTGTTTTTCAGTAAGGCCCACACCTTTTGTTACTTTGTAGTTAGGCAGTGGGTCATGGAGGTTGTGACCTCTGACCCTGAAGAAAGGTATATATATATATATATATATATATATATATATATTCTGAGGTGAGGTTTTACTTTGGGGATCACTTATGGAAAGAGTTGTGTGATTTGGCCAGATGAGATTCTGGGTGACTTGAGCCCTCCAGCTTTGAAAACCCAACTACTGATGCATTACTGATGTAATGGTCAGACAGTTGGAAGCCTGTCTGTTGGTCTGTTGAATTGTGTTATTGTTTTCTGTCTGTATTTTTTGTATAAATGTAATTTTTGTTTGTATTTTCTGAAGTTCAGGGTGCAGACTTTTCCCCCTGAACTAAGTAAATGATATATATGTTTGATTAAAGTAAGATTGTTAACCTTTTCTGAGTTGCTTTCCTTTAGAAAAGCAGATCAAAAAACCTGTGCTAGCAGTCATCCTGGGTAAGCTAGGGTGCTTGGTATTATAAACACTCTTCCATTTACAAGCCTAGCAACTCTTAAAAAGGAAATAAGGTTAACCCACCATAACTATTTTTTAAATGAATACATTGTAGTTCATAGCAATTACTATTTACTTGTCTAAGGGCTCTAAAATCCCATCCTTGATAATGTGAAAGACATATAGGAGTTGATCATTTTGATTTCTCTATCATTCTTTTATTACTGGACCCTAACAGACTACATTGTGCACCCTTCCTAGTCTTTTTCCCACCATTACTCTAACAAAATGATTTTTTTGTTGTTGTTGTTAGCATTTTCTATTAGTTTCTAGTCGTACTGGGCTTCCTGATACTATTCTTGTTTTTAAAGATTCATATTACTCATTTGTTCTTATCTTTTGTTGAATGTCCTCACTTTTACTTTTTAAAGATGGCCTTCTAAAAATGAGTTCAGAGT
Organism: Gymnobelideus leadbeateri; assembly: GCA_011680675.1. Taxonomy (NCBI): domain Eukaryota; kingdom Metazoa; phylum Chordata; class Mammalia; order Diprotodontia; family Petauridae; genus Gymnobelideus; species Gymnobelideus leadbeateri. The sequence continues at coordinate 23,624 of WOXC01003317.1, forward strand.
AAAGTCCCAATATAGCTACAATGGTCCCTGTAGAACCCACCACCTTTATTCACTATTTGAATCATCTGTAACTGTTCCCTCAGAACAAACTTTTTGAAAGTATTGTGTTCCTCTTGAGCCAACTTCCTTTTTATAGTAACAGCCAGCTGAAGTTCACATATCTTATATTTGGATTTCTGAACTCTGTCTCCAGAGACTAAGGTACATATTGGATAATGCCCAGAATTCCTCTTATAATATGAATGAGGAAGTGGTCCTAGCCATCATGGTGTAGTAGAATGTACTTTGTATTTAAAGACTCAGGATAGAGTACAGGCATTCATACTTACTAGACTCTAATACAATCCAATGGGTATTTCTTAAGCTCCAAAATGTACAAGGTCTGACAAGATATGGAGTGAAGAAGAAATAATCAAACAGACTTGGGTTCAAGTATCCTAACTGCCACCTCTTAGTGGTTTCACTTATAGGAATGGGGAACCTACGACCTCAATGCCACATGTGCCTCTATAGGTCTTCAAATGTGGCCCTTTAACTGAATCCCAAAGGGTCACATTTGAGGACCTAGAGGGTCACATGTGGCCTCAAGGCTGTAGGTTTGCCACTTCCCAATTCTCATTCCAAATTGTTAAACTCAAAACTCTCACATGTGGCCAGAGTCAGATGAATATATATATATTTGGGAAATGTTTAACAAAATTAAAAATATATAACAAAACATAAATAATGTTAATTTACATATATATACATACATATATGTATATATACATACACACACATATATGTATATATATTTAAGTCAATGTACAGCCTGCAGGGATATGCTTCTATTTGAGTTTGGCCACATTAAGAGGTAACTAAGACAAACTGAAGAGAAGGTGCTGACCTGTGTTGTCAACAGTTTCCTTATCTGGGAGTTCCTTGTGTCAATGAAGCCTTTTTCGAGGTCCTTTCCCTGCCACCACAGATAAAGCCCTATACCAAGCTCTGAGGATACAAATAAAAATAGAAAAAAAACACTTACTTTAAGGATCAAATCTTTCACTGGATCTATGACTTCCCACCCTTACCCCCACCCCAGGAAGGTGATTTAATGGCTCTGACTTTCAATTTCCTCCTCTATAAAAAAAGAGACATAATTCTCATACCACCTCACAGTGCTGTTGTGAGGGTAGTACTTTTGAAATTTGAATGCACAACTCAAATATGAAGTATAATTGTTATTGATGGCCATGACACAATTAATGAATACAGAATGACATATTGTCAGGTACTAAATTCTGTGTTTCTGATTCAAAGTTCAATATGATCTCAGAGAAGGGAGAGATCAGTGTTGATTGGAGTAATATAAGAAGATTATACAAAGGATATAAGACTTTAGCTGGAAGGATGGTATAAAAAGGGCTTGGAAGAAGAGAGAAGGTAGAGGAATAGCCATCAATTATTAATGTAAGGGGTAGTGACATGTGTATCTATCTATATATCTATGCATTAATTTACTTATCTATTTGCCTTTTGAGTTGAGGGCTACTTTAGATATAAAGGCAAGATGATCCAAAATTTTGCTGAAAGTTAGAAGTTTTTTTTTGCCTGGTTGGTGGAGTTTTGATTTAATGCAACCATTATGGAAAACAATTGGGAATTTTGCAAATAAAATGCCTAATATGTAATGCACTTTGTCCCAGAATATACCTTGCTAGGCACATATCCTGGGGAGATTATTACCACCACCAACAATGAGAAGCAAGACTCTATATACTCAAAAATATTTATAGCAACACTCTTTTGTAGTATCAAAGAACTGGAAACAAATTAGATGCCCATTGATTGGGGAATGGCTAAACAAATTGGGGTACATGAATGTAACAGAACCGTAACATAGTATAAATAACAATTAACATGATAAACACACAGAAGCATGGAAAGTCTGACACAAACTGAAGAAAATTAAATGAGCAGAACTGGGAAGAAATACGTACAGTGGCCAATTCAATGTAAATAGAAAGACATTCGCAAAACAATTGATCAATGTTGTGCAATTATAAAAATCAAACTTGGTCTCAGAAAAGAGAAATAAACCAACTCTTCCTACTGCTCCTTTGCTGAGATGAGGGTTAATAATATGGAATTGGAATATTATATAAATCTCAGAATTTTTTTAATGATGTATTCATTTGATAAAGCAAGGGAATTCCAGAAATAGAATCAACTTCTTCATTGACTACACTAAAGCCTTTAGCTGTGTGGGATCACAACAGAACATGGCAAGTCCTCAAAGAGATGGGAGTACTAGATCATCTTATTTATCTCCTGAGGAACCTGTATGTGGTTCAAGAAGCAAAGGAACAACTGACTGGTTAAAGATTGGGAAAGGAGTACAATAAGGCTGTATGGTGTCACCTTATTTAACTTATATGCAGAGTATGTCATGTGAAATCAAAAGCTAAAATTAAGAATGCCAGGAAAAACAGAAACATATTCAGATGATACCAGTCTGATAGCAGAAAGTGAAGAAGAATTAAGAAGACTATTGATAACAATGAAAGAGGAGAGTGTAAAAACTGGTTTAACATTAAAAACAAAAACAAAAAACTAAGATTCTGACAATTGGTCTCATCATTTTGGAATCAGTGTCAGATTTTATATTCTTAGACTGAAAGATCACTGACAGTGACTGCAGTTATGAAATTAAAAGATAATTTCTCTTTGAAAGGAAAGCTATGGCATATGTGAACAGCATACTTACTACAAAGCAGAGATATCACTTTGGCAACAAAGGTCCACATAGCCAAACCTATGGTTTTTCCTGATATGGATGTAAAAGTTTGACTATAAGGAAAGCTGAGCACCACAGAATAAACATTTTTGAACTGTGGTGCTAGAGAAGACTTTCAAGAGTCCCTTGGACAGCAAGGAGGTCAGATAAGTCCATTATTTTTTTCCCCACTTTATAGTATTTTATTTTTTCAAATTACATGTATATATACACACGTATGTATGTATATATATATATATATATATATATATATATATACTCTTTCTACCTACCCTAATATTCTGATATTTTCATAAAGAATGCTTGAATGTTTTTATCTCATTGAATATCCATTTTCCCCCTGAAGACTTATACTCAATGTAAAGCTATCACAAGCAGCTTTCCAGGGGGACTGCTACTGTGAACAGCTTTAAGGTTCTGATCACACAATATAGTGAACTCTCTATTATTGAACAGTAAATTAAAGTAAAACATTATTGAGCAGTAAATTAAAGCAAAACATTCACCGAATCCAAAGTACAGTATTTACAATGTTATAACATAACAACTTAGCACTAAAATGGCCGCATAGTTTTCACCAAAGTGGCCACATAGTTTTAAAGTTTAAAAGATATCATTCAGTAAGTCCTTAACTCAATCATCCTTCCTTAAGGGACACAAAGTAGAAAGGTCAAAGTTCTCCCCCACTATGGCATAGTAAATCATGATCTTCTCAGTCAGCATTAAGTATCTAAGAATAAGTCTTTTCATCTTGAGTCAAGGCTGGCTCTCAGATTCCATGGTTCCTCTTCCATGGTCCCAGCTCTGTACTGAATCTATACAACTGTTGCCTGGATTCAAAAGTAGGCAGCTCTCACCTCCTTATCCAGTTCCTCATCCAGTTCCATATTGAAATTCACAGTGTCCAATTCACCTCAAGTCCTTCACAGTTTCTGTTTCTGGGAAGATAAAGCTTAACAGAGCCACAATAACATTCATGCACATTGCTGGAGCCATCATCAATTCACCTTCTGCCTGTGAAATCAACACAAACCCAAAAACAAGGTCTGAGAAATCAACACACATCATCAATATGATCCCAGGACCTTTGAAACCCTCCTCCAGGACTTCTCTAAACAGACAACCAGAAAATCCTCTTTCAGGGCTTCCAGTAAGGTCACAGGGCTTCTGTACAAAGTATCACAAACAAAAATCAACACAAAAAAAACAAGACAAACAGAGTGCCTGACCACCACAAAGTTCCCCTTCTCAATTCTGCCACCACAAGTGCCCTCTTCTTAGTTCTGCCTTTTCTGAGCTTGGGCTTCTCCTTATATACAGTCATTAGCTCCTCCCCATTGGCTCCTTGTGTGCATCAGCAAGTTCCTACTACTGTGGGGCTCACAAATTCTGTTTCTTAACAAAAACTTGATATAATAAGGGCAAGGCTCAAAGACACTTGAAGTCAAACAAGGTGCTAAATATATAAGTAGGTGAAACAAGGGGCCAAGTACTTCTTTGCTTGCCATTAAACTCAGTTTTGCTGGGTAGTTGATTCTTTTTTTTAGTACTTGCTTCTTTGCCCTCTGGAATATTATATTCCAAACCATCCAATCCTTTAATGTAGAAGCTGCTAAATCTTGTGTTATCATGACTATGTCTCCATGAGACTTAAATTGCATTGTTCCTGGAATTGGAATTGTTCTTGGAAAAACCTTACTGGAAGCCCTGAAAGAGGATTTTCTTGAATTTCTTGCTTGAAATATTTTTCCTTGACTTGGGAACTTTGGAATTTGACTATAATATTCCTGGGAGTATTCATTTTGGGATCTTCTCAAGAGGTGATCAGTGGATTCTTTAGATTTCTATTTTTCCCTCTGAATCTAGAATATTAAGGCAGTTTTCCTTGATAATTTCTTGAAATATGATGTCTAGGCTTTTGTTATCATGGCTTTTAGGTAGTCCAGAAATTTTCAAATTATCTCCCATGGATCTATTTTCAAGGTCAATGAGATATTTTCACATTGTCTTCTATTTTTTCATTCTTTTGGTATTATTTCTTTTTGGATTTCTCATAAAGTCATTAACTTCCATTTGCTCTATTATAATTTTTAAAGAATTATTGTTTTTTCATTGAGCTTTTTGGACCTCCTTTTCCATTTGGCCAATTCTTCTTTTTAAGACATTCTTCTCCTCATTGGTTTTTGGGCCTCTTTTACCATTTGGCCTAGTCTGTTTTTAAGGTGTTATTTTCTTCAGCTCTCTCTCTCTGTCTTTCTGTCTCTGTGTCTCTGTCTCTGCCTCTGTCTCTGTCCTTTACCAAGTTGTTGACTCAGTTTTCAAGATTTTCATACATCACTCTCATTTCTCTTCCCAATTTTCCTCTACCTCTTACATGATTTTCAAAATCCCTTTTTTTAGCTCTTCCATGGCCTGAGACCAATTCATATTTTTCTTGGAGGCTTTGGATGCAGGAGTTTTGACTTTGTTATTTTCTTCTGAGTGTGTGTTTTGAGCTTCCTTGCTATCATATTAACTTTCTATAATCAGGTTTTTTTTCTGTTGTTTGCCCATTTTCCCAGCTTATTAATTGACTTTTAACTGTTTGTTAGGGTAGGGTTCTGCTTCCAAGTTAGAGGGTGCACTGTCCCCAGCTTCAGGGGTTTTATGCAGCTGTTTTCAGAGACACTATTAGGAACCTGTAAGTTTTCAGTTTTTCGAAGTGGTATGATCTAAGGAGAGGTGTTTACTACCCTCTTGGCCTGTGTTATTGTCTGTAAACTACCACAAGCACATTTTTCTGTCCTGGAACTGTGAGGAGGATCCCCACCCCCCACCACCACTGTGGCCAGAAGCTCTGCTGTGCTAGTGCTCCTCCTTGCCCTGGGACTGCCACCCTAGACTATAACCTGCATCTTAGTATAAGTAAAGCAACAGAGTCCTGTCACAGTGCTAGAAAAGAGTCCCCTGTAATCTCCTTCTGATCAGTTGTTTGGCTCCCTTACTCTCTGTGGGCTGAGAGCTCTGGAAGCCTCAGCTGCTGCTGCTGCCATTTCAGTCACTACCAAGGCCTACTCCTGGTTTTCTGGGGCTCAGTCTGTACTGGGGCTATGGTTGTGCTGGCATGGTCTACACTGAACTGCACTTGATTATGCTTCACTCTCAACCAGGTGCAATAGACCTTTCCTGCCAACTTTCCAAGTTGTCTTGGGATGGAAATAATTTTTTCATTGTGTTTTTATGAGTTCTGTTGCTCTAGAATGTTTTTAGAGTTCCTTTTTAAAGTATTAGGAGGCATTCATGGGAGAGCCCAGGTGAATCCCTCCCTTTACTCTGTCATCTTCCCTGTTCCTTTTTTAGATCAGTGTATTCTTAAAGAAATTAATTCAGACTACTCATTGGAAGGATATATACTAAAGCTGAAACTTAAATACTTTGGCCACATAATGAATAGAGAGGGTTCATTTAAAATTGATGTTGGGAAACGTTAAAGGTAAAAGGAGAAGGGGACAGCAGAGGATGATGGATGTATGGTGTCATGGAAGCAATGAACATGAGCTTAGACAGACTTTGAGAGATAGTAGAAGACAGAAAGGCCTGACATGGGATCTTTAAGAGTTATATACAAATGAATGAACACACATTAAAAATTAATTGGTTCTCTAATTTTGTCCATCTTCTTTTTCTTCTAAAGAAATCCTTCAGTGAGGCTAGGTGGCGCAGTGAATAGAGCATCAGCCCTGGAGTCAGGAGGACCTGAGTTCAAATCTAGCCTCAGACACTTAACACAAAACTAGCCATGTGACCTTGGGCAAGTCACTTAACCCCAATTGCCCTCCAAAATAAAATAAAAAAAAAAACCTAAAAAAAAAGAAATCCTTCCTTGAGGCATATGGATAGGGGTCATGGGTAGGGGGGAGGAATGATGCAGGGGAAAATCTATGTGATGTACAAAACAAAAAGACATCAATTAAATACAAAATGCCAACGGTTTCCTCCTTCAAATTTTTAACTGTGATCATCAAGAACTAATATCTAAAGTTTTCTGCTTTTATATCGCTAGCCAATTTCTTAAGGAACGGTAAAGTTTTAATGTAAAGAGGGGACAGAGATAAAAAAAAAACAACTATACTGACTGACATCTGGGGAAGAGAAGAGACAGAAAGTATGGTTATATTTTTGTAGTATACTTATCTACCTTTTCTTATTGATTAAAGTGAAAAAAGTAAACTCACATTTAGGTCCACATTCCACCCAGGCATGCTAGTCAGATATTATATTATAGAATTTCTCTATTGTAGAAGGTTGGAATCTCCTCAGTGGTGGAGAGAGGTCTCCCACTCAGGAAATTATAATTTCTTGAATTATTGGCATTAATTCAAATCAATTCAATACAACAAGCATTTATTGAGTATTTGTCATGTCCCTGTCTCTGTGCTAAGTGATTGGGAATGAAAGACAACAATGAAATGGTCCCTCACCTCAGGGATCTTCTATTCTGGGAAGAAGAACAATATGTATAGAGAAAAATAAACATACATAATGTATATTTTTGGGATAGAGAGTCCTAATAAATGTGTTTTGGGGTTGGCAGAATCAGAAAAAGATTTCTGGGAAGAAATTGCATTTAAGATGAGCTTTGAAGGAAGCAAAGGATTCTATGAAACAGAGATTTATTTTAGGCAAGTAAAAAAACAGACATGAGATAAAAGATGGAATGATTTGTGGAGGAATAGAAACAAGTGCTTTTTGGCTAGAATGTACAATGAGTGAAAGAGAATGTTATGAAGTAAATCTGGAAAAGTATGATCAAACCATTTTGTAAGGGGCTTTAAAAATCTAAACAAAGAGGTTTCTATTTTCCCCTTAGAGGTAAGTGGGAGCTAGTGGAGCCTATTGGATAGAGTTAATAGTTATCAAGTTAATAATGATGTGGAAAATGATTTGAAGAGGGAAAAGACTAGAAGCAGAGAGACTGATTAGGAAATTATTGAAATATGAAGTAATAGGGGATGAAGGCCTATAATAATATGGGGGACATATGAGTTAGAAAGAAGGAGTAGAATTGGTAAGACTTGAAAACTAATTGGATATGAGGATGATGAGGATGAGAAGTCAGATGACTCCAAGGTTGTACCTGGGTTACCTGAAAAATTATAGTATCATCAGGTGAAAAGGGAAAGTTGGGAAGAAGGAATAATTTTCTATCAAAATTATTTTGAAATTGAAATTATTAAGAGGTATCTAGGTGAGGAAGATCAGCAGGCAGTTGGTATTTAAAACTTGACTATATAGTATTGCAAGTTGACTACATGGAAATGAGAGATGAACCCAGGTGAATTGATAAGGTCACCAAGAGAAAGTGTAGAGAATGAAGAGAAAGGGTTCAAGAGAAAATCTTGATGGTAAACTCACAGTTAAAGAGGGGAACATAGATGATGATCCAATAAATCATTAGATGTTTCTATAAATCTTGGTGTTTGTCTTATTCAAAGTGAGTTCCACCACTGTAGTTTCTTTTATATTCCTAATGATTCAAATAATTGTTGGTCAAGAATAAACCCCAAAGGATTTTATTAGATTGGTTCAGCTAAAATGGAGAACTGGAAAGAGGTATGGCTGCCTCTGGAGTCTCTCAGAGGCTTACATAGTTCAAAGAAGAGTATAAAGACCAAAAAGAAGGTAAGCAGGTATGAAGAAGACTAGGGGAAAAGAGAGACATGAAAACCAGGGAGAGAATGATATCCAGGAGGAGGGCATGCCAATTTACCCTTTTGCCCCAGTTCCTTCTCTGGAAAATGACCTGGAGAAGGAAATAGCAAACTACTTCAATATCTTTACCAAGAAAACCATAAACACGGTCACAAAGAATCAGACATGACTAAAATGACTCAACAACAATAACAACATATGCCAACTTAACACTTTGCAAATGCAGATTTTAAGATCTGCTCTGTCTGAGATATACCTGTGTTGTCATATACTAATAGATATTTCTAGAATTCCAATTTCTATTCTAATATAAGACTCATACTTTTCCATTTAACTTTGTCTCCTTCAGTAAGGTTAACATGGACCAGATGGACTACAAAATACCATAATCAAAGACTGGATTGTCTCCGGCAAGTTATTAAGTGCTTCTACAAATCTTGGTGTTTGTTTTATTCAAAATGAGTTTCTACCAGTGTAGTTATAGAAATAGTCCTAATCATCCTGATATTTGTTGGTCAAGAACAAACCCCGAAACCTAAAAAAAAGGTTTTAAAAGTAAAAAGTCAGTTCAACAAAAAGGGAGAGTTGTAAAGAGATGTGACTCTCCTCCAGAGTCCCTGTGAACTTTATATATAATTTAAACAAGGGCATAAGGACAAGCAGCTGGGTGGCCAGTACATAGAAGAGATTGTTCAAGATGTATATCAGCATTCATTAAAATTGGGCAAAGTTAAAGCTATTAGGCAGACTCAAAACCTTAAATTCTGGGTTAATATCTAGCCACCTAAAGCTAGGTTCAAACAATATTAATAAATCATAATTAATAAAGTATTTAACCCATATATTATATGGTCTAATCTGAAATCTAGAATCAATAAGTATAGCAATAGCTAATACCACATTTCTTTATCACTTTTCCACTCTCAGAAGCATTATTTGATATAAACATTTTTACAACTTATTTTTTCCTTTGAGCCCTGCTCTTTGATAGATGCTACAAATAGGAGATCCTTTCTACCCTCATTTTCCAAGTTTTGGCTTTTATTTTATTCAAGAAATTCCTAAAACCTCACTTCCTTGAGGAAATCTTTCCAATCGTTAAGAGTGGTTGTAATTCTATTCTAAATACCACTATTATCACTATCTTTGTACTAAAACCATGTAACCCACAAAACTATACTAAACTACAAGGAGTAAAATGAATTTTGGCACCATAGTAGGAATACAGTTTAACATTTTAAAGGTAATTCACATGTGACCTGTGTACCGATTGCTAAAGGCACACTTGGATTCAAAAGGGTAAAAGGAGGGTTATGCACATGTTTGATACAAGCTCCTGAGAAACCTAGCAGGAGTTCTTGACTTTGCAAGGGACTCACTCAACCTGCTCTCTGGGGCAGCAAAGAAATGAAAGAAATTAATTCACCCACTCAACCCAATTTTAAACAAAGATTATAAAGGTATGGGGGAGGTAGCAAGTAGAAAGTTCAGAGTGTATCCTATACATGTTGAGGTTTGACTAACAAAAGTTGAAGATACAGTGATTAGTCTCAAAAGCATGTCAGGCTGGGGCTGGATAAAAAAAAAAGTTACAACACTCAATTCTCATCCAATCATCCTTCCCAGGCTCCAGGAAGATGATGCGGCAACCACAGAAGACCATTTTTGCATGATGCAGCATTTCAAAGGATAAGAGGTTGACACATATTAAAACTGTGGTATGGTATCAGAGCAGAGAAACATCAAGGCACATATGGCTGCAAGGAAAAAGAGTCATGAGAGGTGTTGCTCTTGTGTTTAACCTTCCTATCATTTCTCAGCTAATTTTCTTCTATGTGGTTTATGTCTCCTACCAGGACTTTTGATATATAATGTTCCAACATGTTCAAGTCTCAATGGGATTTCAAGGCATGTTCATGTAATTATGATTATTCAAAATGCTCCATACTGAATCTAGAATAGGAATATACTACAAAGTAGAGGGCTTAGTGTGCTCTACAAATAGTTAATATTAATTTCTTCTCTCAAAGGATATGCCTTAATGGAAAGAAAAATAATTTCAAGTTGTGACATCACATACAGGTAGAATTGGAAGTATCTGGAGAGATCTATGTGTCACAGTCAGGAGAGTGCTAGGTCTGGAGTGAGGAAGACCTGAATTGAAATCCAATCTCAGACAAACTGTGTGACCCTGGGCAAGTCATTTAACCTCTGCTATAGTTTCCTCAACTGTAAAATGGGTTCTTAGCTGACAGGTTTGTTGTGAGGATCAAATGAGGTAATATTTGTGAAGTGTTTAGCACAAAGCCTGACATAATAAATGTCATAATAAAAGGTGCTTTAATAAATTTTCATTCCCTTTGTTGCATAGCAAATAGCTAGTTCTAAAGCATTTGATTAAGAATTTGCCTTTTGTTTTTTGCTTTTTTTGGGGGGGGGAGGGCAATTGGAGTTAAGTGACTTGCCCAAGGTCACATGGCTAGTTTTTGTGTTACGTGTCTGAGGCTGGATTTGAACTCAGGTCCTACTGACTTTAGGGCCAGTGCTCTATTCACTGTGCCACCCAGCCACCCCTGATTAAGAATTTTCAACAAAAAAATCTGCTCGAAGTAGAAGTTCTTCTGGGTAAACTACTTTTAGAATACCAATGCCATGGTAGAAACACCAGCTTCAGCAGAATAGCAGTATCATTTCAGTACTGTTCATAGCACACAAAGAATCTTCAAGTTAGAATAAACCTTAGGGGTCACATAGATCAACTTTCTCTTTTACAGTGTAAAAGGCAAATTGTTTAAAATCCCCAAAGTCATAAAATCTCTGACTTTAAGTTTCAGCCTTGCTCCTTCAACTGCTAACAGTGATAATGGTAGTAGTGGTTTTAGTCTTGTCTGATTTATTTAGATAATAGGCACACAAGGCAGTGAACACCCCAAATGTTATCTATAGTACCAAGTACAATGGGAATGAATAACTTCTGTGAAATAATATCTGATTAACTAGTGTCCTTCTACTATAAACCAATCTGAAATAGTCCAAGGGGTGAAATTAGCATCAAATTTTAACTATGTTCTTCAGATTCTTAGACATGGATTCCTATTCTGGGAATGATAAGTTATGTTTGTACCATTCAAATTTTTCTTTCCCTGAATGTTTCTTAGGATATGGATTATGGGTGCTTGCTGGATATGGGGAGCAGATGTGTTTTCTTTTTGAGTTCAATGCCAAGTCTATTTTGTAAGGCCTTGTAAGACAACTGAAAAAAATGTTAATACCAAGCATTTGTAGTTATGGACCAACAACATGAAAGGCTAGACATTTTCCTCAGTCCCCACTTATCCTCAATCTTCCAGGACTCCTCTCTAGGAGGAATTATATGCTACATGTAGAAAAATCACAGTTGAACTATCAGGATGAGAAAAACTATAACTAAAATCTACTCCCTAAGAGATAAATGGTCAAGGAATATAAACAAACAGTTCTCAAATAAGGAACTGCAAAATATTAGTAACCTTAAGAGGGAATTTTCCAAATCATGAATAATTAAGAAAATGCAGATAAAAAAGCCTATGAAGTTTTGCCTCATGCCCAGAATATTGGCAAAGATGAAAAAAGCTGGGAATAGTTAATGTGGTGATTGATTACAGTAATGCACTTTTAACGGACTTCTGAATTTGCCCGATTCATTCTGAAAAGTTTGTGCATACTCTTTGATTGCTTTGTTTATAACCACATGGTGGTCATAGACTAAAAGAAAGGTCCCATAAATACCAAAATGTTCATATCAGTCCTTTCATGGTAGATGGGAACAATGAACGAAATAGATGCTTGTAAATTGAGGAAAGTCTAAACAAACAAATATAATGTCAGCTAGGTGACATAGTAGGTAGAGTGCTGAACCTGGAGTCAGGAAGACCTGAGTTTGGATCTGGTCTCAAATACTTAGTAGCTGTATGACCCTTGACAAGCCATGTAATTGTTGTCTACTTCAATTTCCTTATCTATAAAATGAAAATAATAGTAGCACCCACCTTACGGAGTTATGAGGATAAAATGAGATATTTATAAAGCACTTTACAGATTTTTTTTTGCTTTTTTGGAGGGGGGAAGGCAGGGCAAATGGGGTTAAGTGACTTGCCCAAGGTCAGATGGTTAATAAGTGTTTTATGTCTGAGGCTGCTTTTGAACTCAGGTCCTCCTGCCTCCAGGGCCAGTGCTCTATTCACTGCAACACCTAGCTGCCCCAGCACTTTACAAATCTTAAATTAAATATCAGGTATTGTTAAAATGGAATACTACTATGCTATGTAAAATGATAAATATGTTGGATACAGAGAAGCATAGAAGACACAATATAAACTGATGCAAAATGAAATAAGCAGAATCAGGAAAAATAAACATACATAATGGTTACAGAAATGTATATGGAAAAATAGTATACTAACAAAACTATAGAGATTGAATGCTTTGAAATTCTAATGACCTGTCTGGCTCCAAAGAAAAGAGAAGACATCTCTTCAAGTTTCTTTGTAGAGAAGAGTAATAATGAGTGTAGAACACTCGTAGTAGAAGACTTTTTAAATATATTGGTTAGTTTTGTTGAACCTTAGTTTTCTGTTCTTTTTTTATTAAAATATAAATTTTATTAAACTAAATTTATGAAATTAAATTTCTAAGATAGATTGATAAAAGAGTGTTACAGTGAAAAAAATTCAGAGATATAAAAACAAAACATATCAGTAAGATTTTATTTAAAATAACAATATTTCAAAATTAGACAAAATATTTTTAAAATAATTTTTAAAATTTTAAAAATAATTTCCCTTTTACTTATTCTTCCTATCCAAACAGTTACCAGTTCTCCTTCTGTTGTCTCTTGTATCCTTCCTCTTATCTCCAATTTCAGGGTTACCACCTTTCTGGTCCCCATTATTTCTTTCTTGGTCAACCAAAATATCCCTAATTGGTCTCTCTGACTTCAGGCTCTTTTTTCTTTAATTTTCTTTACTTTAGTTCTTTAATTTAGCTCCTTAAATAATCTTCCCAAAGCACAGGGCTTACTGCCCACAGGGCAAACAAACAAGATTAGCTGAAGCAAGATGGCACCCTGAGGGAGAGAAAGAAGGTAGAATATGCCAGACAAGTCAAACCACTCAAAACATCTTGACCACTAGAGTCTTGGAAATAGCAGTGTCCCCCAAGTCACCAAACCTGCTTCTAGCCCAGATAATTATGGAGAAGGGGTTCACCTTCTTCACCTTTAACTGCAGTAGTTCCCGGTAAACTTCCACCAACAGGAAGGCACAAGAGCTCTGGGAAGGAAAGTGTGAGGGATAACTTGCAGTGAAGTTTCTCCATTCTGAACATTTTATATGCATTCTTAATACTTCCTTATACTTTGTACTAAGCTCAGTATCATTTCCCTATATAAATATATATATGGTTATGATTCCAGCCCAGTCACCCCAGTCATCTCAGGGAAACACCTCCTATGGAGAAGGATCCAATCATCCCTGTCAACTGCTAACCAACTGTTACCCCCAGAAGAGTAAGCCAGTCTACGTGAAGCAGCAAGGCACCCACCGTGAGTGAGAGAGAGGAAGAAGTATATGACATGCAAGTTAAACCACTGCCATCATCTTGACCACTATCTCCCCTCTGACTCCAGTGAAAAATCCCTGGACCCTGAATCTAAGAGTCTTAGGAATAGCAATGTTTCCAGCTCAACATCTTCAGCTATCATCCTGGGAAACAACTTCTGAGGAGATAACAACCATAGATGCTACAACCAGAAAGTTCTTAGCAAAGTCCTTGGCATTGAACAACACTTAAAAATGAACAAAAAAAAAAACAAAACAAAGCAAAACAAAATCCCTAAAACAACAAAAACAATAACAAATTGATAGCATTTTATCAATGCACATGGCATTAATAAAGAGTCATGACTATTTGCTTTGCCACCTCACCCTCAGGACCATGAGACCTTTCTATCTGACTTGTGGCTAAAACTTTCTATGAAAACATATTATCATTTTGCCCTCCTCCCTCCCCCATCAGAAGTGAGTTCTTTGAGAGCAGAGGCTGATTTACTTTTCTATTTGTATTCTCAGTGCTTGGCACAGTGCTTTACACAAAGCAATTAACAAAAGTTTTCATTCATTCATGCATTCATGTTGCTCTTTTGCCCAAAATTTTCATTGGTTTTCTGTTTCCTTAAGGTTACAATATAAATTCTTCAGCTGACCATTTAAACTCTTTACAATCTGGTTTCAGTTTATTTTACATACTTCACATTATTCCCCTTCTCATACTCATCTTAAAACAGGTAAGGAGAAAGAGTCTAGAGAGACATTTTCTCAGACAACACATCTTAAGACTCATTCTGTGGAGGAACTATTTTAAAGAGAATTCTTGGGAGATGTTGACTGCCATCTTGAGAGTCCTAAATGATGGGGGTAGTGTTTAAGTATCTCTGAAGCACTCCAATTTTCTAGTTAATGGTTTAAGGTCAAAGGCTGTGATCTTACCATTCACTGATACATTATTGAAATATTTAAATATAAGCCAAATAAAAAGTTTCTCTGGTTTATTTATAATCTGAAAGAGCTCAGAGGTTATTGACAAATGGTGAGATCAAGAGGTTTTATTAATTTGTAAGTTAATTTCAGAAAGTGCCCCAATGATTACCTTAGAACCTGGAATGAATTAATTGGGAATTGAGCCAATAACACATATTAAGCAGTGGATGAAAACTGTAGTTGTTTACTGGATTTGGGAACTACAGTGCAAAGCAGCATACTGCATATTGGCTACACATGGGGCTATCACCTGGAACCCTTTTATGCATGTATATATGTAGATATGCATGTAGATCAATGTCTCTCACAATTATTCCCTTCTCTCAATTCACATATTATTCCAATAGTTTCCTATTTAATGTCCCTTCTTCAAGTTTTTGCCCTCCTCATGTCACTTTACTCCTCAATGAACTTCATTTCAATCCCCCTGGCCCATGCCCATTTAAGAAGCACCAGTGGTTCTCAGGTACTGTTAAGGTTAAATGTGGATTCTTCTTTTTGATATTTAAAGGGCCTCACAATCTCACTCTAACAGACCTTGCCAGGTTCCCCTTCACATACTCTTCAGTTTAGTCAAACGGCCTTTTTTTCTGTTTCTCATACATGCCATTTGTTACCTCATCTCTGTCCTTTTGTGTAGGCTGTCCCCCACCTCTGGACAGGTTTCTTCCTTTACTCCAACTTCTAAGAATCCCTAGGCTTCTTCAAAGTTCAGCTCAAGAAATATTTCCTATACAATGGCATTCCCAATAGCTCTAGCTGCTAGTGTTCTCTCCCTGAAATTATTGTGTAATCATTTTTATATATCTTATGTGTGTATATATGTGTATATGTACACATATCTCAGAAAGCAATTATTAAATGCCTATTATGTGCCAGATTCTCCCAGAATTCAAAGACAAAAAAAGAAATAGCCTTTGACCACAAGGTACTTACACTCTACTGGGGAGATAATACATACTTCGTGTTTGTGTGAAAATATACATACATGCACATATATATGTTCATAGGTATATTCACACATTGAGGAAACAGTTACATTTTACAGAACTACATAGTAGTTATTTAATAAATGTTTGATGAGACATCATTATATTTCCTTTCCAGGACCTATATAAATGAACCATTTAAAAATAAAACAAATATTTTATTTCATTTATGGACTTATTTTATAACTTAATCAGTACCTCATCAAAATCTATATGCACTAGATTTTAAATACTTTAAGAATGTTTTATTGCCACACTATACACCCTGAAAATTTAATTGGGAAAGAGGTAAAACTGTTCATAAATTATATGAGCTAGGAGATATTTTCTGCACCCCGGCATGTATAAACAGCTAGGTACTCACAGGAACACCCAAACACAGCTTCAGTTCTCTGCAGGAGGGAGCTCTTTACTCTTCTGCTACTATAGGGTTTAATGACTTCATTACATGTTAATAACCCTCACTGCTGATTACCTTTTGAAAAGCAAGGGTTCAAATGAATGTTTACTTCTAGTTTAATTGATATCCAAAGATTCATTGCTCTCTTTTCATCTCCCTTTCCACATAATATATTAGACTAGTAAGAAGGATTATCCTATATAGATATTGGAGAATATATATATATACATACACACACACACACACACACACACACACACATATATATATACAAGTTTGCCCAAAGCATATAGATGCTCTGGCCATCTTGAAGTTAAAGGCCAACAGATTGTAACTAAGTTATTTGTTGTATTGGCCTATACCACGAATGATGACCTTGCAATAGAATAGCTTCTCCACTCTACATCATCCTAAGGGTCAGCTGAATTGACCACTTATGGCTTTCATTGTACTCACAGCTACTTCTCTGGAGTGAATGAAATGAATCTAAGTCTGGAATTCTATCCTCTATGTTACCTGGATACCATAAGCAATATAAAAAAATAAACTGATATAGGCTTTAAAAGAAATATGTATCTATTTGATATTGATAGAGCATAGTAAAGATAAAAAGTAACATAAGTGAAAATGGCTATGCACAGTTATAGGAAAATAAACAAAATTATTTGCCATCATCCTTATTTTCTGTTCTTTCTCCTCCCTGCCCTCATTCCGTGGTTTCATCAGTGTGAAGAATTCATTTGTACTTCATAGACTGGAGTATCTCAGATACTTGTCATGGTCATATGACCAGTATGTATCAGAGACAGCTCATGAACCTAGGTCTTCCTGATTCTAAGGCCAGCCTTCTACCCCAATATATCTGATGCCCTCTCATTCTATAATTAGGAATTAGTAAATATTTGATGGGGACAGGGGAACTAGACTATGCCAGTGAGAAAGAGTTAATTAAGGAAATGTGGCTCAAAGATTAGAGAAGTCCTAGCAGTTATGACTATTATTCAAAAGATCTACTAATTAGGGTAAAGCCTGGTGAAAAAAGAAATATCCACAAGAGGTCAATTTGACCAAAAAGGTAATACTATACCTAATAGAGGCATGCATGGAGTTAGGAAAAGTTTAGGGTGGTCTAAGTCCAAATTCTCCCTCCCCCTAGACTACCCCAGATAGTATAGTAGCAGCTACATTGAACATAACAGTTAATTCACTTTCTCTTTATTCATTGAGAAATAAATCCCTGAAATTCACTTATGAAGACTCTAGTCTGGTATATCCATCAATAACAAATCTAGAGAAAAGGTATGCTTAATTTTTTTTATTCCCAGTTGGTACCATACCATGTACATAGCATAATATTTAAACACACAAAAACCCCCAACCATTTGGGCTCCTCATGAGTAAGATGCATGCTCTATTTTGAGAATTATATAAATATTTTCAAGGTTATTAGTACATCAGGACATTTGCTTTTTCATGTAGAGCATGTGAAGTTTTCAGTAACCATACAGCACTGATTTCACTATTTTATCTACTTATTTGCATTGGCAAATCTCTTACTATTAAATAGCAACAGGAAAAGCTATGAGGTACAAAAAGTCCTTCATGATACCGGAGTTAATATATAATATTTTAATATAATTCTTCCTTCGAACTCAGTGATAAATAATCTCAAAATTAACACACATGTTGAGTGGCTTGTTCACTATACTTCCATGATTTTGTTTCCTTTCCATCTGTAGTAACTCTTGGGTTTATATGGATAGAACTTGCCTGTGTACCCATACCTATACAACCAGGCAGCCTAGAGCAGTATTGTCAAACTGAAATAGAACTAGGAGACACTAAAATGTGCATAAGGAACCCTGTGGGCCTTATAATGACTTAGAAAATTGCTTATTAATATCATTTATGTTTTATTGTATTTCTCTTTATTTTGTTAACTATTTTCCAATTACATTTTAATCTGATTCTCTCAGTACCTGGAAGTGTTGTGGGCCAACCTACATTTGACACTTCTGGTCTAGAGGAAGTGACCAGATATGTAAACTCATGGAAATGTTCATTGTCATCCTCAGCAGGGCTTCAAGAAATCCATAGTGGATTAGCATATCTTACTTCCATGGTGGGGGGAAGAGGAGAAAGAGAGGGAAAGAGAAGAGGAAAGGGAGAAGAGAAAAAAGGGAGAAGGGGGAGGGAAAGAGAAGAAAGGAGGGAAGGAGGAAGAGAGGGGAGAGAATAGAAAAGGGGAGATAAGGAGAGAAAGAGAAAGGCAAAAGGAAAAGAGATTGGAGGGAGAGAGAAAGGGAAAGAAAGAGAAGGGGAAAGGGAAAATCACTCTGGTTGGTAGAGTACTTTGTAAGTCTTTCAGATACCAGACAGACTTGCAAGAACACATTTGGGAAATAATGTGGAGATAACATAAGAAATTGCTAGTGTGAGGAAGCAAAGAGGGTAAATGACAAGTGGTCATTCCTGGGAAATTTTTTTAACTATACCTTTTCAATTATGATTTCTTGCAGGCAAGATATTTTAGATTATAATGTGATTGTATTTCCTTTGGATGACCTAAATCAGGGAAGAATCCAAGAATATTAGTAAGAAATTAAGTATGCAGTACTAGGAAATGGAAAATTAAAGAAGAAAATTTATGAATAATTTCTGCAATATAATGTGCAAGTAATGTTCTACATTTTATACCCTAGACTGAAGTGAGTGGAACCTTAGTCAGTAGGAAAGGAGGCAAGTATCTACTGACGTTAGGACACTTTTCTAAACTACCCACAGCTATAGCAGCAGTAGGTAGGAAACCTATGCAAACCCTATTGCATCTAGAGACTGAACTAACCAATGGGGCATCATATAATTATTATTACCCATATCATAAATTTGGGCTATACTTTACCCTAACCTCTTCACACTTCACATTTCACTCTGTGTTAGACTGCCCTTTATTTTTCTCTTATGATCATAAGATAGGAATTATAGCAACTGAGTTTATTATAAGAAGACATATAACACATGACTAAGAATATAAAGAAATGAAAATCTTTAAAAGTCAAGGTTTCTGGTATCACTCTACTCCATACCCCTAAAGTTGTCCTAATAATAGGAAGACCAAGTTTTGGTCCCAGGTGACCACTTTAAAAATTGTTATTGATATTTTTGTATTTCTATCACCTACATTTCCAAGTGTGCCCCCCCTTACCAATACATAAAAAATAATAAAACCAAGAAAAAAAGTTTCAAAAAAAGTAACCAACAAGTCATAAAAACATCTAACATCGTATAGTACATTCCACAATCTTTGCAAAGGGTAGGGTAGGTGTGCCTCCTCATATCTCTTTGTATGGGGCCAACCCTGGTCATTATATTTCACAACAATTAATTTTTTTTTAAATTTTCATTGTTGTCAACCCAAGTGTTTGCTGGAGCATTTGGAATTAATGCATGTTACAAACTTTTCAAAACTCACTGTGTTACAGAAATTTGCAAATTGTAGATGATAATGCCTTTTAACTTTAATGTTTCTGGGCAAATTTATTGCAATTCATTTTTTAACATGCCAAAGCATTGCTACAGAGCATTGTAGAGCTAGTTAGTTAAATTTCTGAAGTAAGAAAATATATTTTATGGAGACTCTTAGAAAGGTTAAAAATTAGAACTTGTTCCTAAGCTTGAAGTACATTTTTAACACTATTTAAAGAATTTCTAAGTATGGCAAAATGAAATGTACAATGTAGAAAAATAACCCTAGGTAGGAAATATAAAGTATCTACCCAGGTAGGCAAGATCAAAGTGCCAAGTTTTATTCTAAAATATAGGTAGGCAACTTCTAATGGAGTGAAGTAGAGTTATCTATATGGATGAAAAAAATATATAGTTTGAAAACTATGGCAAATATAGTCAATCTACACATCATTCTATAGCCTGTCATATAGTTTTTGTGTTCAAAATACTGAAACTCTTTTTGTTTCCATTATAATTGAACTTCTTTCCCAAATGTCTTAGTGTAATTTATTACCCTAGGAAGCAAAGCACTCTAGAGATAGGGAAATCTTTATTCTATCTTATTGTGATGTGATTATTAAGAATGTAAAAAATCACATTACCCAGTTGGAGGTGTAGATGATAAATAAGTTTAAGTTTAAGTTCACATTAAATTGTATTGACCCAGGAATATTCTGACTGTTTGTTTTAAAATAAAATTCTATGCATTCTAACAGCAGAAGATCACATATATAGGGGAACTTACCATCTCTCCCTCTAACCTACACATTTTCAAGATTTTCTTATTCTGTTGAGGGTACATCATTCTTTCAGTCACTCTGGTTTGTAACACTAGTTACTCTTGACTCTTCCTTGCCCTCTTAATATTTGATCAGGTGTCAATCCTGTCAATTTCACCTCTACATCTTCTGAATCCATTTCCTATCCTTTTTACTTAGATGGCCATCATTCTGTTTACATCCTCATTACACCCTCCCCCTTCCTTTTTTTTAATGTAGTCTTATACTTGTTCTTTTTGTCTCATATCTTTAATTGTATATTCTTTCTAAGGCACATATCTGATCATGCCACCCTCTTAGTTAAAAACTTTTAGCGTCTCTCTGTTGATTTTAGGATAAAAATGAAACTCTAGTCCGACTTTTTAGACCCTCCACAATCTGGCACCAAACAAAAGAACATGCTACTCTATCACATTATTTCTCTTCATATACTCTATCTTTTGGTCCAATTGGGCTAATAGATCTTCCCAACATTCAACATTCTATTTCTTGCCTTCACTTATCTATACATTCTATTCCCCATTAGTGTCCAAAAGGCCGTTTTTACTAATCACTGATTTTCAGAATCCATATATTCCTTCAGAGGCTCAGGTAAGGTTTTAACTTCTTCCATGAAGCCTTCACTTTCTCCTTCAATATTTAGTTTCCTCTTCTACCTCAAATTCATTTATTTTTATTATTTTGTTATCACCATCATCAACTGCTGCATCCCTCCATTAGAATATAGGCTTTTTGAAGACAGAGACCATCTCATATTTTTCTTTGTACTATGAGTTTCTTAAAAATAGGATCATTGAATTCAGTTAAATTCTGCTTTGATCAATAAAGTATAAATTAATTTAAAGGTATATAGAATTCATGGTAGCTTATCATCATGAATTTTCTCAATTAGTAGACTGCAAATTGTACAAATACTATATCATGTTTGAGTTTATTTTATGCTTAAAATAGCTTGCAACTAGGGCTCAAGGATTCTCCAACAATTTATGATCTTTTTAATAGAGTTCAGCTACAAAGGAGTATGTTTCCTTAAATTCTATGAGAGTTCAGGCCTTTTCAGTGGTGATGGCTTTCCCTAGGTTGGTCTATGAACTGTACCCTTTCAAAAAGAGTACTTTATGGTTCTAGATCATTGGGTTCTGTTTAATTGAAATTTTACTTAAATTTTTGAAACCATCCCTTTTTTCAAAATGTTAATGTCTCCCCTTAGGTAAACATTAGCATAGTTTGCTGTGTTTGACTTAACATCAGAACATCTGGTTTCAGCTTAAATTATAATAAAATTTAACCTGAAATAGTTTACTATAAAAATTGCAAAAAGCAATTTCCAGATGAAAAGCTCTCAAAATCATTGTGGAAGCACAGAAGTTTCAAAGCCCAAGTTTTTTTTCCCTCAACATAGCAAGCTTTGAAAGGAGGTGGTAATGATAAAACTGGAATATAAATGTCATGCAATGTTATTCATATTTCATTCTTTCTTTTTTTTACTTCCTCCCATTATATATATTCCTGGTTATGATATTTTAGCTGGTGGGCACAACAGAGGCAGCTGTAACCTTCACCTGAGGAGGAAAATGCTTATTTGATAGGTTTATTTTTCCTCCCAAATGATACTCAGAGATTAAAGTAATCCAGATTCTATTTTTATGGCATTACATATAATTATTATTACCCAATAAGTGACACATTTTTCAGTAGCCTCAGAAGTTGTAATTCTCTCCATGTCTTGCACACCCCCACAGTACACTCTGCTTCTGTTCTTACCCAAGCAGCAGCAAAGCTGTGTAGGCAGCAAACACAGGCAACACATGGGCAACTTGGTGAATGCAGAACTGTGTAATCAACATGCTTAAGTGTTCCCCCGCTCTTTCTCCCTGTATATACAATCAAAGGCTATGATTTTAATTCATTCTTGCCTCATTCATAGTGAATTCAAGTTGTCCTTTCTGGGATTTTAAAAAAGACATCTGTGGAAATCCTTAATTGTAAGATATAGAGATAGATAAATATATATACATATATATGTATATATATACACATACACATATGTATATGTAATATGTGTATTGTATATAAAATGCACATACATATACACATATATACATATATATGTATATATATATTTAAAACAGGTAAACATTGGAATTCTACTGAAAAATGAAAGAAAAAATGGGATTGATAAAATATATTTAGTTTTTCTGATGTTTCAGGAAACTGGTAATTCCAAATTTCATTGATTATTCCATATCCATCATGTAAGCAGGAAATTTAAAGAGCTATTTCCTGATAACATAAGGAAGATAGCCCTTAAAAAATCTTCCTCATACAAGAATGAAGTCCATTCACTTCATCTGTTAATAATTATATCTGACAATTTTTTTAAAAGTTAAAATCATTATTACTTGCTTTTCCCTCTCTTCTCAGGCTCACTAAGAGGATTCCTTTGTCATTAAAGAGACCATCAATTCCTGGTAACACAGAAAACACACATAATATGCCGAATGGAAATGTTCTGACAGTTTTTCTACAGCATTGTCAACATTTATCTTTAAGATACGCTGGAAGGTTTCTTGAAGTATAGAAGAGCTTAGTCTTCAGGCTCAGACAGGCAGGCAGGCAGAAATTATCTGGGCCATGGTACTTTGGTTATTTTGGAAGGAATTGTACAGAATTAAAAGCATCAACATAGATCATTGGCATTACCATTATTAGTGATTCCTGGTTCTGACTGTGTCTTGGCAGAAGGATCCAGTGGGCTCAATGGCACAGAGACATAGCCAACATAGAACATCTAGCTACAAAGAGTTCTGGGGCTCCCCTGTCATTTACCCAGGCTTTCTACTGTGCAGAATAAAATAACTGCTTCTGCAACAATCATTCTCTGGAAGCATTCCAAATTGGAGGCTACCCTACTCTGTACTACTGTCCTTAATATCAGAGTGTAAATAATACTCTTGATCCTAAGGTTAATAAAAATCAATAACAACACAGAACAGATACAGACTTGGCCTTTACTAAATTTCAGGTTTACAAAGGACCTTAGGCTGGATAGAAGGGACTGATATGTCACCAAAGAATACTATACCAAAAAACTAATCCCAACACGACAACTGGAAATTTAATAAAGAATATAGCCTTACTTATCAGTACAGCCTACATGTTATTCCAAGTATGAAGATACCAGTTGGTGCTGGCCTGGCTAGTAAGAAATAAGTATATACATACATATATACACATGCATATATACACATATATATGTATACACACATATATACATACATATATGTATATATACATATAGTTTCTTTATATAATTTTTAGTTAGTGACAATTTAAAAAAATTCTAGAGATGGTTGCTAAAGTTACCCCATCTTCAAGATTATATGAGATGTGAAAATATAAGAATATAACTTTTGTGATTTTTTGACGTCCTAATATTTTTGGTTTTATATATTAAGAAAATCAAGACAGCTATAATAATAATGTGATAACTTTAAAAGATATATTGTGACTTCATAATGCTTTTTTAGAAAACAACTTTAAATTTTAGCTTGTGCTTAATCATTAAATGAGAAATATCATTTGACATTTTTACTCTATATCCCATAAAGACCGTTACGGCATGAAAATTAGTCAGTATGTTAGAATCCAAGCAGTTAGATTTATTATATGATATTTGTGACTAGGTGGTTTAGTCAGTGTGTGGCTAAAAAGATCAAAGTAAGTTTAATTTTTTTTTTGCTCTATAAAGGAAAATTGGGGTTAAGTGATTTGCCCAAGGTCACATGGCTAGTTTTTGTATTAAGTGTCTGAGGTAGGATTTGAACTCAGGTCCTCCTGACTCCAGGGACAGTGGTCTATTCACTGCACCACATAGCCACCCCTGTAAGTTTCTTTTTTTAAAAAAAACTTTTAAACTTTATTATTTTTTTTTGCAAATGCTTTATTAACTTCTGGTTTACATCATTCATTTCCATCAGATTTTGAGTTATAATTTTTCCCCATTTTTTCCCTACCCCCCACCCCAGAATAGCAGTCCCACAGGATATCCCCTCACCCCATCTGCACTCTCCCATATTTTCTCCCATACCCCCTTCGACTTTTTCAGTAGGGCAAGGTGAATCTCTGTGCCCTAATGACTGTATATATCTTATTTCCCAATTATATGTAAAATAGTATTAATAATAGTATTTATATATTTTTAAACATTTGATTTTAAAACTTTGAATTCCAGATTCATTCCCTTCCTCCCTTGTCACCCACCCTTACTTGGAAGATAAGCAATTTAGTATATGTTGTACATGTGTAGCTATGCAAAATATTACCATAGTAGATATATTGTAAAAGACTGACTATATTTCCCTTCCCCTATCCCACCTCCCACTTGGTCTATTCCCTACTTTGATCTTGTCCCTTTTCAAAAGTAGGTGCTTCCAACTTCCCTCCCCCGCTTTCCTCCCGCCCTCCTTTCCATCATATGCCCCTCTCATCCCCTTCTCCCCTACTCTCCTGTATGGTGAGATATCTTATTTAGTTTGTATGTCATTCTCTCCCTGATCCAAATTCAGTGAGAATAAGGTTTTGCCTTTTTGCCTTCCTGTTCTTCCCCTCCCTTGTAACCATTTTCCCTTGCCTCTTCTATATGAGATAGTTTACCCCATTCTGTCTCTCCCCATCTCCTCTCGTTATATTCCTCTCTCACCTCTTAATTTCACCTTTTAAGTATCATCCCTTCCTATTAAATTTGACCTGTGCCCTCTATCTATGTATACCTGTAAATATATATATATACACACACACACAAATTCACATATGTTTTCATATACCCATATACACTTTTTCAACTGTTTTCATATTGGGAAAAGTTTCATCAGTTACAGTAATCATTTTTCCATGTAGGAA
The DNA here is from genome assembly GCA_011680675.1 of Gymnobelideus leadbeateri. Lineage (NCBI taxonomy): Eukaryota > Metazoa > Chordata > Mammalia > Diprotodontia > Petauridae > Gymnobelideus > Gymnobelideus leadbeateri. The sequence continues at coordinate 49,243 of WOXC01003317.1, forward strand.
TATAAATAGTTCAACTTGGCTAAGTTCATTATGATTTCTTTTCCCTGTTTGCCTTCTCAAGCATCTCTTGCTTCTTGTATCTGAATGTCGAATTTTCTATTCAACTCTGGTTTTTTTCCTCAAGAATGCTTGAAAGTCGTCTTTTCCACTGAATGACCATATTTTCCCCTGAAACATGATACTCAGTTTTGCCAGGTAGGTAATTCTTGGCTTTAATCCCAGCTCCATTGCCCTCTGGAATATCATATTCCAAGCCCTTCAATCCCTCAGTGTAGAAACTGCCAGATCCTGCACTCTCCTGATTGTGTTTCCACAATATTGAAATTGTTTCTTCCTGGCTGCTTGTAATATTTTCTCCTTGATCTGGGAATTTGGGAACCTGGCCATAATATTCCTACGAGTTTTCTTTTTGGGATCTTTTTTAGGAGGTGATCACTGGATTCTTTCAACCTCTATTTTGCCCCCTGGGTCTAAAACATCAGGGCAGTTTTCCTTGAGAATTTTTTGAAGGATGATTTCTAGGTTCTTTCTTTGATCATGGCTTTCAGTTAGTCCAACATTATCTCTCCCAGATCTATTTTCCAGGTCAGTGGCTTTTCCCATGAGATATTTCACATTTCCTTCTATTCTTTCATTTGTTTGGATCTGCTTTACAGCAACTTGATTTCTCATAAAGTCACTAGCTTCCATTTGCTCCAGTCTAATTCTGAAGGAATGATTCTCCTCAGAGAGTTTTTGAGATTCTTTTTCCATCTGGCAAATTTGGCTTTTTAAGGCATTCTTCTCCTTATTGCCTTTTTGGGCCTCTTTTGCCATTTGAGTTAGTCTATTTTTAAGGTGTTATTTTCCTCAGTCATGTCTAATTGATTTTTAAACCAAATAGGTCTTTGCAACATTCACAGTTTTTCAGTCTTCTTATAGCTTATTCTTCTGAATTCAATCCTCATTGAATTTGTGACATTGATTTTCTTACCATATTCAAACACTATACTCTAGCTTCAACTCCTTGCCTTTTCACTTCCTAACTATGGCAGCAAGTGCCCTAGCATACACAGGATGGCTGCTAACACAGGTTATTTGATCTTCTTTTCTAAAGGAAAGCAATTAAAAAGGGGTTTAACACTCTTACTTTAATCAAACATATATCATTTACCTAGTTCAGGGGAAAAAAGTCAGCACCCTGAACTTCAGAGATACAAGAAGACAAAAAAATACAGAGAAACAGACCAACAGACAGGGCATCCAACTGTCTGACAATTACATCCATACCTGGTTAGTTACCAGAGGGAAGCACCAACATCTCAGTTTTCAAAGCTGGGGGGCAAAACAGCTGCCCAGAGTCTCATTTGGCCAAATCACATAGCTCTTTCCGTAAACAAGTCCCAAAGCAAAACCTCACATCAGGCTATGTATAGCCTTCTCAGGGTCAGAGAACATAACAACCCTTGTGACCCATTGGTCAATCACAAAATAACAAGGTATGGGCATTCCTGAAAAACAAGCCTCCCACCACAAACTCCATGTGACCACATTCAACCTATTAGGGGGCAGAGTATATTTTCAAATCAAGGAAGGTTTTCAAATCCACTTAAGCCTATCAAGGGATCTGGAATATCTTCAAATTCCCATTACCATTACACTAACCCCCATATCTGGAAAGAAATTCCTCTTCACCTCCACCTTCTGGCTTGCTCCTAGACTCAGTGCCAATCCCATCTTTTGCAGTTCCCTTCCCTCAACTACCAGGGCCTACCCTTTGAAATTATCTCCCATTTTTCACTGAATATATATTTTTATGTATAAAGTTGTTTGCATGTTATTTCCCACATTAAAATGTCACTTCTTTGGGGTTAGGGAATTATTTTCACCTATCTTTGCATGTCCAGCATTTAGCACAGGGTCAGGCACAATGTAAGAATTTAATAAAAGTTTGTTAACTGATTTTGTGGGGGAAGTTGAATGTATAGGGTGGACTTGAGCTGAGTCATGAAGGAAATCAGTGTCCAAAAGTTAAATGTGTGGAGAATGGGCATTTTTGGTGTGAGGTACAGCAAGTACAAAGGCATGGAGATAGGAGATGGAAAGGCTTGCATGAAGAACAATCAGAGCAGTCTACTCGAACTATAGAGTAAAAGGATGGGAGTGACATGTAATAAAGCAAGACAGGCAAGATGGAGCCAGTTTGTAAAGAGTTTAAATGATGAAGAGTTCATATTTTATTCTGGAGGTAATAATCCAGCAATTGGAGTTTATGGAGCGTGTGTGTGTGTGTGTGTGTGTGTGTGTGTGTGTGTGTGTGTGTCTGTCTGTCTGTCTGTCTGTCTGTCTTTGTCTCTATCCCCATCTTTGTTTGTCTCTCTATCTCTGTCTGTTTCTGTGTGTGTATGTATGTATGTATGTATGTATGTTTTATCGAGGGTAGGTCAGAGAAGGGAGAAACTTAAAGCAGGAAAATCAATTAGAAAGCTAAGGAAATAGTCTAGGAGAGAAGGGATGAATATTTGCTAGGTAGTGGCCACGTGAATGGAGAAGCAACATGTGCACAATGTGGAAACACCAAAATTTGGCAAGAGAAAGTATATATGGGGTAGGTGAGAACAAGAAGCTGAGAAGGATGCTGGAGGTGTTAATGTGGGTGACTAAAAGAACAGTAGTCATCTTGATAGCAATAGAAAAATTCACAGGATGATTGGATGTGCTTTGCAAGGAAAGATTCTACTTTCAAATGCTTTAGATATCTAGATTGTGAGACACCTACAAGTATGCCTGTAATTGGAAATGTCTAATTGATAGGTGATGAGGTAGGTAGGTAGATTCAGGATAGAGAGATGCCAGAAGTTTTGCCATTTAAGATGTATATATGTTTTTTAATCAACAGCATAGTATGAAAACTGTCTACTAAGAAGCATAGGGGTTGAAACCTATACCAGTGGAGAGGATTTTCAAACTATTGTCCTTTAAGAATTAGTATATAATTGGTACATTTCCCAGCTCAACACAACCCCTTCATACCTTTCAAAGAAATTCATTTTTGTTGACAGACACTCAATCCCATTTAAATAGTATTTGTATCTGCTCTCTTGCTCTGTAATTTTGAAAGTCTTATCTTATGATAGAGAGATTTGTATTTACTTCATACAAAGGGAAAAGGAGATCTTTTTTCTATATGAAAGATAAAAGCTAAGGAAAAAGAAAATAGCAGAATCTATCTTTAACTTATTATTCTTTTCTTTAGAATTCTAATTCCTAACTAGATGCAGTTTCTGAAATAAAGCCAGCATTCTGTGGTTGTGAAAGCTATCTGATGGATAGAAATAGATACATGGATGATGGTGTACTTAGTGGGAAAAGGAATGGTATCACCTGCAATCCCCCAAGTATGGCTCTCCAATTTCAACTTCTGATAAGGGATTCAATCAGAAGCAGAAATGGGATCTTAAAGCACTTAAAACCTGTTCTTGGAAATGCAATGTGAGAAGACAGGAGTGGGAGGGAAAGTCACTACTTTACATATCTCATGATATACAAATTTGATATGTATCAGCTAAACAGACCTTAAAGTGAAATTTCACCTTTCAGCAATTTCCCCACTCACTAGGTAAGAAGCCCAAGCTTTGAGAAGAATATAGTAGGTACTATATAAATGTTCATTTCCTTTCTCCTCCCTTACACTTTTATGTCTTGAGAATAGTTCCTATTTTAAAGTGAATATTCTTCTTCTCACTTGGAATGTCTTTCTCCCTAATCTCTTCATCCCATAGTTAAAGATCCAGTTCATAGTACCATGATAATAGATTTAGAGCTGGAAGTGACCTCAGAGATCACCATCTTGTCCCATCTCTACATTAATATCTTTGTCTCACAATTTCTTTAGCACTTTTGCTGGTATCATTCACATTTTGCACTTGCTTTACATTGTTACTGAACAGTTTCAGCAAGTAGGTTGTAAGGTACTGGAGGGTAGGGATTGTGCTTCATATTCTCTTTTGTATCTGCATTAGCATATCAGGTCATGCTATGTTCATAATGTGCAGAAGTAATGAATCAATTATAGACACAAGATTGGAGAGGCGTAGTTCCTCAGTTTAAAAAATAAAGCATGGAGTTTTAATTGATCCTTGACAAAAGACGCGTCAGCCAAAAAAAAAAGTCATGTAATTTTATGTTGTATTAAGAGATGCATAGCATGCCAGACTATCTAAATGCTATCCAAAGAGGAAGTATAAAAGGAAGAAATAGCATTGACCCTCATGTCTGAGGTCCTGGGTTCTAATCTTAACTCTGATGTTTACAGATGTGAACTAAAACAAGTCAGCTGATTTCTCTAAATCTCAATTTCCTGAACTCTAAAATGAGAAAGTTAGACTACATGGGATTTAAGGGTTCCTTTCTGCTTTAAATTTATGGTCTCATCTACAGTACTGTCTGTTCAGTTCTGGTTGCCATATTTTAGAAGGAATATTGACAAGCTGGACAAGGGAGTGAACAGGGTAGAGACAGTTTTCAAGGTAATGCCATATGGGGATATGTTGGAAGAATTAGGGATGTTGAGCTTGTAGATGAGATTTACTTTGAACATAAAAGTATTTGAAGGGCTATCATGAAAAAGAGGGGGAAAGGTTGTTATTTTTAGCTGTAGAGGGTAAAAAGCATAAGCAATGGGTGGGCATTTCAGAAGAAAGTTTTGGTTTGGTATGAATGAGCAAGGGGAGGGGAAGGAAGAGGAAAAGAGGGGACAAAGCATTTATATAGTACCTACTATATGCTAGGCACTTCAGAACTTTTGAAAAACAAATATGCCATTTGATCCTCACAACAGCCCTGTGAGGTAGGGGTTTTGTTGTTCTCATTTTACAATTGAGGAAACTGAAGCAAAAAGAGATTTTTTTAAAAAAGTGATTTGTCAAAAATCTCACAGATAGTAACTGCCTGAGACTGGATTTAAACTCAGGTCTGACTCTAGACCCAGCACTTTATCCACAGTGCCGCTAATTAATTCAAATTAAAAATCTTCATAATAATTGTTGTTGGGTCTTTTCAGTCATATTTCTGATTCCATTTTGGCATTTTCTTGGCAAAGATACTGGAATGGTTTGTCATTTCCTTCTCCAGCTCATTTTACGAGTAGAAATTTAGGCAAATATGGTTAAGAGACTTATCCAGCTGTCACATAGCTAATAAGTGTCTGAGCGTAGATTTGAAATCATGAAGATAAATCTTCCTTGTTCCAAGTCCAGTGCTCTGTCTACCATGCCACCTAGCTTTCCTTTCTAATAATTAGGAATTTTTAAATGTGTTGTCTAAGTAGGTAGCAAGTTTCCCATCACTAGAAGTTTTTATGCAAAGGCTAGAAGACAATTATTTGTCAAGAGTGTTGTAGAGGGGGAGTAGGTAGTCTTTAAGGTATTTTAACAAATTTGAGATTCTATGAATGAAATGAATATGACAATTGAAATATATTTTATTTCTTGGTCTCTGGTCAAATGAATGCCAATTGTCCTGGAGGCTAACAGCATCTTCTATCTTATAAGAGTGGAAACAATAGTGGATAAAGGACTTGTCTAGCTATATCGATGCTTACTTTCTAGTTGATTTTTTTGACTTAAAATGTGTAATCCATACAGAAGCATTGATATATTACTATTACAATTTGGGGGCTGCTATTGGTTTTAGAGGAAGGATAATACTAATAACTATTCTCTTGATCTTAAGGATCTCAATGTTACTCTGTAAGGCTAAGCCAGAGAACTTGGGCTTTTAGGGAACCAGAGGCAATAGAGAGCTGGCATAAATAGGGTCTTAGAAACACAGAAACAGTAGGTCAAATTATGCTCTTTATGCAGGTTATATTCTGGGTGGGCTTCAGTCTCTACTATTTTTGGATGAGGTTACAAAGTTGGTATGGTTTGTGAGTTCAATCTGGATCCTGTGAGGCCTGACCAAGTTAGTTAAATTTGTACTACCAGAAAACTTGTCCCTACTAGACAAAGGCAAAGGCACATAATGTTGCCTGCAACTGGGGACTCATAATGATCAGAGACAAAGGGCTGAGGGCATTTTCATATTAAGCTATGTTGTTGATGCTGAATATGAGTCTAGTCTAGCTCTGGAGACTTGATCACTAGGAATTTACTTATTATGATCCATGTAGTCTCTAGAATAAAATACAAACCATCTGCCAATCCAATCAAATAATCAATCAATATTTATCAAATGCTTGCTGTGCTAAAAGGCAGAAGATAATCTCTGACCTCAGGGAGTTTACAATCTAATACAGTATAAACAAATAATAACAAGTAATACAGTATAAACAAATTATACAAAATAAGTTATGTATAGGATAAATGGGAATTAATTAACAATAGGCAGTCCCTAGAATGCACAATTAAAGGCCTTCATGATTTGATACTTTTCCAAAGTTATTTCACATTTCTCCCCTTCACGAACTATACTCAAACTGGATTACCAGCTTCTTCCTAAACTCAATGTTGCATTTTTCCCTCTTTGTGTATTTTCACAAAGCCTTAACTATGCTTAGAAATCATTATAATCTCATCTTTGCTTCTCCAAATAATTTTTTCCCTTGAAGGCTTAATTTGGGTCCATAAGTCCCCCACTACCTCTTCTTTACTTACCTTGTCTTTACTTATCTCTCTATATGTTACATTTCTCTCAGTAAGAATGTAAAATTCCTCAGGTGGCTAGGTAGTGCAGTGAATAATGGAATAATGGAATAATTTATTTGTCAGATTTGTGGAAAAGGAAAGAATTTAGGACCAAAGAAGATATAGAGAGCACTACAAAATGTAAAATAGATAATATTTATTATGTAAAATTAAACTTTTTGCACAAACAAAACCAATGCAACAAAAATCATAGGGAAAGCAGAAAAATGGGAGACAGGGGAGGATTTTTCAACAAGTATCTCTGAAAAAGGTTGTGTTTCTCAAACATATAGAGAACAGAGTCAAATTTATAAAAACTACAAATCATTCCCCAATTGATAAATGGCCAAAGGATACAAACAGTTGTCATACAAGGGAATCAAAGCTATCTATAGTCATATGAAAAAAATTGCTCTAAATCACTATTGATTAGAGAAATGCAAATTAAAACAATTCTGAGGTACCACCTCATACCTATCAGATTGTCTAATATGATAAAAAAAGGAAAATGTTGAATGTTGGAGGGGGTGTGGAAAATTGGGACCCTAATGCACTGTTGCATCCACTCATCCAACCATTCTGGAGAGCCATTTGGAACCATCCCCAAAGGACCATAAAACTGTGCATACCATTTCATCTAGCAATTCCACTTTTAGGTCTATATCCAAAAGACATCCAAAGAAAAGGAAAATGACTTATATGTACAAAAATATTTATAGCAGTGGTGACTAAGAATTGGAAATCAAAGTGATGCTATCATCCAGGGAATGTATGAACAAGCTGTGATATATGATGGTAACGAAATACTATTGTGCTATAAGAAGTGACAAGTAGGATGATTTCAAAAAAACTTGGAAAGACTTCCATGAATTGATGCATAGTGAAGTGAACAGAACCAGGAGAATGTTGTATACAGTAACAGCAATATGGTTCAATGAAGAACTGTGAATGACTTAGCTATTCTCAGCAATAAAATGATCCAAGGCAATCCCAAAAGACTAATGATGAAACAAACTATCCACCTCCAAAGAACTGCTATTGATTAAATACAGAGAGGCATGCTATTTTTAACTTTTTTCCTTTTATTTCAATCTTCTTGTACAAAATGACTAATACGGAAATGTTTTACATAACTGAACATGGATAACCTATATCTGATAGCTTACTGCCTCAGAAGGGGAGGGATAGAATTTGGAACTCAAAACATTAAATGAAATGTTTAAAAAACATTTTTAAAAGTTGTTAAGCGATATAAATTTAGCTGATCAGCACTTAAAGATGGAGCCATTACAAGTAGCCCATAATGTAAAACTCATTTGAATTTAGCTTTGGCTTGTATCTTTTACACTTAACTTTAAATATAGATGTCATGTCAAAGTAGTTAAATAACTACAGGAGATAACATCTACAAAGTAATTGAAATTAAAAGCTTTCTCCATCTCTTAACATTTCTATGAGTCTAAAGATTACTGAAGATAATCATCAAAGTTGACAAATGGCCTCCTGATAATGAAGAGCTGGCTATACTTGCCTCCCTCCCATCCCCACAACTCCACTGTACTGCACAACTCACGTATATGTGTGCATATGTGTGTGTGTGTGTGTGTTTATTTTAACTATAATTCACAGCTCCTGGAGATTTCTTTAAAGTTGTGTTTCAACTAAAGTGTGTTTTCTAAATTAATAAGATGATTTGGTGAATTATGAGTCAGCTGTTGATTGTCAGTTGAAAAAGATAGAATTTATAGTCAAAGGCATGAAAAATTAAACATTATCTTCTCAAAGGCATCACCAAAACCTCTGGTGGTTTCACCCAAAAGTTCAAGTCTCTTCCGTATCAGAACCGTCTTGAATAGGAACAATTATTAATCACTCTTTCATATGTTATAACACTGTCATTTTTCTTTGTTATTTCATCCAAAGCTGCTTCTCAATGTTCCTTTCAATGTTTTGTTCTTTTATTTCTATTTACATCACATACAGAATTAAAACCCGAATAGGGACTTGTGAAGTTAATTAGCATAACTTTAACCCCTTATACATCAAGAAAGATGAATGTTAGATATCTAATTGCTTATTAATCATTTTAGCATCTTATCAGAAATTCCAATACAAATGTACCTCCAATTATTTAGTGAGCAAGCACATTTTACAGACCTAAATAAGTTCTAAATTAAATTTAGTACTGATTTTGTCAGCTATGTAGTATATTCTAAAGCAAAATGGTTATCTACCTTTAGCCATTTTAAAAATTATTCTTTTCCCTGTACCACCTTATAATATGTACTTCCATTACTAAGGCCAAAATAAATAGCTCACATCTATAAGGCACTTCTTTGGATCTGGATTTGTGATTCCATCAGTTCAGGGTAAAAGTAGCGATGGAATTCCCTCTACCAATGCTGCTCAGCAACTTTTCTTCAGAGAATAATCTTGGTGACACTGGGAAGTTAGGGGTCTTGTTTAAGTCCATACAGATAGAGCAGAAATTCAAACACAGTTTTTCTTGACTCCAAAGTTGTTTTATTCCATTATGCCACATTACCTCTCATAAAGAATTTCAGGGCTATTAAATTATCTACAAATGATGTTATTTAGAGCCTCACAGTAACCCTGTGAAGCAGGTGATATGTGTACTATAATATCCACTTTGAAGAGAAAGAAAATGATGTTCAAAAAAGAACAAATGACTTGTCTCTGGTCATACAGCTAGTAAATTGCAAGTTAGGATGCAGATACAAGTTTTCTAATGCTAAGTTCAGTGATCTTGCTATAATATCAAACATGAATAAAATATCACCCCAATTTTTCTCCTAGGAAAATAAGTCCATATAATGCTCTAACCTATGTTTTCAAACTTATTTCACATTACTCCTATTCACACACATGTAAATTTCAGCCAAACTGACTTTCTTGCAATTTCCTGAATTTTGAATTACATCCTTTATATGCATATCTTTGCACAGCCTCTCCCCCTTTTCAGGAATCCAATTCTTCTTCACCTGGACCTCTTAGAATTCATAGTTAACTGCCTGGTACCACCTTCCTGTAACAAACCTTTCTTGATCCCCCAGATAATTAGTTTATTATTGTTCTCTTCATTCTAATAATGGCTTGCTGTATGACCTTAGATGTAAAATTTATTATTTGTAGGACTAGTTCCCAATAACCACAAAGGGGACAATAAGTCAATTCTTACAAGACAAATGAGTTATTTACTTGATGTTGTTATTCTGAGATTACATTACTATATTCTTTTTAGGTTAGTGGGACAGTACTCAGGGTTCTAAGTTACTATTTACTAAATACCAATGACCTACCAAAGATGGCATATTTCCAAATACACCTGATGCACTTGACTGTTTTCCTCATGAGAAACATCCCTTATTCACTGTAAACAATTAATTGATAATGTGTGGTTTATTACATGGAAAGGCAAAAAAAAGTTAACTACCTTAAAGATATATCTTCAAGGAGGGGGAATGAATTAGCACTAAAAATCTTCTAATAAATGCAAATATTAATAAGTGAGTTAATGTTATTTCATTTTTAAATTTAAAGAATATGTTTTCCCCTAAATATTCATTATAAATATCTGCAGTGCTAGGATCTAAGAATAATTATTGATTTTCATTGAGGAAAGTAACTAATTCTCTGTCATTGCATAGCAAATCAATGAAACAAAAAGCATTTATCGGGGGCCTGTGATATTCCAGGCACTATGGTAGCTGCTGAGAATACAAAGACAAAAGCAAAAATAGGCTCTTCATTCAAGGAGCTTCCATACTAACAGGAGAGAATTTGTAAATATATGGGTACAAACAACTTACAGAGTAGATGCTAGGTAACCTTAAAAAGGAAGGTTACTAATAGCTTTGGGGTGGGAGGTGGGGAAAGAGGAGGTATTAAAGGACCTTGAGAGGCCTAGGGCAGAAGCTGATTCTTCAACTGAGACTTGAAGGAAACGGGAGATCCCAAGAGTCAGAGGTGAAAGGAATGAAAATTTCAGGCATAGAGGACAGCTTTTGCAAATGCACAGAGATAGAAAAAGATTACTGTATGTAAGGAACATCACGTGGGCCAATTAGGTTAGAGTACATGAAAAGGAATAAAATATTAAGTAGTCTAGAAAGATAAGAAGGAGACAAGTTCTAAAGAGCCAGATGCAGGAGTTTTATATTTGATCCTAGAGGTAACAGGTAGTACCAATAGTCTATCTATCTATCTATCTATCTGTCTGTCTGTCTGTCTAGTCTGTCTGCCTGTCTATCTATCCATCTTATCTATTTATCTATTCATTCATGTATTCATTTATCTATTTATGTATTTATTCATGTATTTGGGAGGAAGGGATAGATGGAATAGTCAGACATGCACTTAAGGTAAATCTCTGCTAGGAGGAGGTGATAAGAAAAGGGAAGTTGGGAGATGAATTAGGATGCTATTCCAATAGTCAAGGCAAGAGGTGATGAGTGCCTGGATTAGGGGGGATAACTATGTGAGTGGAGAAGAGATATTTATAAGAGATGTTGTAGACATAAAAAACAAGGATTGTCAACTGATTAGACATGTGAGTTGAGTGAAAGTAAAGAGTTATGGTAAATGTTCTAGTTGGGACCCCGGCTAACCAAAAGGATGGTGGTTCTTTTAAAGTAATATAGGAGTTAAGAAGAGGGGTAGATTTGTTTTTTTGGGAAGAATGATGAGTTCTAGATTGAACATATTGACTTTGACATGTCTCAGGGACAGCCAATTCAAAATGTCCGTGAGGGCCAGTTGATGGTGTGAGAGCAGAGAGACAGATACTATCTATCTTTTGTTATTTGGCCTTAGTTTTCAAAGGGGACTTTATAAGATGTCTTTACTTGTGTGTGAATTTGGATTTAAGTGAGGCAGAGGTACAAAAAGTCGTCAGCCTCACTGTCTTCCAGAATTATCCAAGTTTCCAGTGGCAAAAAAAAGTCAGGATAACTGGTCATGGCCTGGGATGCATTGGATGACCTTGGCATCCTCCATGTCTGACCAAGCCCTAAGATTCCATAACACCTGTTTCAGTTACCTTCATGGCTTTGGAATAAGATGTTCTCATTTGTCACTTCTGCTAGAGGAAGTCTTCACATATTTGTGATAGACACCCCACCTAACTTATCAACAGGTGTCATATATGCATATATATACATGCATATATATGTGTGTATATGCATGTATATATATGTACATATACATATATTTTGTATCTACTGTATATCCGTGTATATGTGTTAATACACACATGCATATATTTAAACACATATACAGTGGCTGAAACTATAGAAAAGAAAGTTCTTGCCACCAAAGTCCTTGGTATTTTCAACTGGTCCAATGGAAATGACATGAAAGAAGTTATATTACCATGTGCTTTGCAGCTGCACTCTAAGGACTATATGACCTTTCTATTGGACTTGCAGCTGAACCTTTCTCCAGGTATATTGAATGCTCCTTTAGAAAATGAGCTCCTTGAGAGAAATTACTGTCTCTGTTCTTTAATTTGTATGTATCCCTATTGTTTAGCACAGTGTTTATACAGTTCTTGACATAAATTCTTCATTAATTCATTTATTCCTTCATTCATATGTACATGATATATATTCATATATCATCTATAAAATTATATGTACAAACAACTATGTGGCAAGTGCTGGGCCTGGAGTCAGGAAGACCTGAGTTCAGATCTGGCCTCAGACACTTATTAGCTGTGTGACCCCAAGTAAATCACTTAATCCTGTTTGCCTCAGTTTCCTCATCTGTAAAATGAGATGGAGACTGAAATGACAAACCACTCTAGTATCTTTGACAAGAAAACTCCAAATGGGGTCTTGAAATGTCAGAAATGACTGAAACAACTAAACAGCAACAAAATTATATATATATATATATATATATATATATATATATATATATATATATATATATGTGTGTGTGTGTGTGTGTGTGTGTATATATATGTGTGTGTGTGTGTATGTTTGTGTGTGTTACATATAAATGAATGAATGAAGTATTTATGTTAAACATTATGTATAAGAGCACCCAGGAAAGAGCCTTGATGTACAGCTACAGTTAGTAGACATGGTATGAATAAAGATCTATCAAAGGAGACTAAAAAAGAAGAAGGCAAGTAGCAGGGAACCAAGAGATAGTCATGTCATAAAAATCCAGAGAACTAAGCATATTCAGCAGACAGTTATAAGCAGTGCCAAATACTGCAGAAAGTCAAATATGATGACTGAAAAAAAATGCCATTAGATTTGGCAATGAGGAGATCACAGGTAACTGAAGAAAGTTGAGACTGAGGGACAAGATTGCAGAGGATTAATAAGAGTGAGAGTAGAGTAAGTGGAAGCACTAAGTGCAGAAAACATTTTCAAAGAGTTCAGCTGAGAAAGGAAAAAAAAGTATAAGCTAATGGAGAACAGGGCGTGGAATCTATTGAGATTTTAGACACATGAAAGAGAATTGTTGTTACTTGTAGGCACCAGGGAAGGAACCAATAGATGCCAAACATTAAATGTTAGTATGAGGAGACTGATGACAGTGACTGTATCCTGCTGGAGAAAATGACAAAGAATAAAGTTCATAGTACACATCAAGGCATTGGAACTAATGAGAGGAAAGGCCTTCATAAGAAATTGAAGTCAAGGAAAAAATTACAGGAATTGCTGACAAATGTGAGGTGAGGAAAGGTGAAGGAATCCGAATCATAGAATCTCAGAATTTGATAGAAGGAAGAAACTTTACCTGATACTTGATATCTATCTATCTATCTATCTATCTATCTATCTATCTATCTATCTATCTATCTGTCTGTCTGTCTGTCTATCTATCTATCTATCTATCTATCTATCTACATGAATATACATACATACACTTAAATGCATACATATATGTATTGTGCATGTAAATGGAATAACCATAATAACATGTATGTCATGTGGTTATCTAGCTGCTATCTATCTATCTATTCATCTATCTGTCTATCATCTATCTACATGAGTATACATATATACACTTAAATGCATACATACATGCATGTGTGCATGTAAATGGAATTATCACAATAACATGTATGTCATGGTTATCTAGTTGCTACTTGAAGACCTCTAAGGAATGGGAAACAATGACCTTTCAAGGAAAGGTTTCAGATGTCTCTAAATGTTTTTGGTTTATGTCCCCCTGATATTAAACATAAATTTACTTGCTCCTGGTTCTGCCCTCTGAGTCCAAAATGAACAAGTCTAATCCCTCTTCCAAATTTAAACCCTCCAAACACCTGAAAAAATGATCATTTTCCTTAGTCTTCTTTTCCTTAAGCTACACATGCCAAGCCTTTCAATCAATTTTCACATGTTATAGTCTCAAGGACCTTCACAAATCTGGCTACACTCTTCCTTACTAATGTCCTTAAACTGTGGTGCCTAGAGTGGATCACAATAATTCAAATGAGGCCTGCAGAATATGATGGAATGATCATTTCCTATCCACAGCCCAAGATTATATTAGCTTTTAGGGTGGGTTATATCACTCTGCTGATCCATGTTGAGCATGCATTCTATTAAAATCCCTACTTTTTCCAGAACAATTGCTGTCTGTCCTTGTCTCTCCCAACCTATACTATGACAGTGATTTTTGTACCCAAGTATAAAACATTTATTCCTATTGAAATTTCACTTTTTAGATTCAGCTCAATCCATTAGCTTGTCAAAAGCATACCGGATTTCATGCTTTCATTCACTGTGTTATCTATACCTTCCAGCATTGTGTCATTTGCCAATGTCTGTCCAAATCATTGATAAAAAAATGCTAAAAAAATACAAGGCCAAACACAGATTCTTTGAGACCTCCACTGGAGACTTGTCACATGACTTGTCATTTGACAATGAACTATTAATAGCTCTCTTTTAGTGAGGAAAAATTAGATTGATATAGTGGATATGACGCTGGACTTGGAATCAGGAAGGCCTGGATTCACATCCTTCCTCAGGCACTTAGTAGCTTTGTGAGGAAACTGAGTCACAGGGAGATTAAGTGATTACTCAGTTTTCTCACCTCTAAAGGGATTATACTAGATGGCTCTTAAGGTTGCTTTTAGTTCACAATTTATGATCCTATGATATTTGAGTTTTATCTTTCAACCAATTTTGAATATATCTAAATGAATGTCTGTTATCATTATCAACAGCATTCTTATCCATTAATTTAGCAATCCTACGAAAAGGAAAATGGGATCTTAGTTATTTTCTCAGCCTTGATATCACTATCCACTACTATGACTACATCTTTGAGACAAGAATAGTGAAGGCTGAAGTGAATGGATTTGGCCATTTTGGACTCTGGGTCACCGGGGTTGCCTATCAATGTATGTGAACCTTGAGGTGAGCAGACAGAGGAGAATCCTCTACTGGCCTACAAACTACATGGTTTATATGTTTCATTATCATTTCACTGTGGCAGGATCAAGGTCATTGCCAAGGATGAAAATAGAAAAGTCATACTATCTTCCAAGAATATGAGCCAAAAAAATATTAAATGGGGAAATGATGATTTTGAATGTGTTGTAGGCCCACTGGTGCCTTTAGTACTTTGAAAAAGTCTCAGGCTCACTTGAAGTGTGGAATTGTGTTATTGTCTGTCTCTTCCACATAATGCATTGCACATAATACGTATTTAATATATCCTTGTTGACAGCTTACATATGTCACGATTTTTTTTTATGAAAGTGAACCATGAAAAATAAAACAATACCACCAAAACTGCCAGTAAAGTTTCCTACAATACCAACTTTGTCCTTCCCTTCTCAACTAGCTAAGGTCATCCATGACAAGTTTTACATTGTAGGAAGATTCATGACCACAGTCCATGTGATTAATGGAGCTCAGAAAACAGTAGATGATCCATCTGGCAAGTTGTGGTGTCAAGGGTATGAAACTGCCCATAATGTTATCCCTGCTTTCCAAAGTCATTCTCAAGATAAATGCAAAACTTACAGCCTTCTTTTTTCTTACTCTCTTGAATCTGTTGTGGCTCTGACCTGCTTCCTGAAGAAACCCACCAAATAAAACTATATCAAGTGGTAAAATAATCAGCAGAGAGACACCTGAAGTGTGTCTGTCTACATAGGTCCAGGCTATATCTTTTCTCCTACTCTCCATTGTGGCTAAGAGTTTCATCATTCTTTCTTCGAACTGTTTGTGGGTTTTTCGCATCTCAATCCTATACACATGGCTAAATCTTTTTTTTATTATCAGTCATTACCCTTTAATAACTTAGTAACAATTCTCAAATTCCTTTCCTTTGTTTTAACAACTCCACAACCAGAGCTATATTAACCTCCTTTTCAATGTTGCATCAATAAACTGACTTTTGCCCCACCCACAAATCAAATTATCAATTTTCTTAACTCTTTAGTTGTTCTACTAGTCTTTTTCTTACTTACCTTGCCTAATCTTGCCAATTACCTCATCCCTATCATTCATGAGTCTATCTCTTCAAGTTCTACTCCCTAATTATGCTCTATCCCTCTATCCCTATTGTTCTTAAATCTTCTATATCCTTCTTAATTTTTCTTCATTCTTCTTCTCTTTCAATCTGGAAGTAGAGTCTGGACCAATACATGACCCTGCAGATTGATCTCCTTCAGATTTTCCTAAATATCTCTCAAATCTTGCAAAATTTTTCTCCCTAAATTCAATCTTTCACCTACTTCGCTTCTCTAAACTTCATCATGTTTTTCTCCTCATTTGGTTCAGTGGCTTCCTTGTCCTCCTACTCTCTCACCTATGATCTTCTACCATAAAAATTAGAAGTAAAATAGGAAAGGTACTTCAACTCACATTGCCATGATTTTCTTGATTAAGTTATAAAGTGAGGCTTTCAGCTTAGAGGATGAGGGAAGGGGTGTGGTGGGATACTTGAGGAGAAAAATGGAAAGTTTGTAATAGTCTGACTGATGAGTTGAATTGACAATCAATTAGGGAGGAGTAAAATAATTGCTTGGATTCAATGAGGATTCATATGAGTTTAAATAGCATTAATACGTAATGAAGCCAGTCAGTCAAGTTTTGTCACTTTCTCTGGCTAAGTTTGAAAGCATGTGAGAAGGAACAAAGGAGAAAAATGAAGGCAATAAGAAATGTTGGGGTTTGGCAAAGAAGTGATAGGACAAGACAACAAGATAT
Source organism: Gymnobelideus leadbeateri (assembly GCA_011680675.1). Lineage (NCBI taxonomy): Eukaryota > Metazoa > Chordata > Mammalia > Diprotodontia > Petauridae > Gymnobelideus > Gymnobelideus leadbeateri. Next base: position 66,119 of record WOXC01003317.1, read on the forward strand.
TTGAGAGTAAAGGAAAGTGGAAAATCCAATTGATTTACTAGGAGGAAGTGCAGTGTGGCTGGATCAGGGTGATGATAGGGGGAAGTATTGAGGTATAAAACATTTGGAAGTCATGGTGAGGACAAATAATTGTTTTAGGAAACAGAAGGCATCGAGAGAGATTGAATCATAGAAGATTACATTTAGGTAAAGAAATTTTATAATTTTTGAACAGTTAATTAGAACACTTTGGGGTGATGGTAAGGACAAGTATGGTCATCCCCATGTATAGATGAAAACTTTAAACACATTTTAAAAATCCCTGTAACTTTTCCAAGTATACCCTAGTGAAAATTTAGATTGAAAAGCAGTGTTTTTCCATCCATTCCCCTGCCAACTCAAAATTCAGCTCAATTCGTCAAATGTACCTCTCTGGGATAAGGCACTATATTAGGCACTGAGTTTCTAAATAAATACAAAAATTAAAAAGTACCCATCCACTGTAAATTTCTATTCTACTAAGGGAAAACAATAACTATACACATAATTATTGGGAAAAACTCATCATCCTGCCAGATCCCATCAGCCTTGGTACTATACTTCTTCACTACCCTCTCCCTCTGTAGAATGGAACAAGTAAGGAGGAAACTCAGCTCAAACATCTCCTTATTTCTCAATTGGCTGCTCTACTCTAGGAGTTCTCTGGCTTCTCCAACATGCCTCAGAATAGGTTACCTACTGACTTTCTCTTTTTTGTGTATTATTTTCCCCCATTAGGCTGCAAGCTCCGTAAGGCTGGAGACTATCATCTTTTTTTCTTGTACCCCTAGCTCATAGTACAGTACAATACACAGTAGACACTAACATATGCTAATTGACTATTGAAATAATTAAACAAAAAGCGATTTCAAGAGGAAGAGAGTGCTAAGAAATAAAGACAGAGGAAAAATCAGGAAAAGTATTCTCCTGTAGGAAGTGGCTGTTCAGTGAAAGAATCTGGGGATTCTAAGAAGTGGAGATGAGGAAGACATGGATTCTAGATATGGAGAAATACCTGGGCAGAAGCACAAAGGTGAGAGATGGAATGCTTTCTATGAGGAGCAACTACTAGGCAAGATCAATTTGAAGAGGAAGTACATGGAGAGGAAGATAACTAAATAAGCATAAAATGGTAGATGGAAGCCATGTTATAGAGCGTATTAAATGCCAGGCTAAGGATTTTATAATTCTGAGAATGTTCTTTATTGAGTAATGTTCTTTGTATAAAACATTTTAGAATAATAGTTATTATATAACTGTTAAAGTTTCATCATTTTAACTTTTTTTCATCAATAATATGACTTGCTAGCTTTGTTTCTAGATACTTGCCATTATAAGGAAAGTAATTTATAAATCATGAAGCCCCTTTGTTAGTTATCATGATCATTATGACTCCTGATAATATTGTACTGTGTAATATGCTAGCAATGTAATATCTTTGTAAAGTAGGCTGAAGGACAAAAAACTTGTTAACTCACATTTGGTTGATCTACAATTACCATCAGTGTGCTTTGACATCTAAAGAAATGCCCACATAATCTAAAGGTATACCCACTAAACCTTTCTATTGCTATTAAGGAAGAGTCCTTAACTTCACTGGATGTTGCTTTAAATTTCTACTTAAGTTTTTAAATAGCATTTAATAAGCAATTCATCATAACTGTATGTTCCAGATCTTCCAAAGATGTTTAATTTTAGTTGACTTTATCAAACTGCTAAAAGTAAGAAATCTTTAAAATCCATTAGCTAAAATTTCTCTCTCATTTGTTGCAGGGGACTCAACACATCTGGTTCTTTTCAACAAAAATACTCTTGCTCTTTAAAATGGTTCAAACATTTAAAAGAAAAATCAAGTGCAGCGGGTTGAAATTTACCATTAAATCAAGAAGTTGAACTTTTGCAGATGATATAAAAACAAATCACTAATAGAATACAGACTAAATATAAAGTTGTATTTGTTGACATGGTAAACATCAATCCAATATGTTCTATAAGTATGTATGTGACTCAAGTGTTTGATTGTAATTTAATCAAAAGAGAATTTTTAGTTAAATTTAATGGAAAAATGCCTTTTATCCTTAAACACCTAGCACTGATATAAGAAAGGTTCTCAGATTAAGGAAGAGATGAAAGAAGAAAGAAAGAAAGAAGGAAGCAAGCACATATTTATTAAGCATCTGCTATATGCCAGACACTCACAAATATAATATCCCACTTTACAAATATAATTTCTTTGGGGTCTCACAATGGTGGAAAGTAGATGATATAATTATCCTCATTTTTATAGTTGAGGAAACTGAGGTAGATAGAAGCTAAGTGATTTGCCCAGAGTCTCCAAGCTAGTAAATATTTGAGGCTGGACTTGAACTCAGTTCTTCCTGACTCCAGATTTTACTGTTCTACCCATTGAGCAATCTAGCTATCTAAATTATAATTTATAACAAGGCCAATTTCAGTGACAGGCAAATGTATGGATTTTGATGGACTCTAATGAAAACAAGCTATAATAACTTCATCTTTCTAATTTCAATTTTATATATTATTTCAATTTTAAAGTGGAATATAAGAACTTAGAATAGATTTATAGATAGATATATTCTCCTCCCAACTGATACTCTCAATCCCTTAGTATGACAAATTAAACTATAAGTTATTTCAAGCTCAAATTTATATTTTTTGTAAAAATAAATATGCTACATTATACCCTACATAATTTATAACTACTGGATATATTTAACTTTATCAAAAAGTTTGCATCAGGGAAAAAATAGCCAACTTCTACCCTTCATAAAGTCACATTTCTTGGAATTCTGGACTTTCTGTGGTAGGCATTGGCTTGACCTTCATAGCAAACTGCATCTAGAAAGTTTATAGACTCAGAGAATCTTAGATTATTTAGAGATTATTTTTTTTTCTTTTAAACACTTCTCAAAAGAAAGGTATAGTTATTTTCAGGCACGTGTGGAATTTAAGGATTCTTCCTGTGATCTCAAACTATAAGTGCCTTGTTGTGAATAGTTTCTGACACAGTCATAAAAATAGTCTGGGGATCCCACAGTGAAGGAATGAATAGGGGAAAAGACATACTTTTACATTGGATTGGGGAGCAATATACAGTGAGGGTTGATGGTCACCTTCCATGGAAGTATAACAATTATTATGAAGCAATTTAAATTCAAAGCAACCATCAGTTCAAACTAGAAAATCAGCAGGCAATTGTATGAATATTTCTTTATACAATTTAAATTGCTAGTGAAATATTATAGTGAAATCTTATTATGATGTTGAAGGGCAGGGGAAAGAGGAACAAAAAGAATAATATAGACTTTATTGGTTCTGCATATTAAGCTTTTAGTGTATATAGTGTTATTTCAAAGAATCATAGAATTCAATCTTTTCAATGGACCACTAATTCAATCCATTACTTCAATTATCATTCTTCTATAGCATCATGAAAAGTGACCATTCAAACTCAGTTGATACCCTGCTAGTGCTGGAGAACTTACTACCAATGAAATTAGATCATTTAAATTTTTAAAATATATTTTTGGATAACCCTAATTGTTAAATTATTTCTTTATGTTCCAACAAAATCTGTTTCCTTATAGTTTCTACCCTTGGTATTATCCCTGACTTTGAATTCCCTATCACTTCACATATCCATTCTTTTGTCAAACCTTGTCCTTCTACATTTACAATACCTTTAATATACCTTCTTCTTTCTACTCATACAGCTGCCATCCTAGGATTGGCCTTCATCACTCCATGTCTGGACTACTACAAAAGAATTCTAGTCACTTTTCCCACATCAAGTTTTCCCTACTCTATTCAGTTGCCAAAATAATTTTTACTGAAGGATAGATCTAAGTTATCTCCTTACTCAAAAGCTCCACTGGCTCCCCATTACCTCCAGGAGCAAGTATGATTTCTTTTGGCATTTAAGATCCTCTACAACATGGCCCCTTTCGAACTTTCCATTCTTTTAAAATTTTTAGTCCCCTCCATGAAGTCTATAATCCACTTACATTGACCTTCTCATTGACCCTTAACACAACACTACATCTCCAACCCCCATTCTTTTTCCCTGGTTCTGCCCCATATTGCCATGCCTAAAATGCTCTTTGATATCAGTTCTGCCTCCTGATTTTCCTGGCTTCCTTCAATACTTAACCCCACTCCACCTTCTGTAGGAAGCCTCCTCCCCCAGCTCCTTCTTTTAAGATTACCTTTCATTTATATAATATATATCTTGTGACACAATTTTAAACATGTAAGAAATAGTACTCATTATTTACTTAGGAAATAGTTAGAGATAAAAATAGCATTACTTCTGTCCTTTGGGGCCATGTATAATAAATCTGAAGTCTCTTCTATTAAAAAAAAACCTTTGAAAAAACTTCAAAACAAAAATTTTGAATCTCTTCCCTTCAAGTTTTTTCTTCTTCTAGGCTTAAAATTTGCCGTCCTTCAACCAACTTTCATTTGGCATGGTTCCTTAAGCCCTCACCACCTTGGTTGTGCTCCTCTAGGGATTTGCTGAACAGATCGTGATTCTACAGATGTGGTTTTATCAGGAGAGGAAACCTCTCTTGATATGGTGTGTTCCATCAAGGAGTCTGAGATACAATAGAAAGATCTAAAAATACAAATAACCCTGATGAAACCTTGCTCAGTATTTAGCTCAAACCAAATGCGAAGTGATGTCTAAAAAGGGAAGAATCATAACTGAGAAGGAATGCATTTGTGAAAAAGTATTCATTAGATGTTTACTATGTGCCAATAACCATGCTGAGTATTAGGAATCCAAATAGAAAAAAAATTTCTTCTGCTCTCAAGAAGCTCACTCTCTGACTGGCAGAGACAACTAGACAATGAGCACCTTGAGAGCAGAAAAGTGGCACAGTGGATAGACAGACATACTTGAGTTCAAGTCTAGCCGCAGACATTAGAGGTGTGATTCTGGGGAAGGCATTCAAATCTTTGTCTGTGACAGTTTCCTCATTTGCAAAATGGAGATGGCACCTACCTATCGGGGTTATTATGAAGATCGAAGGAGACAGTGAATATAAAGTTTTTAACACAATGTCTGGCACACAAGAAGCACTAGGTAAATTCTTCTTCTTCTTCTTCTTCTTCTTCTTCTTCTTCTTCTTCTTCTTCTTCTTCTTCTTCTTCTTCTTCTTCTTCTTCTTCTCCTCCTCCTCCTTCTTCTTCTTCTCCTCCTTCTTCTCTTCCTTCTTTTTCTCCTCCTTTTTTGTCTTTCTCTCTTTTCTTCTTGACAGCAAATAAAAATGTTTGGCAATAGAGAAGACAGAAAGTCCCAGAAATCCTAAGACTCAAGGGTTCTTGCATCAGTAGGACAGATGACCTACAGTCTCAGGAGTCAGTAGAGTGTGGAAGCAGAGCAGAAGAGCAAGCCTAGAGAACCCTAGGAGACAGTGGCAGAGTGGACAGTATTCCATCTCACCAAAATGAATAGAGACAGTCAATCTCCCATCTTGTCCAGATAGGTTCTGGACAGCCACAACAGGGGGAGCAGAGAAGGGGAAAGGCAAGAGACAAGAGAACTTCTGGACATCCTATGAGTTCTGGGATACCCTAGAGCTGGGGGAGAGGGAGTAAGGCAGCATAGGCCCTTTTCTTACAATAGAGGGAGATCCAGAATTTTAAGTAGGTCATCAAAGGATGCAAAGCTAGAAAAAAGTAAGGGTTACATTCCAGGCAAAGTTGATAACATAAAACAAAAGCACATATGTGGGACAGTATTAGACATACATGGGATGATATACTGTCATTATAGTTGGGACAGATCATGAAGTGGTGTTAGTAATTTGGCAAATCAGGGTAAATTTAAGTTGAGTCAACAAGAATTTATTAAAAGCTTACTAATAGCCAGGCTCCCTTTAATTCTGACTTTAGATATCATTGTCTCTGAAGTCATTTACTTTATGGGGGGGGCAGGGAAGGGAGCAATCTAGGAACAATTAGGAAGTGCCATTGGGTGAGACTGTGACACTGACACCTTTCAGAAAGGCAATCCCACATAGATGCTAGAGCAGGAGTGGGAAACTTGCAGTCTCAAGGCAACAGGTGAGCCTCTAGGTTTTTAGCTGCAGCCCTTTGACTGAATCCAAACTTTACAGAACAAATCCCCTTAATAAAAGGATTTACTTGGACTCTGGAAAAAGGCAACACCCAAGGAGCTAGAAGGTCACATGTGGCCTTGAGACTGCAGTTCCCCACCCCTGGGCTAAAGGGATGAGACCACTGGGCTTGTGGATCTAGTAGAACACTACTTAGTGGGTAATGCACTCACTCACTGATTAATTGATGCAGTGATATGCTATCTTTCTATGAATTTAGGGAAGGCACAGAACCCTTAAGCACCAGGGGAGAAATCACAAGAGTTACAAGTGCCATATATTTAAGGATGAGAATGAAAAAGTGAATTGGTTTAGTCAAGTGATATACACAGACAGCTTCGTTTTGAAAAGTAAAGAATGAGGCAGAAGAAGAGAGAGTAAACGGTAGGAAAGAGAATGAGAGGAAGAGAAGAAGGAAAAAAATTAGAAAACAAAAAAGTGAAAAAGGGAAGAGGAAAGATAAAAAGAAAAGAGGACGGAAAATTGGAAAGGTTGAGAGAGGGAAAAAGAAAAAAGAAAATGTCATAGTGTTAAGATCAAATCATCAACATTTTATTTTACTGTTAATATAAGCAAAGAGTCAATTTTTAAATACAAGATTGGTCATGGCAATACTCCTTTAGTTTTATTGACCTAAACTCAGTAAGAAGTTGAAAATAACGAAAAAGATGTTTCTAAATTTGTTCTGGAATTCTAATACTGTTCAATGACCACAATGAAAGCTCTCTGAGGTGTCTTTACTCCTCAAATGTTTCACTGAAATGGTTTCACTACATTGTTCATATTCTGTCATATATCTGGCTCAGTGCCCAGAATTACAGAAGATCCCTTAGCCCTGTGAATATCTTATTTGCATTAATGCTGGATATATCATAAATTAACCATTCAAATGTCCCATAAATGAGTCACTCAAAGTATGTTAAAAACTCTTTAACATAATATTATCTTCCTTGCTTATTCATAAAATTAACTAAATCAAAAGCACTTTAACCCCAAATTGTCATGCTGTTATAAGAAATGGTGCCTTAGTCAACATTTCCAAAGCTAAACTCATAATCTTCCCCTTAAACCTCCCCTTAGCATTCTTATTTGTTTGATGGCAGCATCCTTCTTTTTTCAGTTACTTGGACTTGGAAACTTAGTCATTTCTCTTAACCCCCATAAATAAAATCAATTGGAACATCTGATCAATTCTCCATAATAGCCTTTTGGTGTAAATGGAAGGGAGAGAAAGAAAAGCAAGAGAAATTGTAGTGAAGGCAGAATATAAAAGACTTGTCAACAGATTTGATGAACAAGGTAGTTCAGACCTTCATCATCTCTTGCAATTACTGTTTTTCATTTCTTATTAAACCACTTTATTTTATAGGAGAAAAAGTAAAATAGTAATATAACATGAATTTTGGATTCAACAGAATCAATATCAATATTTGCCCATATAACTGAGCCAGGTTTTTTTTTTTAAAATCTAGAATGTAATAGAAACTGACTTGCCTAGAATATTGTAATATAATTCTAACTCATTCCTAGGCCTCCAGACTTTTCCTTTGCCAATATGTTGTTGCATTATTATCAAAAGTAATTCTCATAAATGTACAGGTCTGACCACCTCAGAAAGCTCCTATGACTCCCCATTGCTGAGTAGATAAACTTCAAACTCGTCAACCTGACATTCAAGGCCCTCTACTTTTCTGAACCAATCTACCTTTCTAGACTTATTTAACACTACTTCCCTTCATATAGTCTATGACTGAGCATTTCCCCAATTTCATCTTGTCTCCTGCCATCTCCATGCACAGAAGTATAGGATCCCATAATGGGAAGGGATTGCATAGGTCATCTCATCTTTCTTCATCCTTCTATATTGTGTCTTAAAAGTGGTTCATCCACTTCTGCTTGAAAAGTCCCAATGAGTGGGACCCACTAGCTCCTGAGGTAACTCATACTACTTTTACATACTTCTTATCTATAGGCAGTTTCTCTCTTAAATTTCAACCTCAATCTGAATCTGCAACTCTCCTAACTTATTTCTTCTTTCTTTTGTAGTTAAGCAGAACAACTCTAATCCCACTTCTACATGACAGGCCTTCTTGTGGCTTACCTTTGCCTCTAGGATAAAATATAAACTACTCTGTTAAACTTTTAAAGCCCTTCACAACATGGTCCTAACTCCTAATCAGACAATACACCCTTCCTACACTGTTTGATCCAACTAAAATGGTCTTTGTTTTCTCTGTTTTTCACACATGGCCTTCCATTTCCAATCTCCATACCACTGCACTGGTTCAGCCTGGAAATGCTTTATATTTATTGCTGAGCCACAAAATTCCTTTCTCTATCTGCAAATTCAAACACCATCATCTGGATGAAGGCTTGTATATGATTCCACCCAATTGCTAGTTTCCTTCCTTTCAAAGTAACTTGATTTTGTTTACTTTGTATTGTATTTATTTGTAAACAAAAACAATCAGATTATTAAAATAAAGGGCTTTTTTCTCCAGGGAAGATTTATTAATGTGCATTGCACATACCGTACCAATGAAAAATACAAGAGCACAGAGTCAAGTTGCACAATGAAATCATTCAGTATATAGTGGTTTAATCTATATTTATGTTATATATACACTTATATTTGGGCAACTATATGGCACAGTGGATAGTGTGAAAGTCTTTGAGTCAGGATGACTAACCTCAAACACTAGCTGTGTGACCCTAGACAAGTCACTTTACACTGTTTGCCTCAGTTTCCTCACTTGTAAAATGAACTCAGGAAGAAAATAGCAAATCACTTTGCCAAGGAATCCCTAAATGGGGTCATAAAGAGTCAAACACTACTAATTAAGTAAACAACAAATAGTTATGTGTACTTCTTTGTCTTTTCCATTAGAATGTAAACTAATTGGTAGTATGGATTGTTTTAAACTTTATATTTAGTCCTCAGTGTCTAGCACAGTGTATACATACACACATTTGTGTAAGAGTTCAATAAATGTATGCTGATTTATTCATCAATTGCAACTCTACTGCCAAAGCTCTTCTTCATTTGCATTTGTATATACTTTTCCCCCATGCCTGGAATAGACTTATTCTATATCTCTCAGTTGAACTTCTAACTGTGGCACCATTTTTTCCATAAAGCTTCCACTAATTGCCCTATCTACAAGTGCTATTTACCTCATCAAAGCTCTAATCCCTAACAGAACTTCTCTTGTACACTTATCACCCTCTAACTTTTATGACAATTATTCTAATATAAGTCTTTCCCTCTACTGGACTTCAAGCTCCGTTGAAGAAATAGAATATACTACTTTTTATCCTTGTATCATGTTGCCAGCATAATGCCCTCTATACAAATTGTGCTTAATAATTTTGATATGGTGGTAGATAGAAAAGGAAACCCAATAACTACCACAAATCTTATGCTAATATCTCATAATAATTGATAGAGACATTGTTCTTATCACCCATATATCATGTTCTCTGGTCAATATCAGATGCAAATGTATTTCAGACATTAATTCTGGTGTTTTTTGGCCTAATATAATTTATTCAGAACTATTAGCCTATTGTCAGGATAAAATTCCTACTTAAATCATAGAAATTTTACAGAGGTCCTCTAAGAGAAAAATGACAATGTTTAATTTTTTAATTTTATATAAATATTCATTATATGGATACTTTGCAAGAGAACCTCAAGATTGTTGTCACAAAACCCCATCCTTTAAAATACCAATTCCAGTAAAGTCATATGGCTGTGAGTCATGGAATACCATATGTGAAACCAATTGTGGGTGGCCCAACAGCACCATGAATGGTGTCTCTAAAATGCTGTAATATGTTATAGTATATGTGAGTTGCATGGGAGAAGTAGTGTAAGAGTCATTGAAAAGTGTGAGTTGCAAAAGGAGGTAGGACAATCTTGTATTAAGAGAATTGGAAAACAGATCGATAGTTCAATGACTATATCACAAACGATTAAATTACAGCTTAATAAATTATCAAACTCATAAACTATTAAATGAACTATAAGACTAGAACAAGTGGATTGAGTAGATCATTTATGGAGGTGTTCTGGGTAGATATGGACAAAACTTGCAAAGAATAAGAATGTGTGGATGAGTTGTCACCTGAATCAGTTAAGTGTACACACATTGGTAAGACCATGGATCCATTTAATTATGGCAATAAAGAAAAGATGACAACATCTTTAACTGCATGGCAAATGTACTTCATGAATTAAAGTAAAAAAATAAGAGGTAAAATTGTTGTCAATTAGAAAGGTAGCCTAGAATAATAAGGACTGATCTAGAAATTCAATGGTGCATATCAAATTCCTAATGGAAAGAAAGTTCTCTAAATTGACTGTTTATGTCTGGATAAAAGATCATAGATTTAAAATTGGAAGGAATTAGAAGTCATTTGTCCATTCCTCTTATTTTGTAGATTAAGGAACTAAGGGCCAAAGGGGTTCTGTACTTTGCCCAAGGTAAAACATTTGGTACTTGATAGAAGCAGACTAGAGGCCAGATTCTCTGCTTTAAATATAGTACTCCCTCTACTTGTACCTAAAAATCACATGAAAAGTGGTCAGGATGAATATTGCTGTAATAAAAAATGCTTTTGATATAAAAGCATCCAGGTTAAAATGTTGGTTCTGCTCTTTGTTAATCATATGAATTGGGCAAACTCTTTAACAACCTTGGGACTCATTTTTTCTCATTGGTAAAATGAGGGAGTTAATAAGATGACCTCTAAGGTACCTTCCAATTATAAATCTTTAAACCTTTTCCTGTAAAAAAAAAATAGGTTTGTAATGGAATAAAATATGTTAGATAAAAAAAGACCTTTATGACTTTAAACATCAAATACTCAAAGAATTAATGTGAAAAGGTATAGAGATACTCAATCAGAATGATTTAGATGTGCAGCAGTGCTTAGAGATGATGAATGTGATGACAAAGGAACAGGGACCTTTTTGTTTCTCTCTTTCTCTGTACCCCCAACACTTAGCACAGTGCCTGGCACAATGACTGTTGATTACCTGGATGACATATGACATCTGGAAATATGTAGTCAATGACACACTTTATTTTAGTGATATGGCAGGGCCAGTTAGGTAGAGCAATGGATAGTGTGCCAGTCCTGGAGTCAGGAAGACTCATCTTCATGAGCTAAAATCTGGCCCCTGACACCAGTTATGTGGCTCTGGGCCAAGTCACTTAACCCTGTTTACCTCAGTTTCCTCATCTGTAAAATGATCTGGAGAAGGAAATGGAAGACCAGTCTAGCATCTTTGCCAAGAAAACCACAAATGGTGCTCTACTGCCGACCTTCAATCTCCTCCAGAGTCACTGCCCATTACCAACGGGCCATGGCATTGAGGAAGTTCTTTGTTGGGGGCAATTGGAAGATGAATGGCAATAAGAAGTGTCTGGGGGAGTTCATCACTATGATCAATGGGGCCAAGGTGCCCACCAACACCCAAGTGGTATGTGGAGCCCCTGCTATCTACCTTGACTTTGTTTATCAGTAATTGGATGCAAAATTTGGTGTAGCTACTCAGAACTGCTACAATGTGGCCAAGGGTGCATTTACTGGTGAGATCGGCCCTGCCATGATTAAGGACTGTGGGGCTAACTGGGTGATCCTAGGACATTCTGAAAGGAGACATATCTTTGGGCAGTCAGATGAACTCATTGGGCATAAGTTAGTCCATGCTTTGTCAGAAGGCCTAGGAGTGATTGCCTGTATTGGTGAGAAGTTGGATGAAAGGGAAGCTGGAATCACTGAGAAGGTTGTTTTTGACCAGACCAAGGTCATTGCAGATAACATGAAGGACTGGTGCAAAGTCATCCGAGCCTTTGAACCAGTGTGTGCTATTGGTACTGGCAAGACAACTACACCCCAACAGGCCCAGGAGGTACATGATAAGCTTCAGTGCTGGCTTCAGACCCACATCTCAGAACCTGTATAACAATCTACCAGGATCATTTATGGAGGCTCTGTGCCTGGGGCCAACTGTAAGGATCTGGCCTGCCAGCCTGATGTGGATGGCTTCCTGGTGGGTGGAGCTTCCCTTAAGCCTGAATTCCTGGACACCATCCAAGCTAAAAACTGAGCCCTTCATGTGGCCCTCTGACTCCCTTACATGCTGAGCTTGGACAAGGCCACACAAGTCTGGTTTACCCCTCCCCTCCCATGCGATTGTGAAGCTAATTCCCCTCCCTCCCACAGTCCAATTCAAGCTACACCTTCCTCCACCATGTATATCCTGTGTCCCAGTTCTCAGTTCCTCAGCCCTTCCTCCAATGGACCATGCCTTTTTCCATCTATTGTAAATTTGAAGGAAGCAAAAAACCCAAAACAAAATACAAATGGGGTCTTGAAGAGTAAAAAATGACATAATCAATTGAACAACATAACCTGTATATATCAGCAAATGAAAAGTCTTATATTTAATCTTTAATTCTCTCCAGCACCAACTCAATGTTCTACAGACTGTAAGCACCTAATAAATATTTGCTGCTATAGGCAGATATATTTGAATCTATTAAAATTTAAATAAAATTTAAAAGTATATTTTTCATGTCCAACAAATTACATAGTCAAAGAAATTAAAGTTACAATATATTATATATGCTGGAGTTGCATGACTGACTTCATTTAAAGGTAAGACACAAGAACCAAAAATAAAAAGGTTATATTTATGAGAAAATAATGAAAGGATAATAGAATTTAAAATAGAAATGATATTTCTGCAATCCAATGGGAGAAAAACAGCAGGTGCTCTGATTTTATGAATAACCTTTGTTAAATAAATAAGATTTCTATTTTAAAAGAAGTTTATTGTAATACCATAGGTAAAATTTTATTAAAAATATCAAGGGTATTGTCCATTCATTTTTCTAGTACAGAATTTTGAAAAGCAGACTCAACAGCAAAATCATATTAGGGGTCATTTAATATTATAGTGCTATTGTTTTATTTTGATTGAAATAATCGTTATCACATCATTCTAGTTGTATGGAATGTTAATTTCTTGCACATTCATGCAATAAATAACAATTCTAGCTCATATGAAGCTAAAACAGATAATGTGTCAAAATATTTAACTAGTACATCAATAATTTCTAAATACATGCACTCATTTGATGGCATGGCTTTTGAAATGCTACACTATTTTCTTTGAATTCTTTTTATTTCTTTGAATAAAGAGAATTCTCTCTTTACCACTGCATAAAAAGTAGAATATTTGGCTTTGAAATTTCCTAATTTACAGCAAAGAAGAAATATTTAAAAAGAAAAAAAATAAAAAATCACATCAAATTAGGAAAAGTGTTAGAAAAGTGTTTCTAAACTCTTACCAGTTTTAGTGAGACTTGAGTAATGTGATCCGTAACAGCTCCATTAATCTTGTACTAGAAATGAAGTCTCCACTATACTGTGCTCTTCTTATAAAGTATCCCAGAAAAAGTAGATGCCATAGGAGCCCAAAAGTACCATTAACCCTCTAGTGAATCAATCACTGGAAAACAGAAACAGCAAAAACAAAAATAATACTACAATCAGTACAATGTTCTAGGTATTGTTAGATATTTTATAATATTTATAAATAAATTCAATATGAGTCAAAGTTTATTCTCAAATATTACCTTAGATTATATATACATATACATGCAACTTATGAAGAACAAGTTTTCATATTTATGAGATATTCTTTAAAATTCAAGGTACAGATATATATATATATTTTTTTTTTGCTTTTTTTTTGAGGGCAATTGGGGTTAAGTGACTTGCCCAAGGTCACATGGCTAGTATTTGTGTTAAGTGTCTGAGCCTGGATTTGAACTCAGGTCCTCCTGACTCCAGGGCTGGTGCTCTATTCACTATGCCACCTAGCCACCCCGTACAGATATTTTTATTATCACTATTGGCTTATATCAGGCTATCAGTTTGTTTTTTTTTTTCCTGATAGAAAAATACTTTTTGATCATCAAATTTTAGAAGATTAGTCTATTGAGAATGCAAACATCCAGGCAAGTTTAAAAGTTGCGAACCAGCTACCCTTTGTTTTCACAGAAAATGAAATATATATATATATATATATATATATATATATATATATATGTAATTTCTATTCTTGCTCATATACTTTGTCTTAGGAACCAAGGGACTTTTTATTTATGTGTTTGTCTTAGGCAAGCAAAAGAGAATCTATGACTAAGTAATATTTTAGAGATTACTTGGTAAAGACAAATTTACTGATTAATGTGACCTCACTCTGAAGGTAAATTCTCTTTATTAAAATTTAACATTTTAACCCTTCATCAATGTTTTGGGCTTATTTTTGGCATGACTTGGAAGAGATGAAAAGTACTTTGGAAAATGGAACACATTGAAATTGAAGATTTAAGAAGAAGGAAGATTTGAAATAGAAACTAGAGCCTGATAAATCATTAAATGCTTCTCTCTGTAAGTCCAGAAATTCCCATTCCATCTAAATAGACATATGATATTATTTCCTCAATATCAGTGCCTTTTACTCTGTTGCTCAGACTATACTCTGCATCAACTTGACAATCAAACTTTACCTTAGAAGTAGCTTATTTTGATTTTTCCAAAGTTTTCTACTATCAGGACCATATTGACAAGAATGATAGTATCTTTGTGCATACTCTTTGATCCAGCAATGCCACTACCAGGTCTGTATCCCAAAGCGGTTATTAAAAAGAGAAAAGGACCCAAATGTACAAAAAATATTTATAGAAGCTCTTTTTGCAGTAGCAAAGAACTGGACATTGAGGGGATGCCCAACAATTGGGGATTGGTTGAACAAATTGTGCTATATGAATGTAATGGAATACTATCATGCTATAAGAAATGATGGGCCGGTGGATTTCAGAAAAAAACTGGACTAAAATGAAAAATGAACTGATGCTTAGTAAAGTGAGCAGAATCAAGAAAGCACTGTACACATTAACAGCAACACTGTGTGATAACAAACTTTGATACTTAGCTCTTTTCAGCAACACAATGATCTAAGACAAATCCAAGGGCTCATGATAGAAATACTATACACATCCAGAGAAAGAACTATGGAGTCTGAATGCAGATCAAAGCATACTATTTTCCCTTTTTTTTCTCTTTCTCATTGCTTATCCATTTTGTTCTGATTCTTCTTTCACAACATGACTAATGTGGGAAAATGTTTAATATGATTGTACATGTATAACCTATACGATGTTGCTTGCCATCTTGTGGGGAGGAGAAGGAGAGAAAAAAAATTTGGAACTCAAAATCTTATAAAAAGGAATGTTGAAAAAAATTAAAAGAATGATGGTTTCTGAGAACAGAATGACTAAGATTATTTTTTTTTAAGCTGCAGGGGGTGGGAAAGGAAGTTAGTAGTGGCTAAGAAATCACCTAGAGAATTCTTTGAATCTACTAGTAGTTTGAAATCTTTCAGAGCTCTGAATTAGATGTTACTATGTGGTTGTTGATTCTTAAAGGTATCTGTACCTCTCCTTTCAGCCTTTTCCCATTTCCTTATGTGACTATTTCCATTAAGCACTGATTTTGAAGTCATCTGGCCTAGGCTCAGATCCCAGCTTTCCTACTTGCTATCTGTGCCTCCTTATACAAATAATTTAACCTACCTGGGCCTCAGTTTCCTCACCTGCAACATCATCCCTAAGATCCATTCCAGCTCTATTTGTAATGATGTCTTTCTTGGAATTTTCTAATGAGCAAGAAGATAACATGTGAAAGTGATTCCGTATATATGTACATATATACACACATATATAAACATAAATATATTTCCATACATGTATATACATATATATATATACATATATACATATGTATATATAAAATGCCAGGGAAACATAATGCACAATAATACTGTTATGTCCCCTTCTCTACCCAAAGGGTATGAATGAAAAGGGTTTTCTTTTATTTGACAAGAAGCTTTTATTAAAAAAAAAATCAAGATTTAGTATTATTTTTAATTCCAGGAACACTGTAAGTTCTGTGAATAAGTACATGCTTGGTTTAATAAGCCAGTCTCTACCCTCAATATTCTGTGATAGTACTTCAGCTGATGTGAGATCCAGAGATCTGCTCTAGGGGGTGAGGGAAGTGGATGTAGGGAAGATAGTTATACCCCAAGCAAGTTAATCATAGCAATAAAAGATCCATGTACAAACAAATGTTCACAGTATTATTTGTATTAGCAGAAAACTAGACATTAAAGGGTGCCCATCGATTATGAAATAGACAATCAAATTGTGTTATATGAGTGTTAAAGAATAGTATTGCCCTAAGGAATGAAGATCTATAAAGTGATATAGAGTGAATAAAAAGATTGCCCAAACAATAGTGTATAGAATTACTACATCCACATAAATAAAGATAATTCTAAAAGACAGCACCAGTCAAGTCACAAACAAGAGCAATATTATTGTCAAATGACTAAAGTCAATGTGCAATTCTTCCTATCTTTTAGCAAACAACAACAACAAAATAAAAAGTGACAGTTACTATCAGTCACAACAACTCTCTTAGGCAGCTAGTTGAAGCTGTTTTCAGGGTATATACTTTGACAGGGCATTTTTTCAGTTTCCATTGTGTTCAAACAAAATATCTCAATTAAGCAAAAGATAAAATAAGGGAAAGGCAAAAGAACACTTCTGGTCAACAAGTCAGTTTTAGATGGGTAAACAAATACACTGTCCCTATGAACCTATGATATTGAACTAAATTTCAGATTGACTTTAATTTTTGCTATTTTGTAAACTAACTCTGTTTTACACACACACACACATACACACACACACTCACACAGACACGCATGCACACACTCACACAAACATGTACACACACACATATACTACATGTGCCACACCTGGTGTAATGGAGAGAGTGCTGGCCCTAGAGTCAGGAAGACCTGAGTTCAAATGCAGACTCAGACACTTACTAAGTTGTGTAACTCTGGGCAACTCACTTAGCCCTGTTTGCCTCAGTTTCATCATCTGTAAAATGAGCTGATGAAGGAAATGGCAAACCACTCCATTATCTTTGCCAAAAAAACCCAAATTCTGTCATGCAGCATTGTACAAAACTGGAAAAAAAACTGAAACATGAACATTTACAACAACTAAGGGATTTGGGAAGAAACTGAAAACATTTCTGAAATCCAGTTTAGAAAAAAATGAAGGAAAAAGAGAAATTGTTAATTTAAAAAAAAAAAACATGAAAAGATGCTCGAAGCAAGGTGTTTTTTGCACTGCCACCTGGTCTTTATTCCCCCCAGATGAGTATTAAAAACTGTATTATTGCAATAATTTCATTTTTAGAAAGAACCTATGGTTTCTGGTTGTGACAATTTCTGTTCCAGTCTCTTAATGAACATGAATCAGACACTGCAATTTTCTCAGATATTTCTTACCAAATGGTCCAAATAAAATCAGTGACTTTTGAGAAACTAAATAGACTTCTGTTTGCATGAAAAAAGCAAAATGAAAGACTTCATTAAGAAATGGAAATAATCTTGTCAGTCTATTCATGTTGCTGCAATTCTCCTAGATGCAAGAAGTTAGAACAAGCAAATTTTAATTGTTGAAGAATAGAAAACATCATTAGGTTTTTGATGAGGATATGAAGGCTGAAGTCCTCCTGCAAGGTAGCAAGGCAGGTGCTTACAGGTTTCTAAGAATTCTGGGAAGGAAGGGAGGGAAGGAGGGGATTCAGAAACAGAGATAGAGATAGAGAGAACACAGAGACAGAGACAGACAGAAAGGCAGATAGATAGATAGATAGATAGATAGATAGATAGATAGATAGATAATGAAATTATTTGTTAAGTTGTTACTATATACCAGATACTATTTTAAGTATTGGGGACATAAACAAACATAAACTAGTAAAACCTTGAGGGGTCAGAATCAAGATGGCAGAGTAGAAACAGCACTTCCATGGAGCTCCAGCCCATACCACTTCAAAATTATGTAAAAGGGGGACTCTGAACAACCTCTGGAGCTCCAGAACCCACAAAATGACAGAGAAGCTAACCTCCTGCTGAGGACAGCCTGGCAGCCTGGCAGCCTGGCAAGGAGCAGCCAGCACAGTGCTCTGGGAGCAGAGCCCAGAACCCCATGAGTTGGAGGTTTTAGCCCCAGGGCTGCTGGACCAGCAGCCAGCTGGAGGGACCCCAGAATACCAGCAGTTGTGGCTTTCCCAGAATTATCAACACATAGATGCGTAGGACAAAGTGAGAGGTCAGTGCCCTATGGACTTTGGGACTAGTTGGGAGAGCGAGTCAGCTTCTTCCCCTGGGGGTGAGAAGCCATGGAGAAGCTGGCACAACTTGCGCCACATTGCCATGTTGTGGCTTCAGCTCCTGGCCTGTGAACTGTAGGGGGATCTGGTGATCAGTCTGGGGGGTAATTGCTCTTGCTTTACCCTTCTTGGATCTGGATTGCGGTCTAGGGTGCAGGTCTTGGGGTGTTTGACCAGCTTGCCAGAGTGTGTGGAGGCTTCAGAGTAGACACCCAACTAATACCTCCAGCAGTTGAGAAAACAAAAGCATTTGGAATGGAAGCTCCCCTGGCTGGTGGCAGAGTCCTACTGTGTCAACAAGCCCAAAAGCCAAGTAATTGAGTGGCAACATGCCTAGGCAAAGGAAACAAAATAAACAGAAAAATTCAACATTAGACTCCTATTTTGGGGGCAAAGAGGATCAAAGCATGGAACAGGAGGAGGACTGGGAGGTCAGAACTCCTGCACCAAAAGCCCCAAATGAAAATACGAGATGGTTACAGGCCATAGAGGATCTTAAGAACCAGATAAGAGAAGTGGGGGAAAATTGGGAAGAGAAATGAGAAAGATGCAAGAAAAGTATGAAATAAGAGTCAACAGCCTGACTGAGCAATATAAGACCTTAAAAAAATAGACTAACTAGTAAAACCTTACTTGCCCTCAAGCTGCTTACATGATATAATAGAGTCCATAACTGGAGTCAGAGAATTATGTTTGAATTCTGCCTTTGACATTTACTGGCTGGATAGGTAACTCGAGGCAAGACAATTCAAACCTATGTCTGCTTCAAATTTATCATCTGTACAGTGGGGATAATAATACCCACATCACAGAATTGATGCAATCAGATGAAATAATATAGTTTCCCAAGAGTCTTAGGTTATTAAGCATTGATAAGCTTAAGACTTCCCTAATACTTTTGGGACAATTTGTATATATAAAGGGCCTTGTGAGCCTAAAAGTGCTATACAAACGTTAGCTACTATTACTGCATTTTAATAAAGGGAAGACAACATATGCCCATTTATATAGTGCTTGAAGGTTTACAAACACCTTTACAGATATTGTCTCATTTAATCTTCACAACAATCCTGGAAGGCAAGTACTAACATTAGACAGTGACAGTGCTACATACTGAATAGAGAGAAGATGCTCTTTGAGCAAGGAAGACTTGGGTTGAAGTTCTGACATATACTAGTTATGGTTCCCTGGGAAAATCACATAACTTCTCAATGCCCCAAGCAACATGTAGAATAAAAATTATTTTTGCTGTTTGTAAAAGGAATAAACAAATAGTTACTCATTTTTATATATAATATGCATTACACAAATATACACACATATGTGTATATTTATATAGTGTGCATATATATGCATATGCACCCATTACCTTGTGCTGCTCTACACACACACACATACACACACACACACAAATGTGCATATATACATACATAGATATAGGATATGTGTTTATATATAATATATAAATATATACTGTTATATATGTGTGTGTGTATATATACATACATATATGTGTACACGTATATATGTATATGAAGTGCCAATATAATTGGCAGGGACTGTAAATATGCTGGCATAGGTCTCAATTGCAAAATATAATAGACTCTCCATATAGAAGACAAAGCAAAATATCTATTCAGACACCAGAAAACCAAATCCCAACATCAGAAAGTCAAAACCATCATAGTCACAAAGAAGTTAATACACCATAACACTGCATGAAGCCACACCATCCTTTAGGCTTCCCACAAACCAATATTCACAAGCCTTGCTGTCACAGCTCGGGGCAAACATTCACAAGTGTAGCTGTCTCCCTGGGTGAGTCCTCTCTCTCCAACTGTCTAGCTGCTCTGACTCCCAGATTCCTGTGGGAGTTTCAGCAAACTCCTCACAGCATAGGCTCCATGTGATTACATTTTTCTACTATGGGGCAGGGAAGATCTTCAAATTCCCATTCCCATTAAAATATACATATATGTGCATATGTGTGTGTTTATATATGTATGTGTTTCTATATATATGTACATATATGTGTGTGTGTGTGTGTGTGTGTGTGTGTGTGTGTGTGTGTGTGTGTGTATGGAACAGCATGGGTTAATCTGTTGCCACGGCCTCTCAATTAGACCTTTGCAACATCTCCTGATTGTTGTAACCCTTTATCTCTTCTGCTACCACTCTAGTGCAGACCCTAATTATCTCACATCTGGACTGTTGCAGGAGCCTGCTGGAGGGTCTGCCTGCCTCAAGTCTCTACCCACTCCAATCCACCTTTCATTTAGTCACTAAAATGATGTTTTTAAAACACCAGTCTGATCATGTCACCCTCTTATTTAAAACACACACACACACACACACACACACACACACACACAACAAAACAAAACTCTAGTGGTTCCTTGTTGCCTCCAGAAGTAAATACAAAATTCTCTCTTTGGCATTCAGAATTCCTTATAATCTATCCCCATCCTTTCTTTCCAGCTCTTATACTTTACTTCCTCACATATACTCTTCAATCCAGTGACAATGACCTCTTGGCTTTTCTAGAAATCATTCCCTCTATCTCTTGGCTTTGGATATTTTTCTCTTGCTGTTCCCCATGTCTGGACAGTTCTCCCTTTCCCCCTCCATGTACTGCTCTTCCTGGATTCCTTTAAGTCTCAATTAAAATCTTTCCTTCTAAAATCCTTCCCCAGCCCCTCTTACTTCTAGTGCCTTCCCTCTATTAATTATTTCTTATTTATCCTCTATACAGCTTGCTCTGTATATATTTGTTTGCATGTTGTTTCCCTCATTGGATTGCAAGCTCCTTGAGGGCAGAGATTATCTTTTATATTTTTGTATCCCCAGGCTTAGCACAGTCGTTGGTACATAGTAGGCACTCAATCAATTGAAATTCCTTGATATTAATCATGTGGCCCTTGGCAAACCACATAACTTTTTAATGTTCCATGCAATAAGATTATAAACGACAGAGAATGTGCTTATCTGCATGGATTTAAGAAGTTCCTCCCTAGGACTTCCTTATACACACATGAAATCAAATATCTAAAAAGAACTTCACATATAATATATTATTGTGTATACGTATATGCAGACATATACACATGTGTGCATGTGTGTGTATGAATATTCTTCCATAACTATACATGTCTACCATAGTTGGTGGAAGCTAGATGTATCAGCAGATGGAGTACTGGACCTGGAGTCAGGAAGACCTGCATTCAAATCCAGCCTCAGAGACTTAGTATCTGTTTGATCCTGGGCAAGTCATTTAACCTCTATTTGTCTTAATCCACTGGAGATGAGAATGGCAAACTACTACCCCAGCATCTTTGCCAAGAAAACCCCCAAAAGGGGTCACAAAGAGTTCAAAATGTCTGAAAATGAATGAACAACGGCACGATACCACCAAAAGAATATGAGCTCTTCAGGAAAGGCATTGATGTGAATTAACACAAACATACACACACACAGCAACAGACAGGCAGATAGTTATTCAGATATTATATATACATGATACATACATGTATATGTATTTTAATTCAGATAAGCACCTTCTCTGCAACTGCATCAGTGACAGGACTTAAAAATCGATTATTTCTGATTTATGGTTTCTATTCTATTTCTATTGTGGTTTCTATTCTATGAAATGTTGCCTCTTATATATGAATATATGTGCACATAAATATCAAGGAAACTTAACCTGGATCTCATTCATTTCTTTTAAAAATTTTTATATCTACATTTCAATATAATTGGTTTCCTTTTTAATTCTTCATATTTTACTTTATACATTTGAAAAAGGGATCCTGTGAAAGGTTCAACAAACTGCCAAATAGGCCTATGACACTCAAAATGATTAAGAACCCTGATACAGATCTATATATCTATATCATCTATCTATCTATATGAAGTATGTGTATATTGATATCTCTGTTCCCCTAACTTTACACTCAGCTTCACCAAAGATTGGTTTGCGTTTATATGGCTGTATGCAGAACCATTACATTAGCAGAACAAAGGTAACTGTTATTATTTGAATAATTAATGTACTCCAAGTGACTTTTAAGTTAATGTTGGCCTGTGACAAATTCTGTAAAAATATTAGTCCCCAAATTCATACCCCCCCACATACCTGATATTGGACACTCTCCATTATTACTTATTCCCAATGCAGTATAGTGATGGGAAAAAGGAGTTAAGTAAAATAATTTGTGAAAAGCATCAAGATTATCTCAGCCTCAGAGTTATAATGAGATGTTACATATAGCTGAGTGTGGCCCAGCAGACAGTCTCTGAGACTGCCTTTGTAATTCCCTCTGACAGTGATGAAAGCTCTAAAGAAAGGAATATTAAGGAGGAATTACATAATACATTCAGCCAACCAATTGTTAGCTTGTTTGCTGTGGATTTAAACACTGCCACAGGCATCTGAGGGCTGGTCACACACTGTATAAAATGTCACTAGGCTTTGCTGTCTCTCTTGCTGTGCTTTACAGAGCAGAAAATTAATATGAGCACATTTGGGGGAGAAGGGATATTTGTACAAAAATACTGTTAAAATCCCCAACACCCCCCCGCTTTAAAAAAGCAAATATAGTACTTACAATTATGATTTCTAAGGAGCCACCAGATAGACTTGTATTCATTATGTCAAGCACATTAGAAATTCACAACTATTTTAGTACAACTTCCAAATTATATTTTTTGCTCAAAAATTCCTAAACTTCATTCTCTCTCTCTCTCTCTCTCTCTCTCTCTCTCTCTCTCTCTCTCTCTCTCTCACACACACACACACACCCACACACACACACCCACACCCACACACACACACTCACACATATTTGTACTTAAAATAAAAAATAAAATAACTCAGGAACCAAAATAAGAATGCTAATTAAACAGTATCAGTAATCCTAAATTCGTGGTCCCTGATACAATTTATTTTGGTTTTCTGTCTTCCTTTGGAAGAATTATTTGTCAACTTAATATGGCTTTATCAAGAATGTCTTTGACATGGCACACTGCTTTGATGCTAGAAGGAATTGAGTTATATAATAGCATTATTTCCAAGAGATTTTTCTTTTACTTTTTTTGATGATCAATTTTTCTTCTTTGTGAATCTTATTTACAATCTAGTAATATTGTCAATACAATACAATTGACTCAGAGGACTTTTTTTTCAGGGTCATGGATCTTGATATGGAAGAAAACTCAGATGATTTCTAGTTCAATTCTTTTGCTTTGTGAATGAGAACACTGAGACCCAGAGAAATTAAGTGATTTGCCCAAGGCCACACAGGTAGTGGTAGTAAATATCATATAAAATTTGAATCCAGGTCTTTTGATTCCAAAGACTGTCCTCTTTCTTCTAATCAAAATTTCTTTTTCCTTTCTAAGAATGTCATAAATGTCTTCATTTGCTAAATAAATACCATATTTGAACAATATAATGTTCATCTCTACAGACAACACTTCATCTTCTCACACTATCTAGCTGAAAACTAACATCAAAGAATGGGAGACTTTGCAAAGTACCATAAATCAGATTATCATGTGATACTGAAATTTACATTTAGGAGGTCCTATCCCAAAGGTTCCATAGCCCAAAATGACTTATAATCAGCGAATTCAGTAAGCTGCATTACTATTGCTTTTTTGCTACCTTCTCTTGCAAACACACAAATAAAAAAATATTGCTCTACAAGACCACAACATCTTATCTACAAGTCAACATCATTATCCTATAAAAAATCCTGACCTTTAGAGAATGCTACAAAATATGCTTTGCCAACACATTCTTAGTTCAAGATACCAAAACAATTTAAGAACCTCTATAAATCTAAACCTCTCTGCTTCTTACCCATCATTCAACAGAAACAATGTACAGCCACAGTTAAGTCAAGGATAAGGACTAAGAAAAAGTTATTCAATTAAGAAATCATTAATGACTTTGGAGAAGTCATCAATGTTTTGTTTCAATGCTTCAATGATCCATCCATTCTCAGTGTATATATTCCCTCCATCATGGCAGATTGCTATTGCTCCTTCTCTTAGCAGGCTGACTTCACAGACCCTTAGCGTCGGAAGGGCTCAGAAGACATTTAGTACCAACCATATCAGAAAAAGATGATTTTCAGTGGTTGAAAACAAATGATCCTGGGCCTTCAAACTTTTGCTAGTGAGCCTCTCTGAACTTATCTAGGCTACTCCTTTACCAACAGGGACACAAGTCTGTTATCAGTTGTAAACTTGAAGCCTTTCCCAGTTGACAGAATCTTCCCAAGTTTGGACTCTTCTAGTATAACTTTAGAGGGTCCAAGGTAACTTTCATGTGACACTGAGGCATAAGAGTAGAATAGTAGGCCAAGATGGCAGAATGAAAGCAGAAACTCACCTGAGATCTCCCACAAACTCCTTCAAATGCCTCTTAAAAGTGAATCTGAAGGCGGAACCAAGATGGCGGAGTAGAAACAGCACGTCCAAGGCTCTCTCCCCCCAGATTACCTCCAAACTATGTAAAAGGGGACTCTGAACAACTTCTGGAGCCCCAACACCCAAAGAATGACACAGAAAAGCTAACCTCCTGCTGAGGACAGCCCAGCAGCCCTGCAGGAAGGGCCAGCACAGTGCTCTGGGAGCTGGCAGCGCAGCGTGCAGCACACAGAGCGCTGAGCCTAGGTCCGCCTGAGCTAGGGTTTTAGCCCCAGGGTGGCCAGGCCAGCATCCAGCTGGAGGTGGAACACCAGCAGCTGTGGTGATTCCAGAATGGTCAACACAGACATGCCTAGGACAAAGTGAGAGGACAGTGCCCTGTGGACTTTGGGACCAGTATTTGGGGAACGTGTCGGTTTCCTCCCCTGGGGGCTAGAAGCCATGGAGGAGACATGCCATTTTGCAGTTTTCAGTGGCGGCTCCAGCTCATGGCCTGCAAATTGTAGGGAGATCCAGCGATCAGTCTCGGGGGGGTAATCGCTCTTGCTTTAACCTCCCTGGATCTGGATTGTGGTCTGGGGGGGAGGTCGTGGGGCAGGTTTCCAGCTTGCCAAAAACAGAAGTTGTCCCCCCACACATTTGGGATGAAGCTCCCCTGTCTGGTGGCAGAGTTCTACTGTGGCAACAAGCCCAAAAGTCAAGTAATTAAGTGGCAACGTGCCAAGGCAAAGGAAACAAAATAAACAGAAAAAATGAAACATTAGACTCCTACTTTGGGGGCAAAGAGGATCGAAGCATGGAACAGTCAGAGGACTGTGAGGTCAGAAATCCTGCTCCAAAAGCCCCAAAGGAAAATATGAGTGGGATACAGGCCATAGAGGACCTTAAGAAGGACTTTAAAAATCAAATAAGAGAAGTGGAGGAAAAATTGGAAAGAGAAATAGAAGGATGCAGGAAAAGTATGAAATGAGGGTCAACAGCCTGACTGAGGAAAACAACACCTTAAAAAATAGACTAACTCAAATGGCAAAGGAGGCCCAAAGGGCAATGAGGAGAAGAATGCCTTAAAAAGTCGAATTTGCCAGATGGAAAAAGAATCTCAAAAGCTCACTGAGGAGATTCATTCCTTCAGAGTGAGACTGGACCAAATGGAAGCTAGTGACATTATGAGAAATCAAGATGCTGTTAAGCAGATCCAAACAAATGAAAGAATAGAAGGCAATGTGAAATATCTCATGGGAAAAACCACTGACCAGGACAATAGATCCAGGGGAGATAATTTAAAAATTCTTGGACTACCTGAAAGCCATGATCAAAGAAAGAACCTAGAAATCACCCTTCAAGAAATTCTCAAGAAAAATTGCCCTAATGTTTTAGACCCAGAGGGCAAAATGGAGGTTGAAAGAATCCACAGATCACCTCCTGAAAAAGATCCCAAAAAGAAAACTCCCAGGAATATTATAGCTAGGTTCCAGAATCCCCAGATCAAGGAGAAAATACTACAAGCAGCCAGGAAGAAACAATTTCAATATTGTAGAAACACAATCAGAATAGCCCAGGACCTGGCAGCTTCTACACTGAGGGATCAAAGGGCATGGAATATGATATTCCAGAGGGCAAAAGAGCTGGGACTGAACCCAAGAGTCACCTACCCAGCAAAACTGAGTATTTTGTTTCAGGGGAAAATATGGTCATTCAGTGGAATAGAGGACTTTCAAGCATTCTTGAGGAAAAAAACAGAGTTGAGTAGAAAATTTGACATCCAGACACAAGAAGCAAGAGATGCCTGAGAAGGTAATCAGGGAAAAGAAATCAAAAGGAACTTATCAAAGTTGAACTATTTACATTCCTACATGGAAAAACAATAACTGTGACTGATGAAACCTCTCTCAGTATGAAAATAATGGAAGAAGGGTGTATGGTCATATGAATACATATGTGAATGTGTGTATATATATTTACAGTTATACATGGATAGAGGGCATAGGTTGAATTTGTTGGGAAGGGATGATACTTAAGGGGTGAAATTATGAGGTGAGAGGAAAGTGGCAAGAGGAGATGGGGAGAGACAGGGTAGGGTAAACTATCTCATGTAGAAGAAGCAAGGGGAAGTGGCTGCAGGGGAGGGGAAGAATAGGAAGGCAAAGAGGCAAAACCACATTCTCATTGAATTTGGTTCAGGGAGAGAATGACATACATACTAAATGGGATATCTCAACCTGCAGCAGAATAGGGGGAAGAGGGATGAGAGGAGGGATGATGGATGGGAGGGCATCCTTGGGGGGAGGGGAGGTTGGAAGTACCCACTATAGAAGAGGGACAGGATCATGTAGGGAATGGACCAGATGGGGGGTGGGATGAGTGGGAGGGAATTATAAGCAGCCTTGTACAATATATCTACTATGGTAAAGTTTTGCATAGCTAGACATGTACAACATATACTGAATTACTTATCTTCCCAGAGGGAATGGGTGACAAGGGAGGAAGGGAATGGATCTGAAATTCGAGGTCTTAAAATTAAACGTTTCAAATATATATAAATACTATTATTAATACTCTTTTGCATGTAATTGGGAGATAAGATGTACAGGCATCGGGGCACAGAGATTCACCTTGCTCTAATGGAAAAGTCGGAGGGGGTAAAGGAGAAGATATGGGAGAGAGCAGGATGGAAGAAGTGTTATCTTATGAGACTGCTATTCTGGGAGCGTGGGTAGGGGAAAAACGGGGGGAAATTTGTAACTCAAAATCTGGTGGAAATGAATGGCGTAAAACAGGACTTAATAAACCATTTGTTTAAATAAAAAAATTCAACAGAAAAAATATTAAAAAAAGTGAATCTGAATAAATTCTAAAGTGGCAAAATTCACAAAGAGACAGAGTGTGGCAGATTCCACTCCCAAGAGAGCCTGGAGGGTCAACAGGAAGGATATATTACACTGGACTGGGACAGGAATGTGATCTTGCACACAGGCTGCACCAGTGCAGACTCACCCTTAGCAAAGACAGAGGAGACCCCAGCAGACTGAATCACTAGCAGTAGCAGTGATTCCCAGACTTCCCAGTGCAGTAGGGGGGTCTGTCAGAACTTGATGAGAGAGAAGCATAATCCTGCACAGAGCCTGTTGTAGCAGCAATAGCAACTCCCGGGGCTATCAGGCCACACACTGAATCTCAGTTTGAAAGTCAACTATGTAGGGGCAGAGTCAAGATGTTGGAGTAGAAACAGGACTTCTGCGGGGATCCTACTTCCAGCTCCTTCAATTCATGTAAAAGGTGACTCTGAAAAAACTCTGGAGCTATAGAATCCACAAAATGACACAGAGAACTGAACTGTCCCACTGAGGACAGCCCAGCAGGCCTGTAGGAAGTGGCCACCATAGCACCCTGGGAGCCCAGCCCAGTGTGAGCCCCTGGTTTTAGCCTCAAGGTGGCCACAACCAGCTGCCGGGTTGAGGGACTTCAGATCACCAGTAGCTGTGATGGTTTGGAGAATTATCAACCCATACATGCTAGCTAAAGACAAAATGAGAGGTTAGTTCAGTGTGGGCTTTGGGACCTGGGAATTCGGGGGTGTGGTCAGGCTTTATCCCTAGGGCGAGAAGCTGCTGAGGCACCACAGCCTTGCAGCCACCACCTCCACTTGACTGCTTCAGAATTCCTGGTCTGCCGATTGTAGGGTGACCAAACATCCAATCTGAGGGGTAATCACTCTCCTTTAACCTGCCTGGTTCTGGATTTCGGTCTAAGGTGGAGGTCCTGGGGTGCGTGACCACTTTGCCAGAGTGTGAGGCAGCTTCAGAGAGAGAGAGCAGCTAACTAATAGCTCCAGCAGCTGAAAAAAACCTCAGCAATTGGGACAAAACTTGCCGTTCTGGTAGCAGGGTTCTACTGTGGCAAAAAGCACAGTAATTCGACTTCGGACTCCTTTGTTGGAGACAAAAAAGATAAGGGCATGGAACAGGAAGAAGAAAGTGAAGTCAGAACTCCTGTACCAGAAACTTCCAAGAAAAGAATGAGCTGCTTACAGGCCATAGAGGAGCTTAAGAAGGATTTTGAAAACCAAATAAGAGAAGTGGAAGAAAAATTGGGAAAATAAATGAGAATGATGGAAGAAAATTAGAAAGTGAATGTCAGCAATCTGACTGAAGAAAAAACACCTTAAAAATAGACTAACTCAAGTGGCAAAAGAAGCTCTAAAAGGCAATGAAAAGAATTCCTTAAAAACCCGAATTTGCCACATGCAAAAAGAATCTCAAAGGCTAAGTTAAGAGAATCATTCTTTCAGAATTAGATTGGAGGCGGGGCCAAGATGGCAGAGTAGAAACAGTATTTCCAATGTGCTCTGCCCCACACAAATTTCAAACAATGTGAAAGGGGACTCCAAACAACTTGTGGAGCCACAGCACCCACAGAACGGCACAGAGAAGCTAACCTCCTGCTGAGGACAGCCCAGCAGCCTTTCAGGGAGCGGCCAGCGCAGCCCTCTGAGAGCAGGCAGCACAGCCCGCTGGGAACCGATAGCACAGCGCACAGAGCTGAGCCCAGGTCCATGGTTTTAGCACCAGGGTGGCCGGGCCTTCAGCCAGCTGGAGGGACCCCAGAACAACAGCAATTGTGGCGATTCCAGAATTATCAGCACAGATATGTCTAGGACAAAGTGAGAGGTTAGTGCCCTATGGACTTTGGGACCAGTATTTGAGGAATGCCTGGCTTCCTCCCCTGGGGGCGAAAAGCTGCTGAAGAAACAGCTGCACAGAAGCCATTTTGCAGCTTCAGTAGTGGCTCTAGCTCCTGGTCTGCGAACTGTAGGGAGATCCAGCAATCAGTTTGGAGGTTAATCGCTCTTGCTTTAAACTGCCAGGATCTGGATTGTGGTCTGGGGGGGAAGTTTAGGGTGGGTATCCAATTTGCCAGAGTGGGTGGAGGCTTTACAGAGGCCACTCACCTGACAGAAGTTGTGAAGACCCCATGTTTGGGCGGAAGCTCCCCTGTCTGGTGGCAGAGTCCTACTGTGGCAACAAGCCCCAAAATCAAGTAATTAAGTGGCAACATGCTTAGGCAAATGAAACAAAATAAACAGAAAAGTTCAACATTGGACTCCTATTTTAGGGGCAAAGAGGCTCAAAGCATGGAGGAGGACTGTGAGGTCAGAACTCCTGCACCAAAATCCCCAAATGAAAATACAAGCTGGCTACAGTCCATAGAGGACCTTAAGAAGCAGATAAGAGAAGTGGGGGAAAATTTGGGAAGAGAAATGAAAAAGATGCAAGAAAAGTATGGAATGACAGTCAACAGCCTGACTGAGGAAAATAACATCTTAAAAAATAGACTAACTCAAATGGCAAAAGAGGCTCAGAAAGGCAATGAGGAGAAGAATGCCTTAAAAAGTCAAATTTGCCAGATGGAAAAAGAATCTCAAAAGCTCACTGAGGAGATTCATTCCTTCAGAAATAGACTGGAGCAAATGGAAGCTAGTGACTTTATGAGAAATAAAGATACTATTAAACAGATCCAAACAAATGAAAGAATAGAAGGCAATGTGAAATATCTCATGGGAAAAAAAACATTGACCTAGAAAATAGATCCAGGAGAGATAATTTAAAAATTATTGGACTACCTGAAAGCCATGATCAAAGAAAGAACCTAGAAATCACCCTTCAAGAAATTCTCAAGGAAAACTGCCCTGATGTTTTAGATCCAGAGGGCAAAATAGAGGTTGAAAGAATCCACCTATCACCTCCTGAAAAAAGATCCCAAAAAGAAAACTCCCAGGAATATTATAGCCAGGTTCCAGAATCCCCAGATCAAGGAGAAAATACTCCAAGCAGCCAGGAAGAAACAATTTCAATATTGTGGAAACACAATCAGAATAGCACAGGACCTGGCAGCTTCTACACTGAGGGATCTAAGAGCATGGAATATGATATTCCAGAGGGCAACAGAGCTGGGAATGAACCCAAGGGTCACCTACCCAGCAAAACTTGTATCTTGTTTCAGGGGAAAATATGGTCATTCAGTGGAATAGAGGACTTTCAAGCATTCTTGATGAAAAAACCAGAGTTGAATAGAAAATTTGACATCCAGACACAAGAAGCAAGAGATACTTGAGAAGGTAATCAAGGAAAAGAAATCAAAAGGAACTTATCAAAGTTGGACTATTTACTTTCCTACATGGAAAAACAATAACTGTGTTTGATCAAACATTTCTCATTATGAAAATAATTGAAGAAGGGTACATGGCATATGTTCACAGGTATACATGGATAGAGGGCACAGGTTGAATTTGATGGGAAGGGATGATTCTTTTTTTTTGGAGGGCAGTTGGGGTTGGGTGACTTGCCTGTGGTCACACGGCTGGGTTTTTCTTTGTGTGTCGGGTGTCTGGGGCCGGATCTGGGCTCGGGTCCTTCTGGCTCTGGGGCCGGTACTCTGCTTGCTGCACCACCTAGCTGCCCCAAGGGAGGGATGATTCTTAAGGGGTGAAGCCAAGAGGTGAGAGAGGAAAGTGGCAAGAGGAGATGGAGAGAGACAGGGTAGGGTAAACGATCTCATGTAGAAGAGGCAAGGGGAAGTAGTTGCAGGGGAGGGGAAGAACAGGAAGGCAAAAAGGCAAAAGCATATTCTCATTGAAGTTGGCTCAAGGAGAGAATCACATATATACTAAATGGAATATCTTACCCTCATTCACTCTCCTGAGTAGGGGAAAGGGGGATGAGAGGGGGGATGATGGAGGGGAGGGCATTCTGGGGGGAGGGGTGGTTGCAAGTACCCACTATCAAAGAGGGACAGGATCAAAGTAGTGAATGGACCAGGTGGGACTTGAGATGGGTGGGAGGGAAATATAAGCAGTCTTTCACAATATATCTACTATGGTAATGTTTTGCATAGCTATACATGTACAACACATACTGAATTGCTTATCTTCCCAGAGGGAGTGGGTGACAAGGGAAGAAGGGAATGGATCTGAAAATTGAAGTTTCAAAACTAAATGTTTCATAAGATATCCAGGCATTGGGTCTCAGAGATTCACTTTGCCCTAACGGCAAAGTCGAAGGGGATATGGGAGAAGATATGGGAGAGAGCAGATTGGATGAGGGGATATCTAGTGGGACTGCTATTCTGGGGTGGTAGGTAGGGAAAAATGGGGGAAAAATGTAACTCATAATCTGGTGGAAATGAATGATGTAAACCAGAAGTTAATAAAGCATTTGTTTAATTAAAAAAAAAACAAGACACTCTCTGTTTGGAAAAAAAAAAGCATTAGATTGGAGCAATGGGAAGCTAGTGACTTTATGAGAAATCAAGATACTATGAAACAGATACAAACAAATGAAAAAAATAGAAGGCAATGTGAAATATCTCATTGGGAAAACCACTGACCTGGAAAATAGATCCAGGAGAGATAATTTAGAAATTATTGGACTACCTGAAAGTCATGATAAAAAAAAAAGAACCTAGAGATCATCCTCCAAGAAATTAATTCTCAAGGAAAAGTACTGATGTTTTAGAACCAGAGGGCAAAGTAGAGGTTGAAAGAATCCACTAATCCCCTCCTGAAAAAGATCTCATAAAGAAAACTCCTAGGAATATTATAGCCAGTTTCCAGAGTTCCCAGATCAAGGAGAAAACATTACAAGCAGCCAGGAAGAAACAATTTGAATACTGTGGAAACACAATCAGGATAACACAGGATCTGGCAGCTTCTACACTGAGGGATAGAAGGGCTTGGAGTATGATATTCCAGGGTCAAAGGAGCTCGTATTAAAACCAAGAGTCACCTACCCAGAAAAACTGAGTATCATGTTTCAGGAAAAATAATGTCATTCAATGGAGTAGAGTACTTTCAAGCATTCTTGATAAAAAAAAAACAGAGTTGAATAGAAAATTTCACATTCAAATTCATGAAGCAAGAGAAGCATGAGAAGCTACACAGGGAAAAGAAATCATAAGGAACTTATCAAAGTTGCACTACTTACATTCATACATGGAAAATGATAATTGTGACTTATGAAGCTTTTCTCAGTATGAGAATAGTTGAAAGGAATAGAAATATATGTATATGTACACATTAATATATGTATATGTCTACATAAGAGGGTATATGGATGTATGAATACATATATGAGTATGTATATATATGTGTACAGGTATACATAGACAGAGGGTACAGGACCAGTTGAATAAGAAGGAATAATTCATAAAAGGTGAAATTAAGAGGTGAGAGAGGAATATGATGAGAGGAGAGGAGGATGGATAGAATGGGGGTAAATTATCTCATGTAGAAGAGGCAAGGGAAAACTGTTACAATGGAAGGAAAGAACAGGAAGGCAAAAGGAAATGAGTCAACCTTATTCTCAACGAATTTGGCTTAGGGAGGGAATGACATCCACCAATCACGTCCTGAAAGAGAACCCAAATTGAAATTGCCAAGGAATATTGTAGCCAATACTACTGTGCTATAAGAATTAATGAACAGGCTGACTTGAGAAAAAAAAACTGTAAAGATTCATATGAAATGATGCTGTGTGAAGTGAGTAGAACCAGTAGAACACTGTACACAGTAACAGCCACAATATGGGATGACTCATTTTGATAGACTTAGCCCTTCTCAGTCATGCAAGGACCTACATCAGTTCCAAAGGATTCATGATAGAAAATGCCATGGACACTGAGAGGAAAAAAGTATGGAGTCTGAATGCAAAGCATAGCAGACTATTTATTTCTTTTGTTTTTCTTTCTCTTGGTTACTCCCACTCATTATGATTCTTCTATACAATATGTCCAATGTGAAAATATATTTAATAGGAATGAATATGTAGAATCTATATTTGATTGCATGTCATCTTGGGGAGGGAGGGAGAAAGGAGGAGGAGAATGCTTATAACTTATGGAAGAAAATATTGAAAACTAAAAATAAATTAATTAACTAATAAGAAAAAAAGAAAAAGTAAGTGAGGACAAAACCTTAAAAAACAAAGGTAGACTTGGCTCTTCTCAGCAATTCAAGGTTCTAATACAACTCCAGAGAAAGAATTGCAGAGTCTGAATGCAGGTTGAAGCATACTATTTCTTCTTTATCTCTCTTTTGTATTGTTTCATTTTGTTTCTTCTTTTTCATGGTTCATTCCATTGTTTAGAATTCTTCTTTGCAACATGAGTAATGTGAAAATATGTTTAATGTGAATGTACATGTAGAGCCTATATCAGATTGCATATCATCTTGTGGATAGGGGAAGGGACAGAGGGGGAGAAAATTTGATACTCAAAAGCTTGTGGAACTCAAAATTGTAAACTAAAAATATTTAAAATAAAAAAGAGTCGGGGGCCGCTAGGTGGTGTAGTGAATAGAGTACCAGCCCTGGAGCCAGAAGGACCTGAGTTCAAATCGGGCCTCAGAAACTTAACATTTACTAGCCGTGTAACCTCAGGCAAGTCAATTAACCCCAATTGCCCTGCTAGCCCCACTTGAAAAAGCAAAAAATAAAAAAAAAAAGAATAGGATTTTAGTGTGCTGCTCTCCAATCATCTCTTGATTTTTACAGTTTTTATTCTACTGGTTCCATTTCTGCTCTATGTGAATCCACACTATTTGTGTAATTTAGATTATAAACATTTAAAGAGGAGGAATTGCATGTAGATTTTTTTTTGTATAAGCTAACACAATTAGTCACATAAATCCTTTTTGACTACAATGAGCATCCAATCTGACTTACTGATATTCCCCACAATTAATCTTAAGTGTTTCCAAAGTAGCATTACATACCAAGAATTTATAAATCAAATATAGTTTCCCAGCCCAAAAGAATTAATATTTTGGCAACTATTCTGGCTCCAAGAAATCACTTCTATTTTAAATGATGCTCCCTAGGACAAGAGTTCCAAAGTCATCCTAACCCATATATTCACTAATTTCTTGGGAGAGAAAGTTTGTTTTTAGCTATTTAAATACTACATAACGACATAATTGACTGGTGACCATGAGCCTCTCTTTTCCTCAACCCTGAGGACTCTTTCAGTTTGATACAAGCTCCCCTGCTGGGTTTAGGGCAGTGGGTCAGAAGTCTTTTACTGACACCCCACTGCAGCTAAGTCTCAAATGACCTGAAGTTGTGACATCTTCTCAGTAGAGTTATTACAAACCACTTTAAGACTTGGTCTCATGTAGAGAAGAACAATAATGTAATCTGAGTTCTCCAATAGTCTGTGACTTCTATGTGATTAATAGTTTTAATGATTTTTTCCTCTTTCACAAGATGTCTACTATACCTTCAAGGTTTTTTGTTTACAATTACTATGAGCAAATGTCCTTTAAACCAGTAATAAAAAGGGGATTTTTTTGGCCCAAAAATCTGTACCTCTTATCATTACTATTCAATCATACTTATTTTAATACTTCAAGGATCTATGATTTAGCAATTTTGGATCCATACCATGGTAAGGAGGTTAAGGAGTATGGTGTTGTGTATGGAGTACCAGCAATGTAGTCAGGAAGCCTGGATTTTAGTCTTGACTCTTGTATGTACTCTGTGATTGTTGGTAAATTATTCAGTGCTTCAGTCTTCTGGAAGACTATATGTTGCAGAAGAGCCCAGTAATATCCAACAGTGAAGGCACTAACTATAATATAGAGATAGAGGAACTCTAATGCTGGAATTCCCCAAACTGAAGAAATTTAAAATATCAATGCTTTGGATTTTGATTATTTTTTCCTCCTGGAATCTCATTAAACTGACTTTAAAATGTTTATTTAATTATATGCATTGTATGAGAAAGAAATCTGGATTTGCAGTTAGAGGATCTGAGTTCTAGTTCCCACCAGCTCATATATTCACTAATCGTGTGACCATGGATGTCACAAATTTTCTGAACCTCAGTTTCCTCCTTTGTAAAATTGACAGAATTATATGATGCATAGATTGTATAGATCTTGTATAGATCTCAAAGCCATCTGGATCTGAATAAGAAATTCTTTTACCATATCTTCACTAAGATATACAGCTAAGGCAGGAACTAATGCCTTTTAGTAACAGCCTATTCCACTTTTATCCAGCTCTAATAAATAGAAAGGCTTTTCATACCTAAAGCCAAAGTTTAACTCAGTTAATAAATCAATACATAGACATTTAAAAATCATCTGATAGTACTATGCTCACCATTGAGAAAATAAAGACAAAAATTAAACAGTCCTTGATCTAAAGTAGCTTAAAATATCCCTGGGAAAACAAAACATATATATGTAGGTAGGTCCAACATATATACAAGTAAAATACAAAGCATTTTGGTAGCTATATTAGTAACTGGGGAATCAGGAAGGTGTGTGAGATGGACACGTAGGAGACGGAGCTTCCAATCATTGCTCTCAATTCTGCTTTCTGGCTCAAGTGCAAAACTAATTCATCTTTAATATGACATCTCTCTAAAT
This sequence comes from Gymnobelideus leadbeateri, assembly GCA_011680675.1. Lineage (NCBI taxonomy): Eukaryota > Metazoa > Chordata > Mammalia > Diprotodontia > Petauridae > Gymnobelideus > Gymnobelideus leadbeateri. Next base: position 102,479 of record WOXC01003317.1, read on the forward strand.
AACTCAAGACAATTATCTGTCCTCACTATTCCTTCCCCATCAGTTCTTCTCTTCTCTAGACTACATATCCACAATTCCTTTAATCAATCCCCAATTTTCTCAACATCTCAGTGTACACATTCTTGCTTATTAATGTCTTCTTTATAATGCAGTGTAATATTATAGAAATAGTCTAGCCAGGGTAGACTACAAAATGAACATCATCTTACCCTTTTGGAAAACTTTGCCACCTTGAATGTAGCCTGGATCTTGTTACCTTTTTTTTAGTTATCTTCTCCTACTGCTGATTCATTTTGAGCTTATAATGCTTTAAAACTTTTAGATCTTTTTTTCATACAAACCGTTATCTAGTCACACCTCCTCCTTTTTGTACCTGTTTGGTATTTTTAACTCAAGTCTAGGACTTTACATTTATCTTGATTATAATAGTGTCTTTTTTAGATCCAGCCATTTGCCTTAACTCAACTAGATTAAAAAAAAAAACTTTTTAGGGGCGGCTGGGTGGCACAGTGAATAGAGCACTGGCCCTGAAGTCAGGAGGACCTGAGTTCAAATCCAGCCTCAGACACTTAACACTTACTAGCCATGTGACCTTGGGCAAGTTGTTTAACATCAACTGCCCTCCAAAAATCAAAAACAAAAAAACACAAATTTTAAGTGTTTCCTCTGGACTTTCCAATGACAAATACACTCTTCTTCATTCTGGACCTCTTACTCTCATATTCCTTTCATCTGCTCACACTTATTCAGAACTGGATTCCCCCAGTTTACCCTGGATCCCTGACCATCATCTCTAGCACTGGTTACATTTTATTGTCATTCCCCTTGACACATCTGTGCTGAAGGCTGCACAGGAAGCACAGTCTACCACCTTTCAACTCTCCCTTTGCCATCATCACCTAGTAGCCTCTTATCCTTTGATGCTTATTCTATTAAATGCATTTATCCCATATGGATCATGTCATATGCTGGCCCCCTCCTTTTTTTCATTTTAGAGAGTTATCTATTTACTTGTTCAGGGTCACAAGCTAGCTTGTGTCTGAGAGCAGGACTTGAACCCAGATCTTCCTAATTCCAAGTCTAGCTCTCTGTCCACTACACTAGAGTGCTTGTTTAGCCAGGATATAGCTATATTCATCGATAATATGCATATGCATACATACATACTATACATAAATGTATATGTGCTTATGTACATATGTATGTATGTATGTGTATATATACTTATCCCTTCCACATTGCAGGGGTTAGGGATATGGTGCCCCCACAATGTGGAAAATCCATGTAAAATTTTTTTTGTCCTTCTCCTTGTACCAGAGAAAAGTCTGATTTTTTTTTCTTTTTCTTTTAATGGGGAATTTTTAGTACCTTATTATAAAGTCTGGGTTAAGTATTTGGTCATAGGCTCTGTGTCATCTGCAAGCCTTCCAGTGTCACCTGCAGCTTCTGCAAAACTCCTCCAGAATTTCTATTTAATTTTTTACTCAAACCACAATGGGGATTGGAAGGGATAACTATATACACACATAAATATATAACTAGATACATCTATACCCTATGCTATTGACAGCTAAATAATAGGTACACATATTAAAGTTATCATATATTAAGCTATTAATTAATTAATTAACTTAAAAGCAGGGTCGGCAAGGTGGCCAAGTGAGTAGAGCTCAGCCCAGGAGTCAGAAGGACCTGAGTTCGGATCTAGCCTCAGACACTTAATGCACCCACAAACAAAAACCTAGCCGTGTGACCTTGGGCAAGTTACTTAACCCCAACTGCCCTCCAAAAAAGCAAAAAAAAAAAAAAAACTTAAAAGCAGAAGACTTTTTGGACACCTTGTATATGCATGTGCCATATGCATAGTACTTGGCACATAGGTATTTGCCAGTTTAACGGCTTTAAAAGTAGCTATTTAACATTTTTGATTGCTCAATAAACCATCACTCTCATTATATAATTACAAGGCTGCTGCTAGATTCCATAACTTTGAGCTTAGCAAGTCAGAGGATTTAATGGTCCAGCTATTTATAAAGGATGAATCAGACTTCTAGAATTTTGGTATAAATAGAAGTACTAACTGGACATTGCTCCTAATGCTAAAAAATAAAAGTATTCTACCTAAATGGAGAACTTGATTCTCTTTGTCAAAGTAGGCAACAATTATCTGTTTATCACTCACCAGACACCAGTCAGCCTGCTGTATTGTCTTCTGCAGGCTGCACTGCTAACACATCACCTGAGGACTTGCAGAAACCTCTTTATCCTGGAAGTTCACTATACCACTGGACAAAACCTCACATATTAGAAATAGCCTTACGCAACTCTAGTCTCTCCCTCTGATTGGCTGGCTCCTCCCAGAAACTCCATTTTAAGGAGGACATCTTTATGATGTCTTTATTCCTCTTTGGGCTGCATTGCTGCCATTTTCACAAGACTTTCTCTACCATGGATATGAACTGGGCATGTCTGTAGTGACCCCAACCTTTACAACTCTCTATTGTGTGCTCTCTTTCCCCATTAGAATGTAAGCTCCTTAAGGTCAGAAATTGTCCTTATTTATCTCTGCTTGTATTTGCATTCTCAGAGGCTATCATAGTACCAGGTACATAGTAAGAGTTGAATAATTGCTTTATGATCCACTGACTAATGATATAACTATTTATAATATCTGCCATCTTTAAGGCACTTTTCTCAAAATAACCTGGTAAAGCAGTGGTACAAGGAATATTATTCCTATTTTAAAGGTTAGGAAATTAAGATTATGAAAAGTTAAAATTTAGTAATATTAAGATCTTACTTATATGGCACTTTAAAGTTTAAAGCATTGTTCTCACAAAAGCCCAGTGTAAAATAGGTGACAGAAGAAATTACAGTAGTGTTTTATGTCCATTTTACACATGAAGATACTTAGACCTTCACAGTTTTGCAGGAGTTTCAGTAGCACCAAGTATTCCCCATATCTCAATATGGATACTTGTGTATCCAGCTTCTTTTGTTCCCAGTTGATCAAATTGGATATTTTGACTCCAGTGTATCTAATAGTTTAGGAAAGGAATGCTTACTTGAGAATTTTTATTCTTTCAAAATTAGGGTCTATTAGCCAAAATAGAAAGCTAGGTGGTTAGTTGGCTCAGTCAGAAAAATCTGAGTTCATACCAAGCCTCTGTGCAAATTACTTAACCTCTGTGTGCATCAGTTTCTTCATCTATAAAATGGGGATCATAATAGCAATTACCTCATAGAGCAGTGAGGATCAAATGATGTCATATTTGTATAAAATTCAGCACAGTGCTTGAACATAGTATGTATTTAATAAATGCTTATTTTCTTATTCCCTTTATATACAAAACTACAATAATATAAACAAAGTCAACATTAGGCAATGATAAAATTCTAATACATTACAACACACAAGGTAGGTACCATAATACCAAAGTTAAATAGATCCCCTTCCCTTCTAATAAGCAAATGATAAACTTCCAGAGTGGAATGTGACATGTTTCATCAGGCACAAACAGCCTATTATATGATTTGGCCCATCTGTGTTCAGGAAAGAAATGTGGTTTCTTTGTAAGGGAATATGTTTGTGTGTTTGTTGAAACATGCCTCGTATGGGGAAACAATCACTACCAATAAATTAAAAATAAATGAAGAACTTAAAAATTAATAGCTTAAAACATTTAGTGGCATTATAAGGAGTACATTGGGAAGGAGCTTCAATTCATCAAACTAACAAAATTATGCTTTCTGAAAGAGGTGAGACTGAATAAGTGTTTTGAATGTTAGAAGGGGAATTAATTAACAAAACTAAGGTCAGTCAGTTAGTAAATAAGCATTTAAGAAGTACTACATTCCAGCCACTGTGCTAAATCCTGGGGATAAAAAGACAGGTTAAAAAAAATGAGCCTTGCCTTCAGGGAGTTCACATTTGAATGGGGGAGATAAACATCTAAATAAAGGACACTGTATAACATAGACAGAGTATATGGAAGATACTCTCAGAAGGGAAGATATAGGGGCAGCTAGGTGGCGCAGTGAGTAGAGCATCGGCCCTGGAGTCAGAAGGACCTGAGTTCGGATCCGGACTCAGACACTTAACCCACACAAACAAAACCCCAATTGCCCTCCAAAAAGCAAAAAAAAAAAAAAAAAGGGAAGATATAAACAGGTAGGGTGATGGGGAAAGGTTTCCATGCAGAAGGTGAGTTTTGAACTGGATCTGGAAGGAAGCCAGAGCAACAAAGAAAACAAAGAGAGAAAAAGGGGGGATGGCCAGTGTGGAGCCACAGACATAGGGGATGGAGTGCTGTGTGTGAAGAACAGCAAGATGGCTGGTGTACAGACATAGTTTACCATGGAAAAAAAGCAAGATGTTTGACAAAAGAGATGTTTACAAAAGAGTTAGTAACAACAACAACAACAACAACAACAACAAAACAAGCTTTATGTAGCTGAAGAAAAGTAAGAAAGGGGTAAATAGGTAAAGAGTGGAGAAAAAAATAAGGTATTCTGGTAGAGGCCTTGAAAATGAAATTAAAAATTTTATGTAAAGGTTGTCTGTTGTCAGAACAGAATTGTTCAGGGAGATACAAAAATAAGAGAGCATGTGTACTCTGGACCTCAATGGGGATGGTGGGAGGCTAGAAAAAAAACAGTTCATTGAAGAGCAGGGATTTGGTGATTGGATGAGGGGAGAAAAGAGCAGATCTTGGATGTATGGTCAAAGATGAATCATTGGGTTTGGGGGAAGAGTAGTCTACTAGCAAGTAAAGATAAATTTCATACGTTTGGGGAGGGCTGTAGAAATAATGGTGTTCCCTTTAACAAATTGAGCAAAAGAAGGATTTTGGGAAAACAACTCAGAGAAAATTATATTTCATTAAGCTCCAGAAGCCTCTAAATACTTCTGAACATTAAATGGTTCTTCAGGAACCTAGCTGGCAAGACATATACATATATAATGGCAAACAGGATTCAATACTATCGAAGTAAAGTATCATGTGTTGACTAAGCATTGGCACACAGATCAAAAACATTATAAATTCTAATACATATTTTCAGTCTCTCTGTACTCTATAGTAAACATTTATATTTGTTCATATTACTTACTTAATAGGCTATTGTGGCATGACATATTTCACCTTTATAATTTGCTTCTCTGGGGGAAAATATTTTTTTAAAGGATGTTTCAAAATGAAACACATTATAGTATTTTTGACAATGTGTTGCTTTCAATATCTTGGGCCAAATGATTTACCTTGCACAATATCAAAAAGCCATAGACATTTACTTATCTTACTCAATTTAATCTACAGAAAAACATATGCTACCAAATTGGTGTTGGATCTGGATCTGGTGTCTACTTTCCTAAGTATAAACATTGTCAATATTAAGGCAAAATTTTTGAATTTGTAGAAATTTATATTCATTTAATTCATCTAAAATTGTGATTGTTGTTCAGTCATTTTCAATCACACCAACTTTTGTGACCCCATTTTCTTGGCAGAGATACTGGAATGGTTTGTTATTTCCTTCTCCAACTCATTTTATAGGTGGGCAACTGAGGCAAACAGGGCAACTGAGGCAAACAGAGAGATGAGTCTTTCTGACTCCAGGTTGAAGGAATAATGACTGACAAAGACTCTTTGAGGCATATGCTATAACTATTATTATTTGCAGATGGAGAAATTGATGCTCGAGACATATTAGGTGGCTTGACTATGGTCACACACTTAATAAGTGTCACTGACTCCCAATTCTGGTATTCTTTCCATTCCATACCTAGCTAGCATCCAGTTTATTAATCATTCACACTTTTCAGTTGTAAATGAATAAAATGTGGCTCAATTGTATGCCCCAAATCAGAATCACTGTAATAAAATTTGGAATGTTACATCTTCTTGTTTTCCACATAGAACTCTGATTGTGGGGAAATAGTTCAATCTCCTTAAAAGTGTAGCCCACAATATCTAAGTCTATTTGATGAGAGCTATGGATAGATACCTTCATGATGGATAATGTGAACAGAGTTCCCAGGCTGTGGTTTTACTTAATTGTCTGTGCAGTTTAATAATCATCTTTATATAATTGAAAACCACTCACTTTCAAACATAAGAACATTAAGGATTCAAAAGCACATTCCACTCATTTCTTGAAGCCATATGGCAAAGGTCAATACAATGCCAATTCTTTAGGTCATAATTTAAACATTAAGCATTTGTGGTAATTATATGAAATCACAAAGCTAGAAAACCTCATGGGTAAGGAGAATTGACCTTTTCTTCTTTATTTTGGCAATATTAAAATTTTATGGAATCATCCAATAAATTCCTTTCACAATTAAATTAAACAAAACAAAGAAAACCAAGACCAAAACCACCTCAACACACATTCTCAAGTCTTCTTAGCTTCTTCACACTGTATTTTCCAAAGGTAATGAAAACTGTGTTAATCAATTGCAGGGGCATTTTCTTTGCTGACCTAAATTATAAAGGAGTAGCTTCAAGCCCATCCAGGAAACTAATTTCAAATACTGATTAAGTCTAGAGCATATTATAACTAGTATTTCAGCAGAAGCATTACAGATGCATTACCGAAGCTGCCACCAGACAATTACACAAGCATTAACTGTCAAATCCATTTTGGAAACTTTTTTTTAAATTGTCTTCTTGGTTAGTGTCAAATCTTAGATTAATTTCATGTAGTGTTTCTGCTATCAAAAACACACACATTATTGTCACTTTCCAAGTCTTCAAAATTCTATGACACATGAATTAGTTGATCTTTAACAAGTTTTCATTATTTATTTTTCCATTCAAGATAACCAAGAATTTAGCTACTCTTTCTCTAATAAGTACTGAATAATGTTAGCAGTTTGCCAAGACAAGTTGGTATTTCTAAACTTTATTGATCAAGTGTGCACCTAAATAGGGTAAATTAACTCCTTCATTAACCTAGATGCTTCCCAAAAAATCATTACTCCAATATTTAGTTACCGATAGAGTTAGTTACCTCTAATAACTGCCTCTATCTCACTCATTCTCATTATTTGTTCATCTTGGGTCCCTTATCAAATTAGTAAAGATACTTTACTTTTTCATTACCCCTTTCCTATAAAAAGCTCAGACTATTGAATCTTTCTAACAATTATAGTATTCCCATGAGGGATGATATGCTGTGAACAAATTCCAAATTCCATTCCAGGAAATTCTTTTTACAATAAAATACAGTTCCCATAATAAACAACTGTATTTTGCAAATAATAGTGCAAAAATCTCTAACTACTACTGGAAAAAATAAGTCAAGGAAGATGACCTATTCTCAATGGGTAAATTCAATTAATTTTACTTGTGAAGAATAGAAAGATATTTACGGTTTCATTTTGGATAGTGTATTCTATAACAACACTATGCATGTTTATATTTCAATTATTGTTTATATCTATGTCAACGTATGATAATTTGGGGAGAGAGTGGTAAATTCAGGCTCACTCTCCTTACTAGAAATCTAGGACAACAATTTTCAAACTTTTAGGTCTGAGGATTCCCTTAAACTCTTAAAAATTGAAGAATCCAAAGAGCTTTGGTTTATCTGCATTTATTAGATTAGAAATTAAGAAACAATTTAAAAACATTTATTTGCTAATCCATTTAAAATACCAACAATCATTACTTGTTAACATAAGTAATATATTTTGTAAAAATAATTATATTTTCTAAAACATAGAAAACATAAACATATATATTTTATAAATCCCTTTAATGTCTTTATAGAAAATAGCTGGATTTTCATATCTGTTTCTGTATTAAATCTATGCTAAAGTTGTTCTAGTTAAAGAAAATTTGACCCGACACAGTTATGTGGTTGAAAAGGGAGAAGCATTTTAATAGACAAATAATGCCTTGTTGTAATAACTTTGACCTCATGAAGAACCAAAAAGGTATTGGTATTGGGGACCTTTATGGGTTTGCAGATAATACTTTGAGAATATTGATTGAGGATGGAATATTGCATGCAACAGGCCAAAAGCCACATGGTATGTTTACAGAGGTATGGAATTGGAACATTGGCATTTTAGTATCACATCCTCCTTTGCCCTTCAATTAGAGACCCCTCTGATCACCATCCAACTGATAGATTTTCATTGGATCCTACTGTAGCTGGGCTTGCTAATTGCCACATGAGTATATATGATGGTGTGTGGCAGCTGCCATCAGATGGAGACAGTGTTCAATGAGGTAGACCAGTATGATGGGACTGTGGGCTATGCTAACCACTCTTTGCCACAGCCACAGATTCTAATTGCTAGTAACTATGGCTTCTGGAGACCAGTCTACATGGATAAAACTAAAATCTTAGAGTTCTCAAACAGAGATAGGTACTGGAACACAAGTTACAAAGGACAAGTCTCCAAACTAGCAGCTAATAAATATTTTGTCAGTTAATGAGGCAGGAAGGACTGTTTCTTCTAGTCTCTTTCCCCTACTTGGTCTGGGTAGTCCTAGGTACAGGACTGGAATGCGTCTCTTCCCTAACTGAGTTCCCAAAAGCTGTGGGTGAATAGAGTTTGAGAATGCCCTGCCGCCACCCTGATGAACTGAGGGTCAGAAGGATGTTATGAGAGATGAATTTCAAGTATGTGGCTCCATAGAGGCTACCTAACATTTTCCTTACTTTATCTCTATATTCAATAAACTATGTGAATACAGTACAGTGGATATTTGCATCCTATGTTTATATGGTGTCATGACCAGAAAGAGGAAAGATTAGTGATATAAAAGTATAGACTACATATTTTTAGCATTTTGAAATTTTCAAAATCACTCTCCTTTTGAACCTAGCCTTGCATCTCAGCATGAAGCTATGTGTTATGACAGTAAGCAAGCAGATTAGTCATTTCTAGGCTGCATTCCCTCAGGTGACCAGGTGTAATGTGTCAGCCTTTTGGGAGGCTTTTCCTTGAATGTGCCAGAAAAGAATGGAGGTGGCTAAAGGGGTGGCAGCTTAATAAGAAGTCAGCTGGTGGAAAACTCAGATATTTATATACCATGGCTGGATAATTAATATATCAGTATGCTGTCATCTGGGAGGTTTAGGGAAGACAGCACATGAATCAGTTTGGGCTGCTGAATAATACTGTATTTCTCTACAGGCCACATGTGGGACAACAAGGTATACTCATCATCATCATGATAATGATAATAATAGTAAAAATTAATCATAATAATAGTAGCTAGAATTTATATGGCACTTTAATTTCTGCAAAACTTTTAACAGATATCTTAGCTTAGCCTATTACTATACTGTAAGTACTAGTATTTCCCCCATTTGGTAGATGAAGAAACTGAGGCAGACAGTGGTTAAGTAACTTGGGGGTTACATAAGGTTACATAGCACTATTGTAAGTCTGATACCAGATTTGAACTCAGGTCTTTCTAACCACATTTCCAGCTTTAGCATAATACTAGTTTCTAGATTTAAGTGTTATATTTTTCTGCCTACTTAACTACAATAGAAAAGGCAACAGTAGAGTCATACTTGATTCCTCATGACCCCGTTTGGGGTTCTCTTGGCAATGATATTGGAGTGATATGCTATTTCCTTCTCTAACTCATTTTATGGAAGAGGAAACTGAAAAAACTGAGACAAAAAGGGTTAAGTGGCTTGCCCAGCGTCATACTTCTAGTATCTGAGGCTAGATTTGAACTCAGCAAGATAAGTTTTCCTGACTCCAGGCCAGGTACTCTATCTACTGAGATATCTAGTGCCTCTGTATCAGAGATAAGTGCTAGGGATATGAATAAAGGTAAAAGATATTTCTAGATCTCAAAGCACTCATATCCAGTGAGAGATAACATGCTAACAACTATATGCAGGATAAACTGGAAATAGTAAACAGAGGAAAGACATTAGATCTAAATGACAGATGGAATGCTAAGCCTTGGAGACAGGCTGACCTATGTCAAATCAGTGTTGTTTCAGACACTTAGTAAGCCATGAGACCTCTCCATGCCTAGGGTGGTTCCCCAGGACTTTCTTACTTCAAAGTCCTTAGAGGGAGACTTTCTAAAATGGCATTCCATGTTTTGAAGAAATCACAGATTGCAATATTGCCTTATTTTGGCTTAAGACATTGTCTAATGGGATGATCAATACAATTATTGTCCATGCATAAAGGTAAAACAAAGAGAAGCCTATTTTCTGCAGAATGGTAGAGCATAGTTGAAATTTATCAATTTTCCTCACATGGGGAGAGTTGGGCCACAAATTAGCTTGTCATGATAGTCTTGTTTTCCACTGATAATGAAGATATTATATATTAGGTCAATACTAATTAGATGGCTACCTTATTTTCAGATAATAGTACATATTTATATATGTAAACTACTATAGACCAAGTCTACCAAGGTAAGGACAGGAATGGGTGAATGACAGATATGCTACATTTTTAATGCTTTTAAATACTGTCCTTTTTTTCTCCCACAATTACATATCAAAAGCATTTTAGCATTCATTTTTACAAGATTTTGAGTGCCATTTTTCTCCCTTTCTTCTTTCCCTCCCCTCTTGTTTGATATAGTTTACACATATACTGTCACGTAAAACATATTTCCATATTCATCACAGTTATGGAAGAAGAAACATTAAAAGGAAGAAAAATATGGGAAAGAATAAAGTGAAAAAAATTACTTTGATCTGCATTCAGAATCCATCAGTTCTTTATCTGGATATGGATACCATTTTCCTTCATGAGTCCTTTGTACTTGTCTTGGATTATTGTGTTACTGAGAAGAGCTGAGTCATTCATTGTCGATCATCAAACAATGTTGTTGATACTGTGTACAATGTTCTCCTGGTTCTGTTCATTTCACTTTGGATCAGTTCATGCCAGTCTTTCCAGGTTTTTCTGATATCTGCCCATTCATCATTTCTTATTGCATAATGGTATCCCATTGTATTCTTATTGCACAGCTTGTTCAGGCATTCCCCAATTGGCGAACATTGCTTCAGTTTCCAATATTTTGCCACCATGAATTGGATGATATCAATATTTTTGCACATGTAGGTCCTCTTCCCTTTTTTATAATCTCTTTGGGATGTGGACCTAGTTATGGTATTGTTAGATCAAAGCGTATGCACAGTTTTATAGTCCTTTGGGCAGAGTTCCAAATCGCTCTCCAGAATGGTTGAATCAGTTCTCAAATCCACCAACAGTGCATTAGTGTACCAGTTTCCCAATATCCTCTTCAATATTTTTCATTTTCCTTTTATGTCATATCAGACAATCTGATTGGTATGAGGTATTTTTCAAAATTGTTTTAATTTGCATTTCTCTAATCAATAGTGATTTAGAACACTTCCTCATATGGCTACAGATATTTTTGATTTCTTTACCTGAAAACTGTCTATTCATATCCTTTGACCATTTATCAATTAGAAATGGTTTGTATTCTTATAAATTTGACTTAGTTCTCTATATATTTAAGAAATAAGGCCTTTTTCAGAGACACCTGCTGTAGATGGCTTCTCAGTTTTCTGCTTTCCTTCTAATCTTTGGGGGAGGGGTTTGTGTTTTTTATTTATTTTATTTGGGAGGAAGGCAAAGCAATTGGGATTAAGTGACTTGCCCAAAGTCATACAGCTAGTTAAGTGTCAAGTTTCTGGGACCAGATTTGAACTCAGATTCTCCTGACTCCAGGGTTGGTTCTCTATTCACTGAGCCACCTAGATGCCTCTTTCCTTCTAATTTTGATTGCATTTGTTTTGTTTATAAAGCATTTTTCAATTTAACATGATTAAAATGATTTATCCTACTTTTTGCAATGCTCTCTATCTCTTCGTTAGTCATCAATTCTTTCCCTCCCCATAGATCTGACTTATAGACCATTCCTTGCTCTTCTAATTTGATTGCTTCATTATCTATCATACCTTTTTAGCAAGACGTAGTTTCCTTCTTTATTTCTTTTAGTTAGGTATATTTATTGCTTTTACTTTGTCTAAGATCAGGACTGCTATCCCTGCCTTTTTTTTATTCAGCTGAAGCATAGTATTCTCCTCTAGCCCCTTACCATAATTGTGTGTGTGTGTGTGTGTGTGTGTGTCTGCTTCAGGTGTATTTCTTGTAAGCAACATATTAAAGGATTCTGGTTTTTGATCTACACTGCTATCCAGTTCCATTTTATGGGAGATTTCATCCCATTCACATTCAAAGTTATAATTGCTGGCTGTGTATTTCCCTCCATCCTATTCTATAGGGATTTGCTGCTTACTCTGTCATCTTGGCCCTTGGAAGCCTTAGGCTATGTTTTGAAAGAAAATAAACCTGATTTACTTGTTCAAAATATGGAATGCTGCTTGAAATTAAAGTAATTTTCTAATATTTGCTGATTAAATATACCTTTTTGCCAGATTCCCCAGTTATCAGCTGTCTATAACTTTGAACAATGAAACAGATACAGTCAGTGGTACTGGATTCAAACTCATGACCCTGACCTTGTTAGGTTAATAGTCTAAATAACTAATCCCAGATATGTAAATTAATTCACAGCTCTTCCCTGTTTGGATTGATTCTTTTTCATACCAACCCCCCTTTCTAGCAGGCAACAACTGTCTACTTTAATAAAATTTATTGATGAAAACGGGGACTGCTATCCACTGTAATAAACATTTTCAGGTTAAATGCCTAACGACCTTGCTTATACCATATTATATTAATTGCATGGTTAAGTATAGTATAGTATGATACTACTGAACAATTGATGATATTCATCTTCATTAAGTTATTGGCTTACCCAAAAGGGTGGTTTTGGATTTGCCAGTCATAAATGCAAATCATTCTGGTCCCAGGCCAAGCCCTCCCTACTTGGTCCCTGTTTGGGCCCTGATTGGCTCAAAATGAATGTAAATAACAATTGTTTCTGATTTGGCCAGAAATTCTGAGGGTCTTCCCCCCAGATCTATTTTTTAAAGAAGTCATTTTTTGCCTCATTTTTATTAAGCCTTAGTCATTGAATGGGCTTTGTCTCAGTCCAGCTGAGACCTGCTAAGCATCTTAGCTTGAAAAGGCCAATGTCCCCCACAGAATCCTGGATCATCTCAAGTTGTCCTGATCCATATCTGGCCACTGGACCCAGATGGCTCCAGCAGAAAAAGTTAGGCTGATGACTTCTCACAGCCCCCCCCTCACTTAAGTACAATTAACTTTCAAGCCATGACATCACCATCCTGATATCATGGTCCTCTTTGAGAATAAAGGACAAACAGCAAGCAAGTCATATATCCACTTCAAAATTCCATTTCCTTTAGGATTTAATCATTTAACCAACTTTCTCCTGCATTAGTTCAAAAGGAAAAATAGCAATAATGCTAACTTTTTTTTGTGATGCAGTGGAAAAGGCATTGGACTTAGAGGCAGAAGGCCTAGATGCAGAAGGCCTGTTCTAGCCATGGTTACCTTATCTGTAAAACTAATTTCAACTCAATTTAATTTTTACAATCAGTACATATTTTTACCCCTCCCAGTCCTAGTTTCCATTGAGAAATAAAAGAAAAATAAGTTTCATTTAACCAATATGCATAGCTAAACAAAACCAATTCCTAAGTTGAACATGTCTCAAAATGGATGTCTTGGTCTGTATAGTCCATTACCTCTCTATCAAGTGGTGGAAAGCATTCTTTTTCATCAATCCTCTAGAATTATGGTTGGTTATTTAATTAGAGTTCTTAAGTCCTCCAAAATTGCTCATTTTTACATTGTTGTGGTAGGTTATTCTCCTGGTTCTTCTCACTTCCCTATGTATCACTTCATATAGTTTTCCCAGATTTCTCTAAGACCAGTTCATCATTTCTTACAGCATAATACTATTCTATTTTATTCATATATCATGGTTTGTCAAGCCATTCCCCAACTGGTGGGTATCTCTTTAAAATATTTGCCCTGACATAAAAGCTGCTATAAATATATTTATATATTTGTGGTCTTTTCCTGTTCCTTTAATATCTTTGGGTATAGGTCTAGTGGTGTTATTACTGAATCAAAAGATATGCACAATTTAGTAACTTTGGGGACAGAGTTCTAAATTGCTCTGTGGAATGGCTGTATCAGTTAAAACTCCACAAAAAGTGAATTAATGCTTGTTTTCCCATAGCCCCTCCATCATTTGTCATTTTCCTTTTTTGCCAACTTTGCCAATTATGGGTATGAGGTGGAGTCTCTGAGGGGATTTTATTTGTATTCCACTAATTAAGAGTTATACATTTATTTGGAACTCATCTTGATATATGAAGTGAGGATTTCATTAAAATCTAATTTCTGTCAGACTGCTTTCCTGTTTTCCCAGAAAATTTTGTAAAATAGGGAGTCTTTACCCTAGGGGTGTTAAGGTTTAACAGATACTAAGCAACAAGATCTGTTTGTTTCTCTGTGCTGTCTAATATGTTCCACTGATCAATTTCTCTATTTTTTAACCAGTAACAAATCATGTTAATGATTTTACTTTATGGTACAGTTTAAGATCTAATATTGCCAAGTCCTCCTTCTTTCCTACTTTTCTTCATTGTTTTCCTTAATTAATATCTTCAGCAAAATTATTGGATGTAAAATAAATCTATATAAATTATTAGAATTTCTATATTTTCCAACAAAGCCCAGCAGGAAGAGATAGAAAGATAAATATCATTATAAATAATGACAGAATGTATAAAACACCCTACCAAGAGACACACAGGAACCATGTAAGCATAACTACAAAACACCCTTTACAGAAATATAGACAGAATTAAACACCTGGAGAAATATTAATGGCTCATGGGTGGTCCAAGCCAATATAATTAAAAAATGAAAATTCTACTTATTTTAACTTACTTATTCAGTGACATTACTCAAAGTACCAAATTGCTTCTTCATAGTGTCATAAAAATAGTAACAAAATTCATCTGGAGGAAAAAGTTTATGCATTTCAATTTAATATGAAAATTTTTATTCAGGGCATACGACAAATACAAAAAATTACAAAGTACTTGATCTCAGGTAGTTTATATTCCATAGGGGGAAACTACAGGTGCATACAAATATATTTAATTAAGTATATAAAAATGCCTACAAGTTAATTTAGGGGAGAGGTACTAGCAGGTAAACAGCATTCAGGAAGGTTTCATGAAGGATGTGTAAGTAGAGAGAAAGAAAGAGAGGTTATGTTGTGTCAATTATATATAATATATATGCATATATGAAGCATATTACATATATCACATAAATATGATGAATAAAGAACTGAGGATCACTACTTAGTTGTGAACTTATATGACTGGAAGAATGATATGCCTAGCCAGAGAAAGGGAAGTTAAGAAGAGGAAAACACTTTGGCAAAAATATACTGAATTCTATTTTGAATATGTAGATTTTGAGATGTTTTCAGGCCATCCAATTCAGAATTTCTAGTGTTTTAACAAGAAAACCCTCCATCCAGAGGGCTGGATGATTCTTTTTGTTCTTTTTGCGTCTGAGGACATATAATTTGGATCATCCATCTGTTTTGTCTTATTCTCACTACCTGAAATCAGCTTCCTTTTAGAATCATACTTGTCCTTAATAATGTCTTTTCTACACACTTCTTGTATGTAAGGGGTTTTTGTTAATCACTTTTTACTCAAACCATGAATCTTTCCATTGCCCTTAAAGTTATTTGTATATTAAATTCTCTGAGATCATTGTGTTCTCTCCTTTGAAGTGACTCAGAATCACCATGAAAATACTAGTGCCAGTATTGTGGCAAACAGTTTTGGAATCACTAAAATAAAAAGATGTTATCTGTTGTTCTTTCTTCCCAAGAGTGGCTTTCCTGACTGAATATCTAGTGTCTCTCAGAAAGAAAGAAGGCACAGTAATGTTAAGTACAAGCCTTTTATTCCAGTTTAGCTCTGACTCTCTGCCTCCTTCTTACATTTTAACATCTATTTCCAAGAAACCCAATTTCAGGTCCTGCCAGTGACCTGAACATGACATTGATTCAGACAGACTCCATTCTCTGTTAAAAATAACAAAGGAGTGGGAAACTTCAGTGAGGATGTGAAAAGTAAAAGAGGGAGGATAAAAAAGCAAACCTGTTAAGCATATAGGAGAACAATATTCTCCCTAGAGAGGAAACCTAAGAGATAAAAGCATTTTTCCTTTGACCTCCATTTGGCTTCCAACATTAATTAAAGTAAAAGTATATGTACATTTTTAAAATTTAAATAAGATGACTCCCATATTCCATGGAGAAATAAATGACTCAAACCCCACTGTACTGAAAAATATTATTTACTCTCTTCTCTTTCAACATTCCAAGCATATTCATCATCCTTGTTGCTTCTATTTTTAATTACAAAAGTTGTAATAATTTCCTTGTTTTGCAGTTTCTATAGTTATAAATCTATTTCCATTAGAAATAAAAAATGATGGTAAGATAGATTAACCCAGCCTACAGAGATAATATAGCCATTAATGTTGCTGGTGCTAGACAAAATTATGAACTCAGAAAAGACTGGCTTTGGTGTCCCCAGTGTATCACTTTTTAAAAAATTCCTTTTATCCCCCAGGATAAAAGTGTTTCATGTTCCTCTCAGTGCCACTGTAAAGAAAGGAGGTATCTTTGTCGTCCTTTGGGGGTATTTATGTAGCTCCAGCTTATTAACTAGCTTTGCTTATTTGCATTTCTTAGAATACTGAGTCTTTGTTTCTTTTTCTTAAGTTAAGGTCAGGATGTGGCACAGATGTGGTTACTTAGCAAGTTGGAGATGAATAAGGAACCATTTGCAGGACTTACTCTTTTGACACTCATAGACCAAAGATTGTACACTCTCTTGGTGGATTAGTACCTGGGAGTGTTTTTTGAACTCAAGAAACCCTACTGTAGAGGACAGCAAGGATCACTTAACGAATTTAATGTGCTTCCAAGTTTAAAATGTACAGGAAAAAGGAGAAGTTGGACAGTAACTTCCCTGGAAGAGATGGGGGAGGCATATGATAAAACTATTTTTATTTTGGATCAGGTGTGAGTTGAATGTGTAAATGTGAGGATGTTAACTAAAAAGATAATGTAATAGCAAGCTCTTGGATAGAAATGTATAATAAGGACTGTGAAATATACTTGAAGTTTTTTGTTTATGATTAGGGGGGCTTTAACATGAAAATGGATTGAATGTTGAAATACAAATTATAAGGTAGATAACAAAATGCATTAGAAAAGACATGTAAGAATAGTAATGGAGATGCTCATTAACTCAAGAGAAAATGTTCAAAATGAGAAACAATAAGTTATTCTTTATAATGTTGCAGGCACTGTATGAAGCACTATAAAAAGAAACATATCCTTGGGGCAGGTAAGTGGTGCAGTGGCCCAGGAGTCAGGATGGAGAATATTTGAGTTCAAATTTGACCTCAGACTCTTGATACACTTACTAGCTGTGTGACCTTGCGCAAGTCACTTAACCCCAATTGTTAATTCACCTCTCCAAAAACATAGTCTTTCCCTAAAGTAGCTTCCAATTTAATGGGGGGACAAAATGCAAAAAAGACCACCTTTTTAACACTGATTTTATCATTGTTACTACATGACAATGAAATATGACATACTACTACTGCCAAATAATTAAAGATGAGTATCACAGATACAATGATACAGGAGCACATGGTCAGTGCAACACATAACCAATGAAGAAATCCAAACAAGAATGTAATCTTGAAATTTCATTCTGAGGCAGGAAGAATGAGAGATGATAGTGAATGTGAGGTGATCTCAAATCGAAGGAACAAGAAATGAAGGGGGAGAAAAGAATCAGGAAAATTTTCCTTTAGAAGGTAAGACTAGAGCTGAATCTCAAAGGAATCTAAGGAATCCAGGAAGTGGACACAAGAAGTAACAGCATTTCAGGTATGGGGAAGGGCCAATGGAGTTAGGAGATGGAAAGAAGGCCAGGATTCCCTGATCTTTTTTAATTTTTTAATTTTACACTTTCTTTATGTTTTTTATCTGTGTCTTCTTTTACAATATGACTAATATGGAAATATGTTTTGAATGATTGCACATGTATAATATGTATTAATTTGTTTACTGTATAAGGAAAAGAGGAGGGGAAGGAATGAATGAGGGAGAGAATTCAGAACACAAAATTAAAATAATATCCAAAATAGTTTTTACATGTAATTGGGAAAAATAAAATATTATTCAGATAGATATGCATAGTTTAATAACCTTTTGGGCAAATTCCAAATTGATTTACAGAATATCTTGACTAACTCACTGTTCAACCAACAATGCACCAATGCTCCTGTTTTCCCACATTACTGTATTTGTTTTCCCTATTTTGCCAATTTGATGGTTGTAGGTGGAACCATAGAACTGCATAAATCTATATTTCTCTAATTATTAGTGATTTTTGAGTATTTTAATATGGCCACTGTTAGATTTGATTTCTTCTTCTGAAAACTGCCTGTTTGTATCATTTGACCATTTATCAGATGCTGAATGGCTCTCATAATTTTGAATGAGTTACTTATATAAAAAATGAGACCTTTATCAGAAAAAGAATTACTGAAAAGATATTCCTCCCAGTTACCTGCTTTTCATTTCATTGTAGCTCTTGTTTTTATTTGTGCAAAAAACCCTATTTTGAATAACTAAAATAGAGAAAAAAGAAAAATGACAACTCCTCGAGGGTTTATAGAAACACAGGTACATTAATGCATTGTTAGCCGAACAGTGAACTCCCTCAGCTATTGTATAAAGTATTTTGGAACTGTTCCCCAAAAGGCATTTTACTATGCATGCTCTTTGACCCACATTTTACCTTATGTGATTCTACCTATCCTTTGAACATGAGTTTATATCCAAAAGGCAAAATTCCTTCTTCTAATATATTTTTCTATGATATCACCTTTTATGTTTAAGTCATTTACCCATCTGAAGCATATCTTGGTATATGTTATGAAATTAGTCTATACGTAAGTTTTTGCCAGACTTTTCCTCTTATACCAGCAAACTTGATGCAAAGTGATTTCTTAACCCACTAATTTGGATCTTTGAGTTTTTCAGCATTAGGCTGATTTGCTTCTCTAGACTATGTGCCTAATCTGTTCTATTGATCAACCTCTCTATTTCTTTTTTTTAAATTTAAAGAAATGCTTTATTAACTCCTGTTTTACATAATTCATTTCTGCCAGATTTTGAGTTACAATTTTTCCCCGTTTTTCCCCTACCCACACTCCCAGAATAGCAGTCCCACAAGATATCACTTCCTCCATCCTGCTCTCTCCCATATCTTTTCCCTTAACCCCTCCGACTTTTCCATTAGAGCAAGGTGAATATCTGTGCCCCAATGCCTGTACATCATATCTCCCAATTACATGCAAAAAAGTATTAATAATAGTATTTATATATATTTGAAACATTTCATTTTAAGACCTGTAATTTCAGATTCACTCCCTTCCTCCCTTGTCACCCATTCCCTCTGGGAAGATAATTAGTTCAGTATGTGTTGTACATATATAGCTATGCAAAATATTACCATAGTGGATATATTGTAGAAGGCTGCTTATAATTCCCTCCCACCCATCCAACCCCTGACCTGGTCCATTCCCTACTTGATCCTGTCCCTCTTCTATAGTGGGTACTTCCAACCTCCCCTTCCCCCCAGAATGCCTTGCCATCCATCATCCCTCCTCTCATCCCCCTTCCCCCTATTCTGCTGTAGGTTGAGATATCCCATTTAGTATGTATGTCATTCTCTCCCTGAACCAAATTCAATGAGAATGTGGTTTTGCCTTTTTGCCTTCCTATTCTTCCCCTCCTCTGCAGCCACTTCCCCTTGCTTCTTCTACATGAGATAGTTTACCCTACCCTATCTCTCCCCATCTCCTCTTGCCACTTTCCTCTCTCACCTCATAATTTCACCCCTTAGGTATCATCCCTTCCCAATAAATTCAACCTATGCCCTCTATCCATGTATAACTGTAAACATATATACACACATTCACATATGTATTCATGTGACCATATACCCTTCTTCTATTATTTTCATACTGAGAAAAGTTTCATCAGTCACAGTTATTGTTTTTCCATGTAGGAATGTAAATAGGTTAACTTTGATAAGTTCCTTTTGATCTCTTTTCCCTGATTACCTTCTCAGATATCTCTTGCTTCTTGTGTCTGGATGTCAAATTTTCTATTAAACTCTGTTTTTTTCCTCAAGAATGCTTGAAAGTCCTCTATTAGACTGAATGACCATATTTTCCCCTGAAACAAAATACTCAGTTTTGCTGGATAGTTGGCCCTTGGGTTCATTCCCAGCTCTTTTGCCCTCTGTAATATCATATTCCATGCCCTTCAATCCCTCAGTGTAGAAGCTGCCAGGTCCTGTGCTATTCTGATTGTGTTTCCACAATATTGAAATTGTTTCTTCCTGGCTGCTTGTAGTATTTTCTCCTTGATCTGGGGATTCTGGAACCTGGCTATAATATTCCTGGGAGTTTTCTTTTGGGATCTTTTTCAGGAGGTGATCTGTGGATTCTTTCAACCTCTATTTTGCCCTCTGGGTCTAAAACATTAGGGCAATTTTCCTTGAGAATTTCTTGAAGGGTGATTTCTAGGTTCTTTCTTTGATCATGGCTTTTAGGTAGTCCAATAATTTTTAAATTATCTCTCCTGGATCTATTTTCCAGGTCAGTGGTTTTTTCCATGAGATATTTCACATTGCCTTCTATTCTTTCATTTGTTTGGATCTGCTTAACAGCATCTTGATTTCTCATAATGTCACTAGCTTCCATTTGGTCCAGTCTCACTCTGAAGGAATGAATCTCCTCAGTGAACTTTTGAGATTCTTTTTCCATCTGGCAAATTCGACTTTTTAAGGCATTCTTCTCCTCATTGTCCTTTTGGGCCTCCTTTGCCATTTGAGTTAGTCTATTTTTTAAGGTGGTGTTTTCCTCAGTCAGGCTGTTGACCCTCATTTCATACTTTTCCTGCATCCTTCTCATTTCTCTTCCCAATTTTTCCTCCACTTCTCTTACTTGATTTTTAAAGTCGTTCTTAAGGTCCTCTATGGCCTGCAACCCGCTCATATTTTCCTTTGGGGCTTTTGGAGCAGGATTTCTGACCTCACAGTCCTCTGACTGTTCCATGCTTCTATCCTCTTTGCCCCTAAAATAGGAGTCTAATGTTTCATTTTTCTGTTTATTTTGTTTCCTTTGCCTTGGCATGTTGCCACTTAATTACTTGACTTTTGGGCTTGTTGCCACAGTAGAACTCTGCCACCAGACAGGGGAGCTTCATCCCAAACGTGTGTGTGGGGGGGGGGCAACTTCTGTTTCTGGCAAGCTGGAAACCCACCCCACGACCTCCCCCCCAGACCACAATCCAGATCCAGGGAGGTTAAAGCAAGAGCGATAACCCCCCGAGACTGATCGCTGGATCTCCGTACAGTTCGCAGGCCACGAGCTGGAGCTGCCACTGAAAACTGCAAAATGGCATGTCTCCTCAGTGGCTTCTAGCCCCCAGTGGAGGAAGTCGACGCGTTTCCCAAATACTGGTCCCAAAGTCTATAGGGCACTAACCTCTCACTTTGTCCTAGGCATGTCTGTGTTCAACATTCTGGAATCACCACAGCTGCTGGTGTTCTGGGGTCCCTCCAGCCCGCTATTGGCCCAACTGCCCTGGGGCTAAAACCACGGCTCAAAGGGACCTGGGCTAAGCTCTCCCCGTGCTGCATGCTGAGCTGCCAGCTCCCAGAGTGCTGCGCTGGCCCTTCCTGAAGGGCTGCTTGGCTGTCATCAGTGGGAGCTTAGCTTCTCTGTGTCGTTCTTTGGGTGCTGGGGCTCCAGAAGTTGTTTAGAGTCCCCTTTTACATAGTTTGGAGGTAATCTGGGGGGAGAGAGCCTTGGACATGATGTTTCTACTCTGCCATCTTGGCTCTGCCCCAGGATTCCCTGATCTTAAAAATACGTGGAGGGGAGTAAAGTGTAAGAAGACAGTCAGAGCAGTAATAATACTCATGACCTTATATGTCTATACCAAAACAAGCATGGAGAAAATGGGTGATTATTAATAATAATATTACTACTAATAATAGCTGTTATATATATGACCCTTTCCTCATACCTGTAAGGTTGTAAATAATGTGAACTAGAGGTCTTAACACAAGGAAGTAAATATGATCTCAGGCATATAACAGAAATAGTAGGATGTGACCCTTGAAAAGGACATTCCATTGGAAATATATACATAATTCAAAAGGACCACATTTTATAAAAAGATAAAAGAGGGTAACACTATAAATCAAGATAATATACTTCTGTTTGGATACCTATGAAACAGAAAAACAGTAGCATGGTGAACCAATTTTGTTTGAAGCACAATGGAAAGGAAGAAAAGAGGGACTACTGTTGTTTAAGGTACTATAGAACATATGGGCAGAAGGGGGATGTGGATGATATGCACTGGAGACAGATCATAAAACATGCATAGAGTATTATATTATAGCAATGTTTGAATTTAATTGGCTGGACATCTGATGTACCTCTCTTTTTGTTAAAAGTAGAATACTTAAGAAATTCTTGACATTGGTAATTTCATCATTTAATGGGTGAAAAAGTTACAATGAAAATGGCCATTCTGGACATGATGAGAACAAAATAACATCACAAAGGATAAAATAGATTATGTTCAAACTAACAAGAAGAGACTTGCTATTGATGTAGGAGTTATCCCTGAGTCCGCTGTCTGTATATAGTCAGATTATCAACTCATCAGAGCTCAAATCAGAATTTGAAAAAAAAAAGAATAAGAAAAAGATGAGATACAAGTGAGGCAATTTACCTGACTTGTTTAAACAAGTAATTAAAATATAAAATGAGAAATGTTTAACAGAAATTACATATAACTTGGCTAAAATAACTGCATCCAGAATAATTAGTGTAAAATAACTATCACAACAAAATTAACAAAAGAGCACAGAAAGTACTTTGATCAGCAAAAATCCAACTTGTCAAATGGAGAGAAATGGTTATAAAAGGAAACATTTGGCTAGAAAATATATTCATATGTCAAAGTTTATGAAGACATATCATGGACAATTTTGAGATGTATCATATATTTTTTCTCTGATTTATTTATTTTTAATTTTCAACATTCACTTCCAGAAGTTTTAAATTTCCTCCCTCTCCTTCTCACCTCTGTTCCCAAGATGCCCTGCAATCTGATATGGGCTCTACACATAAGATCTTATTTAACACATACTTACATTAGTCACGTTGCATAGAAGAATTATAATGAATGGGAGAAACCATGAGAAAGAAAAAAATGAAAATAAAATAAAACAAAAAAGAAAATAGTCTGCCTCTCTCTGTCCTCTGACTCCATAGTTCTTTCTCTGGTCGTGGATGGCATTTTAAATCATGAGTCTTTTGGAAATGTTTTAGGTCCTTGCATTGCTGAGAAGGGTTAAGACTATGATAATCAATCATCACACACTGTGGCTGTTTCTGTGAACAACATTCTCCTATTTCTTCTCACTTCACTAAGTATCAGTTCATAAAGTCTTCCCAGGATTTTCTGAAGTCTGCTTTCTTATAGATAAAAGTTCATCATTTCTTATAGATAAATAGTACTACATTACATTCATACACCACAACTTGGTCAGCCATTCCCCAATTGATGGGCATCTCCTCAATTTCCAGTTCTTGATCACAACAAAAAGAGTTGCTATAAATGTGTTTCTACACGTACATCCTTTTCAAATTTTTATAATTTCCTTGGGATATAGCCCCAAAAGTGGTATTGTTGGGTCCATGAATATGCACATTTTTGGAGCCTTTTGGGAATAGTTCTGAATTGTTCTCCATAACGGTGCGATCAGCTCCCAGCTCCAGCAACAATGAATTAGTGTTTCAACTTTCCCACATCTTCCCCAACATTTATTTTCCTGTTTTGTCATGTTAGCCAATCTGAAAGCTGTGATATGGTACCTAAGAGTTATTTTGGTTTGAATCACTCTAATTAATAGCTTTTCAGAGCATTTTTTCATATCTAATTAATAGCTTTTCAGAGCATTTTTTCATATGACTATAGATAGCTTTAATTTCTTTCTTTGAAAACTGCCTGTGTGCAGCTAGGTGGTGCAGTGAGTAGAGCGTGGCCCCAGAGTCAGAAGGACCTGAGTTCGGATCCGACCTCAGACACTTAATGCACACACAAACAAAAACCTAGCCATGTGACCGTGGGCAAGTTACTTAACCCCAATTGCCCTACAAAAAAAAGAAAGAAAGAAAGAAAAAACTGCCTGTTCATATCCTCTGATGATTTGTCAATTGGGGAATGACTCATATTCTTGACTCAAAAAATGTTTCCCATTTTCTGCTTCCTTCCTAATTTTGGTTGCATTGATTTTGTGCAGAAACCTTTCAATTTAGTATAATCAAAATTATCCATTTTGCATTTCATAAGGTTCTCTATCTCTTGTTTGGTTTAAAATTCCCCAATTCTCCATAAATCTGACAGATAAACTATTCCTTAACCCCTAATTTGTTTATAGTATCAGCCTTTTTAATCTAAATTTTGTGCCCATTTTAACTTTATTTTGTTATTCTGCATCATATGTTTGTCTATGCCCAGTTTCTGCCATACTATTTTCCAGTTTTGACAGCAGGTTTTCTCCAATAATTAGTTCTTATCCCAGAAGCTGGAGTCTTTGGGCTTATCAATCACTAGATTGCTATAATCATTGACTACTGGGTTTTGTGTACTTAACCTATTCCACTGATCTACTCCTCTATTTCTTAGCCAGTATCAAGTAGTTTTGATGATTGCTGCTTTATAATACAATTTAACTTTGTAAGCTACGTTCCCTAGCATTTCTTTTCAGTAATTCCCTTGATATTCTGAAGCTTTTTTTCTTCCAGATGAATACTGTTACTATTTTTCCTAGCTCTATAAAATAATTATTTGGTAGTTTGATTGGTATGGTACTGAACAAGTAAATGAATTTAGGTAGAATTGTCATTTGTATTATATTATCTCAGCCTACCCACGAGCAACTGATGTTTTTCCAATTATTTAACTTATTTGTGTGAAAAGTGTTTTGTAATCATATTCATATAGTTCCAGGATTTATTTTGGCAGGTAGACTCCCAAATATTTTATAATTTCTACTGTAACTTTAAACAGAATCTATCTCTTGTGGCTGGGCTTTGTTAATAATATATAGAAATGCTGATGATTTATGTTGCTTTGTTTTATAACCTACAACTTTGCTAAAGTGGTTTATTATTTCAAGTAGTTTTTTACTTGATTCTCTAGGATTCTCTAAGTATATCATCATACCATCTGCAAAGAGTGGTAACTTAATTTCTTTTTTGCCCATTCTAATTCCTTCAATTTTTAAAAATCTCTTACCATTAAAGCTAACATTGCTAGTACCATATTGAAAAACAGTGATGATAGTGGACATCCTTGTTTCACCCCTGATCTTACTAGAAATTCATCTAGCTTATCCTCAATACATATAATGCTTGCTGAAGGTTTTAGGTAGACAGTACTTATCATTTTAAGGAAGACTCCATTTATTCCTATGCTCTCTTGTGTTTTTAATAAGAATTGGTATTGTATTTTGCCAAAAGCTATTTCTGTATCTATTAAGATAATCATACAGTTTCTGTTAGGTTTGTTGTTGATAGGATCAATTATGCTTATAGTTTTCCTAATATTGAACCAGTCCTGCATTCCTGGTATAAATCATACATGATCAAAGTCTATTATTCTCATGAAAAGTTGCTGTAATCATTTTACTGATATTTTATTTTAAAATTTTGCATCTATATTCATTAGGGAAATTGGTCTATAATTTTCTTTCTCTGTTTTGGCTCTTCCTGGTTTAGGTGTCAAAAAGAATTTGGTAGGGCCCCTTCTTCATGAATTTTCCTAAATAGTTTATATAGTATTGGAAATACTTGTTCTTTAAATGTTTGATAAAATTTCCTTGCAAATCCATCTGACCCTGGAAATTTTTTCCTAGCAAATTAATTGATGACTTGTTCAATTTCTTTTTCTGAAATGGGGTTATTCCCCTTCTATTAATCTGGGGGTTATTTTCAAATTTATGGGCATACAGCTGGGCAAAATCATTCCTAATTATTGTTTTAATTTCTTCTTTATTGGTGTTGAATTCATCCTTTTCATTTTTGATACTACTAATCAGGTTTTCTTCTTTCTTTTTTAAAATCAAATTAACCAAAAGGTTATCTATTTTATTTTTTCTTTTTCATAAAACCCGCTCTTGGTTTTACTTATTAATTCAGTACTTTTCCTAATTTCAATTTTATTAATCTCTCCTTTGGTTTTAAGCATTTATAATTTGGTATTTATTTGAGGGCTTTTAATTTGTTCTTTTTCTAGCTTTTTAAGTTGCATGCCCAATTCATTGATCTCCTCTTTCTCTATTTTATTCATGTAAGCGCTCATAGATATAAAACTTCACCTAAGAACTGCTTTCACTGCATACCATAAATTCTGGTATATAGTCTCATTTATTGTCATTCTTTTTTTGTTTGTTGTTTTTGGTTTCTTTTTTTTTGCTTTTTGGAGGGCAATTGGTGTTAAGTGACTTGCCCAAGGTCACATGGCTAGTAAATGTTAAGTGTCTGAGGCCGGATTTGAACTTAGGTCCTCCTGACTCCAGGACAGTGCTCTATTCACTGTGCCACCTAGCCGCCCTATTGTCATTCTTTTGAATGAAGTTATTTGTTGTTTCTATGATTTGTTGTTGGACCCACTCATTCTTTGGCATTAGATTATTTAGTTTCCAATAATTTTTAGTCTATCTTTCCATGTCCCTTTATTACAAATAATTTTTATTGCATCATGAGCTGAAAAGGATGCATTTAATGTTGCTGCCTTACTGCACTGGATTGTGAGGTTTTTATGCCCTAGTACATGATCAGTTTTTTGTGTATGTGACATGTACCACTGAAAAAAAGTTATATTCTTTTCTATCCCCATTCAATTTCCTCCCAAGACCATATCTACCCTTTTCTAAAATTCTATTCACCTCCTTAACTTCTTTCTTGTTTATTCTGAGCCTAGATTTATCAAGTTCATAGAGGGGGAGGTTGAGGTTCCCCACTAGTATAGTTTTGCTGTCCATTTCTTCCTATAGAGGAGTATCATATTTTAAAGAAGAGAGAAGTAATGGTGAATAAAATTAGTTTTTTAAAGCTAGTCTTTTGACTAAGCAAAGCCATCCCAAATGCATTGAAGGATAAGAATGGAAGGAGATGAGAAACAGAAAAAAACTGAGAAAATTAAAAAAATTTTAATTGACAAATTGTTTTCTCTATTAAGTGGAACCCCTGTACTTAAGCACTAACATCAAAATCACAGCTGTGTTTATGATGGAAGAATAAATGGCATTAAAGAGAACAAAAGTGGAAAAAGTAGACAGATTAAGATTATGTTGAAAAGATGCTAAAATTGAGGTACTTGAGGAAGTGATACAGAAGGCATATGAAGGAAGTGATACCAAATGCATGGAACAATATCAAACCTAATTAATAGGGAATAAGTTGACTTTCACAAGCCATATTCAGAATTGATGCACATATTTTAAATTTTTCAGTTAGCTTTAAGATGTAATAAATATGTAATCTACTTGTTTATATTGTTTGATATTTAAAAATTTATTAAATAGAATGAAACTCTGACTTGTATATTCTTTTCTATTACCATGTCTGTCATCCATAAATAAAGGTCATCTGGAATTCTTTGGAAGATTTAACTACAGAAATAATCCTGTACAATGACTCGAATGCACATTGGAAATAATTTTACAATGAACTTAATAAACATCAGATGAGTTATAAAGGAGGAAAATGTTTGCTCATCAAAAATATTCACTGGTGTAATAAATGAGATGAGACACAGCACAGATTCCTGGTTTAATGGGGATTCTTTTCAGCAGATGAGAAGGTATTCCAGGAGGTTCTATTTGAGGATGACATTGAGCTGATTACATCAAGCTTCACAAATCTAAAGAGATTCTTGGAAAAGATCTGTAATAACTCAAAGGAAGTTGAGCTATTCATTTACATAGAAAGACTAAGGATATGAAAAAAATGTGTATTTCCTAGATAACAGCATGCATTCAAATAGATATTCTTTAAGAGTTATCTAAGCATATGAATTTCTGGGAGAGATATCATAGATGGACAATACGTTTGGTAAATATTTTAAAAGGATAAGAGAGCAGGATTGCTTTCTGGAAACTGTACAGTTTTTTTACTGGCCCCAAGTTGCCCACAAAATTAAAGGACTATATTTTAAAATAACATTTTGCCTATATTGCTATATGGAATGAGATATGGAGCACCTTTTCCACTAAATAATTAAGATGACTATCTGTAATGCCAAGCAAAGGCAACTTCCAAGGTTCAGAATACCAGCATAGTGGTATTCTCCATTTTGATCAGTGACAAATTAAGGCAAAACATTCACAGAAAAGACAAAATCAAAATACAGCATTCACCAAGTGTAATTCAATAATTTCCAAGTAGTACTCCACCTCTGGGCAGTGCATTCATTTAGTCAATCACAAAGTCTCTTCTCAAATGGAGATTAAGATTAATTTCCGGGGGCGGAGCCAAGATGGCGGAGTAGAAACAGCTCATCCAAGCCCCTCTGCCCCCACATTCCCCCCAAACGAAGTAAAAGGGGACTCTGAACAACTTCTGGAGCCCCAGCACCCACAGAACGACACAGAGAAGCTAACCTCCCGCTGAGGACAGCCCAGCAGCCCTGCAGGAAGGACCAGTGCAGTGGTCTGGGACCTGGCAGCGTGCAGCGCGCAGAGCGCAGGAGCCGAGCCGAGCCGAGCCCAGGTCCGCATGAGCCGAGGTTTTAGCCCCAGGGCGGCAGGGCCAGCAGCCAGTTGGAGGAACCCCAGAACACCAGGAGCTGTGGCGACTCCAGAATTATCAACATAGACTTGCCTGGGACAAAGTAAGAGGTTAGTGTCCTATGGACTTTGGGACTGGTATTAGGGAATGCGTCGGCTCCCTCCCCTGGGGGCTAGAAGCCGCTGAGGACAAACGCCATTTTGTAGTTTTCAGAGGCAGCTCCCGCTCCCAGCCTGCAAATTTGTAGGGAGATCCAGCGATCAGTCTTAGGGGGTAATCGCTCTTGCTTTAACCTCCCTGGATCTGAATTGTGATCTAGGGTGGAAGTCGTGGGTGGGTTTACAGCTTGCCAGAAACGGAAGTTGCCCCCCACACGTTCGGGACGAAAATTCCTCTATCTGGCCTTAAAGCCATAGTGTGGCAACAAGCCCAAAAGTCAAGTAATTAAGTGGCAACATGCCAAGGCAAAGGAAACAGAAAAATGCAACCCTAGACTCCTATTTTGGGGGCATAGAGCGGGAAAAGGACTGTGAGGTCAGAAGTCCTGCTCCAAAAGCCCCAGGGGAAAACATGAGCGGATTGCAGGCCATAGAGGACCTTAAGAAGGACTTTAAAAATCAAATAAGAGAAGTGGAGGAAAATTGGAAAGAGAAATGAGAAGGATGCAGGAAAAGTATGAAATGAGGGTCAACAGCCTGACTGAGGAAAACAACACCTTAAAAAATAGACTAACTCAAATGGCAAAGGAGGCCCAAAAGGGCAATGAGGAGAAGAATGCCTTAAAAAGTCGAATTTGCCAGATGGAAAAAGAATCTCAAAAGTTCACTGAGGAGATTCATTCCTTCAGAGTTAGACTGGAGCAAATGGAAGCTAATGACTTTATGAGAAATCAAGATGCTGTTAAGCAGATCCAAACAAATGAAAGATTAGAAGGCAATGTGAAATATCTCATGGGAAAAACCACTGACCTGGAAAATAGATCCAGGAGAGACAATTTAAAAACTTATTGGACTACCTGAAAGCCATGATCAAAGAAAGAACCTAGAAATCACCCTTCAAGAAATTCTCAAGGAAAACTGCCCTGATGTTTTAGATCCAGAGGGCAAAATAGAGGTTGAAAGAATCCACCGATCACCTCCTGAAAAAGATCCCAAAAAGAAAACTCCCAGGAATATTATAGCCAGGTTCCAGAATCCCCAGATCAAGGAGAAAATACTACAAGCAGCCAGGAAGAAACAATTTCAATATTGTGGAAACACAATCAGAATAGCCCAGGACCTGGCAGCTTCTACACTGAGGGATCGAAGGGCATGGAATATGATATTCCAGAGGGCAAAAGAACTGGGAATGAACCCACGGGTCACCTACCCAGCAAAACTGAGTATTTTGTTTCAGGGGAAAATATGGTCATTCAGTGGAATAGAGGACTTTCAAGCATTCTTGAGGAAAAAACCAGCATTGAATAGAAAATTTGACACCCAGACACAAGAAGCAAGAGATGGCCGAGAAGGTAATCAGGGAAAAGAAATCAAAAGGAACTTATCAAAGTTGAACTATTTACATTCCTATATGGAAAAGCAATAACTGTGACTGATGATATCTTTCTCACTATGAAAATAATGGAAGAAGGGGTGTGGTCATATGAATACATATGTGAATGTGTGTGTATATGGTTACAGTTATATATGGATAGAGGGCATAGGCTGAATTTGTTGGGAAGGGAGAATACTCAAGGGATGAAAGTATGAGGTGAGAGAGGAAAGTGGCAAGAGGAGATGGGGAGAAACTACCCCATGTAGAAGAAGCAAGGGGAAGTGGTTGCAAAGGAGGGGGAGAATAAGGAAGGCTAAAAAGGCAAAACCACATTCACATTGAATTTGGTTCAGGGAGAAAATGACATACATAATAAATGGGATATCTCAACCTGCAGCAGGATCGGGGGAAGGGGGATGAGAGGAGGGATGATGGATGGGAGGGCATCCTTGGGGTGAGGGGAGGTTGGAAGTACCCACTATAAAAGAGGGACAAGATCATGTAGGGAATGGACCAGGTGGGGGGTGGGATGAGTGGGAGGGAATTATAAGCAGCCTTGTACAATATATCTACTATGATAATGTTTTGCATAGCTAGGCATGCACAACATATACTGAATTACTTATTTCCCAAGAGGGAATGGGTGACAAGAGAGGAAGGAAATGGATCTGAAATTTGAGGTCATAACATTAAATGTTTCAAATATATATAAATACTATTATTAATACTCTTTTGCTTGTAATAGGGAGATAAGATGTGCAGGCATTGGGATGCAAAGACTCACCTTCCTCTAATGGAAAAGTCGATGGGGGTATGGGAGAAGGTATGGGAGAGAGCAGATTGGAGGAAGCGATATCTTGTGGGATTACTGTTCTGGGAGGTTGGGTAGCGGAATAATGGGGGGAAAATGATTGTAACTCAAAATCTGGCGGAAATGGATGATGTAAAACAGAAGTTAATAAAGCATTTGTTTAAAAAAAAAGATTAATTTCCAATCATAAACAAACTATATTCATTTGGTCAATCACAGAGCACAAAAAAGTCAAGATTCCTACCCCTGGATCACAATTGTCATCAATTAAATCCAAGCACCTTCTCAAAAGGGGCAGTGGAGAGCACAAAGGCCATCTACCCCTGAGCTACAGCAAGGTCAAGGTATCTTCACAGCATCTCATACCCAAAGAGAGGTCTTTTCTTCATCTTGACCAGAGAAAAGTTCTCAGCAATCTCTGTTCCTGGGGAAACTAAGCTTAACAAAGCCACAATATATATCGCCAGTCATCAATTCACTCTCTGCCTGCAGAAGAGTCTCAGGACCCCTGAAAATATCAGCAAGACCCCTCTTGCAGGATTTCTGTAAACATACAACAAGAAAATCCTTCTTCAGGGCTTGTGAACCAACCGCGAGGTTCCAGGACCTCTGCAACAATAGCACTGTCCTTCACCAGTGGACAGATCTGGAAAAATAACGTTAAAAGAGGCAGACCAAATACTGGCATCACAGCCGTGTCTCCTCAGTCCTTGGCAGCTCCAGGTGGCAGCTCTCAAAAGTCCTGGCCAGCTCCATCTGACCTTCAGCAATCCTCCACAATGCTGCTTCCAAAAGTTCATCTGCCTCTCTCTCTGCTTGGGCCTTCTCTAAATCCACAGCACCATCTACTCCCAGTTCAGCCCTCTCTTTTCACATCAAGTCCATCCCACAAGTGGGATTCACAAGCTCTGGATTTCAACACTCAACCTGAAAACCAAGCCAATACAGGGAATCTTTAAATCCCATTACTTATTACACTATCATACAGAAGGTAATGGAGAAACATATGGTTGGTGTGAACATAAAACCAATGAGGAACTCCAAAGAAGATTATAAGCAAGGAATTGTATTATAAAATAAGAAGATGGCTTTGTTACATTATAAAAAGAGTGATGACAGACAGAGAATGAGAATCATCCCTTTATAAGGTCCAGAGAAAGCAAAAACTTTCCTAGCATGTTGTAAAGACCTTTTGTGGTAAGCTTTTGTGAGAATATGGACAGGACTCACACATGATGAGTATGCCTAGCTAGATTGTGAAATGAATTGTTGAAGAACATTTCTGAATCTTTTAGGCCACAAATCCATTTGAAAAAACTTAGTTATATCTGTTGAGAGCAGAGAACAATTTGTTTTGTCTTTATATCCCGTAGTGCAGTGGTTCAGGAAGTGTAGTCAGAGGCCCCTTAAAGGAGTCCTCAAGGTCACAACTAAGACAATTTATTTTCTAATATGGTAAAAATGGATAAATACAGCCCATGTAAATTAAATTTCTGAGGGCAGTTCTCAATGTTTTTTCAAAGAGTAAAGAGAGCTAGAGACTAAAAAGTTTGAAAGCTACTGCAGTAGCTGATGATGTCTTTATAACAGTAAGCATGTAAGAAACTTTTTTGTGGGGTCAATTTAATTGAATAGCAGAAATAAGACCAGACAACTAAAAATGAATATGAAGGAATAGTATGGAACTGAAAAAATACTTTCAGTAGCATTAAGCCCAGAATGAATTGAAACTTTGGATCAGAGTTAAGCATATTGAAAAGGCCTTTGTTGAGGGTAAGAGGAAGAGACAAAAAGCGATATAAAAACTAGATGGGGTAGATGGGATGATTATAAGGGTTAATGAAAAGAAAGTTGAACTACTAAAAATCTATTTGCTTTTTTTTCTTTACTAGGATGAACAACCTTCTGATGACAAAGCATAAGACAACAATATTTAACATAAACTTTCAAAAATCATAAACTAGAAAAAATGGTTCATAAAATTGAAATACAATTTGCAGCAGAAAATAATCATAGTAACCTTATATTTGACAAGCATAAAGACTTAAGTTTTTGAGATAAGAATTCAATTTTGGCAAAAACTGTTGGGAAAACTGAAAAGCAGTCTGGAATATTGGGCATAAACCAATATCTTACACCATTTGTCAAGATAAGATCATAATGGATGCATAACCTAGACATAAAGAGAGATATTACAAGAGAATTTGAAGAACATGGAATCTATTACCTATCAGACTTATAAATAGGCAAACAATTTATGAATAAACAAAAGACAGCAGTATGAGGTATAAAATGGATAATTTTAATTATATTAAATTAAAGAGATTTTGTACAAAAAATGTAGTCAAGATCAGAAGAAAGCAGAAAATTGTGAAAAAATTTATAGATAGATTCTCATATAAAGGCCTCATATCTCAAATATATAAAGAACTTTGTCAAATGGATATGAATATGAGGCATACCCCAACTGATAAATGGTCAAAAGGTATGAACAGGCAGTTTTCCAATGAAGAAATCAAATCAATTAAGAGACATATGAAAAAATGCTCTAAATCATTATTGATTATAGAAATTAAAATTAAAACAACTTTGAGGTCCCATTTTACACTTCATAGATTGACTAAAATGATTGAAGAGGAAAAGCAAGAAATGTTAGGGGGGATATGAAAAAATTGGAATGCTAATTTACTATTGGAGGAGCTGTGGAACTTATCCAACCATTTTGGAGAGTAATCTTCAATTATGCACAGTTATACCTGTACTCTTTGACCCAACAAAACTATTACTAGGTCTGTTTCCAAAGATGGTTAGGGAAAAAGGAAAAGAACCTATATGTTCTAAAATATTTATAGCAGCTCTCTTTGTGGGGGCAAAGAACTGGAAATTATGAGGATGCCCATTAATTGGGGAATGGCTGAACAAGTTGTGGTCTATGATTGTGATAGAATACTACTGTGCTATAAAAATGACAAGCTTGATGATCTTAGAAAAACATGGAAAGCTTTGCACGAAATAATGAAAAGCAAAAGGAGCAAAACGAAGAGAACTTTGTATATAGTAACAGTAATATTGCTTTAAGAACAACTTTGAATGAATAAGTCATTTTGACTATTATAAATACCCAAATTAACTGCAAAGGTCATATGAAAGAAGGCCCTATCTGTATCCAGAGGGGAAAAACCTGAAAGAAGTATGTATAGAATGGTTTTACATATGTATTGACATTATATATGTATATGTTATGTATATCTATGTTTATGTCACATATTTATGTGACAAACATTTATATCTAATGGTAGCTATCTCTAGAGAGGGGGGATCGAAGAAAAACAGGGGGGAAAAGAAAGTTACATGATAGCTTTATTATATATTTATAAAAATTTAAAATTAAAAAAATAAATGTTTTATATATATATAAATTTTAAATATGAAATTTTAATATTATAGATATTAAATGTATTAAATGTAATAGAGTTGCAATTTCATGTACAATATTTTTTCTATTCTACTGTTATTGTTTTATTTAAGTTCAGAATAAATGAGTAAAACATTTCTTACAAAATTTTTAAAATACAAAATTAAAAGGAGATGTACATTCATTGTGAATGTGTTTTACATCACAGTCCTAGTCCTTCTTGCCATGGATTCAGTTTTCATCTTTATTAAGATGGCTTCCAGATATATGCATATATGTTTATGTACAGGCACACACACACACACACACACACACACACACACACACACACACACACATTGGCTTCCTATTATGCATTTCTACTATGTCAGTGAGGCATCCCACACTCAAATGCCCCAAACATAGCTCACTTTCTTTTTCAGTAAAACTCACTTCTTTATACATCTAAGTTGCTATCAAGCATGCTTTCTAGTTTCCCAGGTTTGCAATGTCAGTCTCATACTTGGCTCCTCATCCATACTCAACCCACGAATAAAATATATTGTCAAGTCATGGCATTTCTTTGTCTACATCTCTCTCATCTTAGAAGTAGCTAAGTGACACAGTGAGAGAGCTCTGGACCTGGGTGTTTAAATCCAGCTTCAGACACTTAT
This sequence comes from Gymnobelideus leadbeateri, assembly GCA_011680675.1. NCBI lineage: Eukaryota > Metazoa > Chordata > Mammalia > Diprotodontia > Petauridae > Gymnobelideus > Gymnobelideus leadbeateri. Next base: position 137,812 of record WOXC01003317.1, read on the forward strand.
TAGTGATGTAATGCTAGGTAAATCATTTAACCACTGTATTCCATAGATTTTTCATCTGCAAAATGAACATATTCATATCACCTATATCCCAAAATTTTTGTGAAGGTAAATGAGATATTTAAAGAATGTTTTGTAATCTATAAATGGCTACATTACTGTTAGCCATTGTTATTGTCCAAACACCTAGGTGGCACAGTGGATAGAGCACCAGGCCTGCAGTCAGTAAGACTTGAGGTCAAATCCAGTCACAGACAATTACTAGCTGTGTGACCTTGGGAAAGTCACTTAATCCTGTTTGCCACAGTTTCCACATCTGCAAAATGGGCCGAAGAAGGAAATGGAAAACCACTCTATCTTTGCCAAGAAAACCCCTAATAGGGTTATCAACAACAACAACAAATTGTTGTTATTAGTTTTATCATAATTATTACTATTGGCATCATCTGTTCCCTTTTCTCTACTTTGCATTACCACCATCCAAGTTATGCCACTTATCCTGACTCAACATGACTACTACAGTAGTCTCCTTTTTGGCCTCCCTACCTCAAATCTTCCATTTCATCCTACACATAGCTGCCCAAATGTTGTTTTTTCCCGAAAGCACTGGCATGATCATGTCATTCTCCTCCTCAATAAACTCCAGTTGCTCCTTAGTACCTCACAGATCAAATATAAACTTATCTATTTGGCATTTAAAACTCCTCACAAACTGGATCTTCCCTTCTTTTGTAGTATTCTTACATATTACTCATCTCCACAATTCTACAGGTCCAGACATAATGGTCTCCATCTTGTTCCTATATACTGTAATCCATCTCCCATCTCCATGCTTTTGCACTAGCTGTCCCCCATGCCTGGGATAGTCTACCTCCTCAGTTCCATATATTGGAATCCCTAGTTTCTTTCAAAACTCAGCTCAATCACCACCTTATGCAAGTGACCTTTCCTGGTTTCCCAATTATTCATGACTTTCCCTCTAAGATTACCTTGTTTCAACTCTGTAACTTGTTTCCATCTATCTATCTATCTACTTATCTATCTATATCTATCTATCTATCTATCTATCTATCTATCTATCTATCTATCTATCTATCTATCTATCTGCTGTCTCCCCCTTTAGAATGTAAGATGCTTGAGTTTAGGGACCTTTTGTGCTTTGCTTTCTGTAATCCAAATAACTTAGCAGAGTGTCTGACACATCATAGGCACTTAAGAAATGTTTATTAACTGACAATGATATGGGTTATGTCTTCTTGTCAGAAGCCTTCAATGAAAACAAACATGGCATCAAGGTCAGCCCCCACACTGATGGCAAATTAGAGGCTACAAGCCAAGACTAATGTGGAGGGCAAGTTGGTACATGATTTTTTGCTCACAGATGATTGGGCACTCAATGCCACCTCTGAAGCTGAGATGCAACAAAGTGTGGATCAATTCTTTGCTGCTTGTGCTAATTTTGACCTAACAATTAACATCAAGAAAACCCAGGTGCTCCACCAGTCAGCATCACGCCATCCATATGCGGAACCATCAATTATAGCAAATGGAGAAATTTTGAATACTCTGGACAAGTTCACTTACCTTGGCAATATACTTTTCAGAGATATACACATCGATAGTGAGGTTGATACACACATCGCCAGAGATAGTTTGGTGTTTGGGAGACCCCAAAAAGAAAGTCTGGGGAAGAAGAGGTATTAAGTTGACTACTAAACTCAAGGTCTACAGAGCTGTTGTGATGACCTCATTATTGTATGTCTGAGAAATCTGGATAGGATACCAGCACCATGCCAGAAAACTGAATCACTTCCATTTGAATTGTCTTAGGAATATTCTGAAGATTACTTGGTAGGATAAGGTACCAGACACTGAGGTCCTTTCTTGAACTAAACTGCCAAACATGCAAATTCGAATGCAGAGAGTGCAACTCTGATAGGTTGGCCACATTGTTTGAATGCCAAACATATGTTTGCCTAAAAGACTATTTTATGGAGAACTCACACAAGGCAAATGTCATATGGTGGCCAGAGGAAGTGATGAAAGGATGCTCTCAAGGTCTCTCAGAAGAACTTTGGAATTGATTGCATGACATGGGAGGCATTGGCACAGGAATGCCCAGCAAGGCATGCCCTCATAAAAAAGGTGCTCTGATCCATAAACAAAGCAGCAATAGCTCAAAATAAATTCAAGATATTTAAATTTAGAGAATCCACCCCAAATTCACATGGACCATTTGTGCCCAACCTGTAGTAAAATTTTCCAAGCTGGTATTGGTCTGATCAGCCACAGTTGGATACATTGTAACTTGACTCAAAAATAATGATTTCATTTTAATCCTCTCTGAGAATGAAGGGCAACATCCAATTAACTGACATTAAGAAAGCATCTCAATATTCTTACTTCAATGATTAAGAAGTGAACTCAAGAACTATGTCAGTATCTTTGAAATAAATTTTTAGAGTAAAGATGTACATAGAATCATAGATAGACAAATGAGGTTCCAATTTTCAAAAAAAAGAAAAAAGGGAAAGAAGTTGAACTCTTCAAACAATGGGCAAGTGAGTTTGGCTTGGATTCCTGGCAAAATTCCAGAAAGTAATTATGAAGATGTATTGTGAGCTCTTAATCAGGGAAGCTGTGGTCAGTTCAAGCCAGGGTTGGTTCATTGAGATATTTTGGCACAGTAACCCCATTTTTCTTGTTGACCGGTAGCTAGACAGAAGATCTAGGAAATGTCATGGGCGTAGCATACTGGGAATTAGCAAGGCTGATTGATAATTAGTAATAATAGTATGGATTGATGATTACAAAGATATGTGAATTTGGAGCTAATTGAATGAATGAACCTAAAGAGTAATCATAATGAGCTATTTTAATTTAAAGGAAGGTTTCTATTGTAGTGCCACAAGATTCTGACTTTATCCTATATACTGTTTGATATTTTAAAAGTGACTTTGGAGAAGTCAAAAATGAGATCCTGGTATGGCACTTAATAAATGTTCATTCATCATTTATCAGATCTGCAGAAACACAAAACTGGAAGACTATTATATATAGGAACTTCAAACATACCTTTAAGAGTAATGGAGTAAAATTCCAGAAAAAAAAAGCATATGAGAAATATAGCCTAGCTTTTACTACCTTATCATAATAGACAACTTTACTGGAAAACTAACCTGGTACCACTTGGAAGATTCAAAACATGGGTAAAGAATTAAAGAAATTAAAGAAAACACAACATATTTTTCTCATATTTTTCATTTTTCAGCATATGAGAAAAAGATATATATATACATATATACACATATATATCTATATATCTATACATCTATCTATATCTATCTATCTATCTATCTATCTATCTATCTATCTATCTATATGTACATACCAGGAGAGCTTCCCATCACAGTGAGCATGCTCTGGCCTGACTATCCCAGAGCCAGACAGGCCACATCATACCCTCAGGATTATAAAGTATTATGTTGCTTTTCTACTACCATGGCTTCAAGCCCCTACTTACTGTGTTTTCCCCATTATTAGGGGCCAGTGAGAAAAAACCAGTTTCTTTTGAAGCTTTGTTTACATGTGTTTTAAAGTCAGTGACTTCTGAGTTTATGTTTGAATTCCCCTGCCATCACAGTAAATTTTTTATGGTCAGGTTCCTTCCTTCCTTCCTTCCTTCCTTCCTTCCTTCCTTCCTTCCTTCCTTCCTTCCTTCCTTCCTTCGTTCCTTCCTTCTTTTCTTCCTTTCTTTCTTTGTCTCTCTCATTTCCCCAGTCCATTTCTTGACTTTGGATTTTATGTTAAAGTTGGGCTCTGCTCACCTTAGGGTGGCAGGATGGGATAACAGGTCTAAATTTCTACCTTTTATGTCCTTTTTCTGCTTTCACAGCTTAGTCTGTGGGCACATAAGTTTTTGGTACTTCCAATGTTGTGTGACTCACTGACCTCTTGATCTGTGCTCTCATCCTTATACTGGCAGGTCCCCTGTTCCCTTGCCACTATGGCTACTCCTCTACCTTGGTGCCTAATCCTGCACCCAGTTCTAGTGCAAGGGTCCCTCAGATCTCTTTTTTCCCAGGTTTTCAATAGCCTTACCATCCCTGAGCACTATGCTGCTCTTTGCTGTTGCTGTCACTACCACAGACTGATGCTACCTCTACTACCCAGTGTTGATTCTGCTATGCTATATACCTGGCCAGCTTCTACCCCTGTCTTTAAACCTCTCTTTCTGTCTTCCTAAGCTTGCCTGGGTTAGAAAAATGACTCATTGTGATTTTTCTTGGTTTTCTTATTCAGAATTTAGTTTGGTGTATTTTATGTGGTCATTGTAGAAGAAGTTTTGGGGGAATCTTTCATACTTGTGATCTCTCATGTCACCATCTTGACTCTACCCTAAAAACACAGTTCCATTTAAACACATAGCATCAATTAGCTTTTAGAAAGGGATATTTACCTCAAAAATATGGCAAAAAGTGAAGTACATTAATTTTCAACCAACTCAGGGGTACACTCTTCCCTATAAACCCTGGTATCTGAGAAGTATGGGTTCAAACAACTCAATTCTTACATAGTATTAGTCCCACCAAGTTTGTGTCCAAATAGAACATTGCAACTAGATAAGTCTTTGTTTGGTCTGCTGCTGGAATGAGCCATAAATGTACTCCTGAACATCATTTCTTGTTCCTGGGGGCAGCAAGGCTGAATAGGCTACAAAATTCAGGTGCTGGAAAGGTTGGATACTTGTCTTCCTTATCCTTCATAACTTATTAAGATCAGGGGCAGCTAGGTGGCACAGTGAATAGAGCACAGACTCCGGAGTCAGGAGAACTTGAGTTTAAATCTGACCTCAGACACTTAACACATTTATTAGCTGTGTGACCTTGAGAACTCACTTAATCCTAATTGCCTTGCCTTCTCCCCTCAAAAAAAAAAAACTTATAAGATCAAAGGTTCTAATCCCTTCACACAGGACAGAAAAGATGCTAATTTGGGCATCTATGTCTTGGTGTCAATGGGAAGGCTCCATGGCCTCTCCCCTTATAGAACTTTTTTTTTTTTTGTTACCAGACCCCATCAATAGAGGAGACCAGTCACAAAAAGAATAGTCAAGGGAATACTGGAGAGACTAGGCTGAGATTAACTCAGGTCTTTTGGTAGACACCTTTTCTTTCTGCCAATCAGAAAAGACTTCTACTAACCAGGTTGCTAAAAGACCAAAATTAGTTATTGAATGCTTCCAGAGTCTCTCTAAGGTGCTCCCATTCTACCTTATCAAACATTTCCTGCCATCAGCCTCCCTTGCCATCTGAACGTGGGCTTAGCACATGTACCAGTCTCTTATACTAAGAAAACTCTTAATTCTCTTATTTTCTAATTATCTTATATATAGTTGCTTTGTATATATTTCTTTGCATCCTCTCTTCCCCAATAGACTGTAAGCTATTTGGGGGATGGCACTATCTTTTGCCTCTTTTGTATACCCAGAACTTAGCACAGTGCTTGGCACATAACAGACATTTAATAAATGTTTGTTGACTAATTATTGATTGAAACCTAGACAATGCAGCTGTGGCCTTCTCAAATCCTATGAATTTTCCTTGCTTTTGACTCTCATTATTAAAACAATCAAATATTCTTCAAAATAACAAGGTTGCAGTCAGTCTAATTATCTTCTAGCACTAACACCTCTTCTTTCTCCCAAAATGCCACAGCTAATATCAGCAGAGTTGTGAATAAATCTCTCCAATGTATAATCTTTCTCTAATTACAGTACTAACCAACATATACTTAATATGATGAATGCCAGAACTGGGTCCTGAAAAGACACTGGCAAACTCAAACAATAGACCCTAAAATGACAATTACCTGTACTAAATTTCAAGTCTTTCCACTTGGTATCAGAAAATAAGTGTGCAAATATAGAATTGGGAGTACTGTAATAGATTTGTTCATATGAAAGAAAGCTGAAGATTATATTGAACTATAAACTAGATACGAGTCAGTATTTGATGGGCCACTCCCCTGCCCCTGAAAAACTAATCTCATGAAAATTAGGGGACCATTGGATCTTCTCCATTCATTAACTGAAGTATAATCTTCCCAAAGTCCAGTTATACTCCAACTTACTCTATGAATTGCAAAAACATTCTTTTTTTTTAGAGCAATTGGGGTTAAGTAACTTGCTCAAGGTTACATGGCTAGTCATTATTTGTGTGTGTGTGCTCATTTTCTGGGGCCAGATTCAATCTTGGGTCATCCCAACTCCGAGGCTGGCGCTCTTACTCACTGCGCCACCTAGCCGCCCCAAAAACATTCTTTATAAGGAATGGATAAAAGAGCCAAAGATGTTTGACCTAGAAAAATAAGGATTCAGGACATGTTAGAAGTGTCTTCAAATATTAGTAAGATTATGTTTTGGAAGTGAAATTATATTTATTCTGCTTGGCACAGAGAGCAGAACTAGGAGGAACAGGGAGGAAATTGGAGAGGAATATTTTAACTACATCTAGGGAAAACATCTCACTAATTATAGATGTCCAAAAGTAAAAGATGCCATCTTAAGAGATAGGTCTTTTATTCATTGATTGGTTGGTTGCTGTCCTTTGTTTTTAAAGACTAACAGAGTGGCATGGCTATGTTTTGTTCAAAGTACAATGCGTCTGACTGTCGCTGATCAAACCAATATGACTTTGGAAGACTCCACCATAGATCAAGCACAGAGTCCTTTTGAACATTTGGAGTGGAAATGTCTCTAAATTTGTGCATTTCATGTATGTGTGTGTATGTGTGTGTGTGTGTATATACATACATACATATGTACACATGTACATACATATGTGTGTGTATTTGTGTATGTCTTTATCAGGGATGTCCTCAAGGGCCGGCTAGATCATTCATCACGTAAGCTACAAAGGATTTTTTTTTCAGGTATGAGTTGGACTGGGGCAGGTAGGTGGCACAGTGGATAGAGTGTCACATCTAAAGTCATGAAGATCTGGTTTGAATCCAGACTCAGACTTGTAACAGCAAGCAAAGTGGGATTTTTTTTGCTGTTTTTCTATGTGTATTATTCAGTTTCCCAGCCTCAGTCATACATGCCTCTGTGCTGAGGCAATCAGACACGTACAAGTACAAGTGGGTTCTAACTAATCAGATATATACATATAGGTTCTATTCAATCAGATGCTTAGTAGAACTATATATAAAGAGAGCTGGCATTGAGTATACTGACATTAAGGGAGCCAGTGTTGAGAGAGTGACACAGTGCTCGGGGGAGAAGCAGCTTGAGTGGGTGGAGAGAGAAGGCCTCTAGTAACTGGAAGGAGACATCTAAGAGTCGAAAAGAGACCTTTAAGAGCATAGAAGAGACCTCTGAGAGCTGGGAGGAGACCTCTGATGGCAGAGGATTGCTGAAAGAGTCTCTGAACTTTTTAAAGTCAATAGAGATGTCGGGCAGAAACCTGTGCATGGGAACAAGGCTTAGATTAAGCACCCTTTGAGGGCTGTTAAAGTGAACTGAGCTGTTAATACAGAGCCTCTGGCCTTTTGCAGGTGAATTGAGATGATAGTACTAGTGGTGTGTGTCAATATTGTTGTTATACTGTTAAGATTTGTTTTCCCAGATGCTGAAGCTGTGGGCAGGAGCCCCTGGAGCCTGCTGTTGGGCAGGAGCAGGGAGAGTTTGGAGTGGAGCAGTCTCTATGAACTGAGACATAGAGCAGGAGTGGAGAGCTGCCTATGTGTGAATCCAGGTGAGAGTCAGGAGTGGTCAGTCCACAGAGGAAGAGCCATGGGACTTGGAAGTCAATCTCTAGTTAAGATTAAAGAAGACTTTACTTGGACACTTGGTATTGAATAAGGAGATTGTTCTTATAGTTATGTAAAGGTTGATGGTGTGGTATTTTCTGCTACCCTTTAAGGATGTGTTGTGCTAGGGAAGATACTAGCTTGGGACTCCCTGATTGTGTAAACATGTATTTTGGGGAATGTTTTTGAGTGCAATGATATATGCTATGCACCTTATGACATACTGAGAATTATGATTCTATCTATCTATCTATCTATCTATCTATCTACACACATATATGTTTTGTTTAAGGATGTTGCTATGAATGTTATTCCTTACTTTATTGAACCATGCTTAACTCTGAATAGAGAGTTCATTATACTATGCGATTAAATCCTTAAAATTATTCACAGCAACAGTCCTCAGGTGGCCTGCCATGACTGGCATTAAATATTTTTTGTGACCCTGGGAACTGGAACCCTTAGCACTGTTTGCCTTAGTTTATTCATTTGTAAATTGAGCTGGAGAAGAAAATGGCAAATCACATCAGTATCTTTGCCAAGAAAATCCCAAAGGGTTCACAAAGAGTTGGACATTACTGAAAAAACAACAATAATGATTTGTTGAACTAAATAATCATTAAGCTCTCTTCCCTCACTTGAATTTTATGAATCATGGTATGGCCAAGTAGTTCAGATGGGGACTTTTAGGTAGACAGATGAATGAGCAATCTTGGGAAAGTCTCTACTGGGTAGAATGGTTTAGGATGCACATTTGATTACTTCTAACCCTGAGTATTATTTCTGAAAATAACTTTTATTCCCCTGGGTAATACATATCATTGCTTAACCACAAAATGGTTCTAATACAATGAGGTAAAGAGTTCTGATGTTGGAATCTATAGACATCTCACAGTGGATATATTTGGATGCTGGTTCATTGACACCTAAAAAGGTTGAAAACTTGGTATGTTACCCCTAGAAATTCATAATTTGAGATACTAAATGAAGGAATAACATTACTGGGCAATTTTTTTTTAAAAGCAATTGGGGTTAAGTAACTTGCTCAAGGTTACACGGCTAGTCATTATTTATGCGTGGGTGCTCATTTTCTGAGGCCGGATCTGATCTCGGGTCATCCAAACTCCGAGGCCGGCGCTCTTACTCACTGCACCACCTAGCCACCCCTTTAGGGCAATTGGGGTTAAGTAACTTGCCCAAGGTTACACAGCTAGGTTTTTGTTTGTGTGGATTAAGTGTCGGAGGCCGGCTCGGAACTCAGGTCCTTCTGATTCCAGGGCCGGCGCTCTATTCACTGCGCCACCTAGCCACCCTTGGGCAATTTTTTTTAAAAAAGCTAAAAGTAAAAGTCCCTTTCTCAGGTAAGGGCCAAATTCTTCAATCCCTGACACTTAAAAAAAAGATGCATATGAAATACTGATATAAGCTCCTTGAGGACAGGGATTCCTTTTCATTGACTTTTGTATCATTAACAACTAGGACACTGCTTTGAACATAGAAGGAACTTGTTAAATACTCATTCAACAAGGTCTTTGCTATTAATGAATTAGTGTTTTACCCCTCTAAGAAGTGACTGCAAATTATTTCAATTTTTATGATACATTTTGTTTTAATATATCATCCAAATCTCCAGAGTACTCTCAATGGAATCCTCATAACTACAATTCCCAAAAATGTTTAATGAAAACAAAATGTTTGCAATTTAAGAGAGTATAATTTGCCAAAGACAATGATTATGCTAAATAAATTAATAAACAAATAGAGAATCCCAAGTAATTTGGTAGGATAGATAAATTTGGACTAAGAAATACTAGCTGAAGCCTTTCAAATCACACAAATATGCTTGAAGTTAAGGCTGACCATATTGATATCAACAGATATTTAACAAATACAATATCAATAAAAATCCAGTATATTCATGCCTATTCTTGTACTGTATTAGGAGTTGAGGGAAATAATACTTAATGATCTTACAATCTAATTGGGATGACCAAATATACATATTAAACATAAACAAAAAATGGATGGCAAAATGTGATTTATAAATGAATCAACAAATATTTATTAGGCCTCTATTAGGTACAAGCTCTTGTGCCAAGACATAATTAGATGCAAAAATAAATGATATGGCAACTAACAATAGGAATATGTAGAAAGGAGAGCTTAAAAAAGAATGTTTACCTATCTTATGACAGACAGCATAATTCCCTTGAGTTTCTATTTACCCTTCTTTCACAGGCACTCCATCTAGCAATGCAGGTCTCCAACTGAGTATTAGAGTATTTGTTGTGTAGGGTTCTGAGAGTTAAAGTGACTTGCCCAGGGTTATACAATCAGGATGTATGAGAAGTAGGATTTGAACCCAGATTGTCTGGGCTCTAGGTCAGCTGTCTAATTATTGTCATGTTGCCTCTCTTGAAAGGCATTATTATTTATGACAACATATTTTTCAATCAATGCAATATGAATCAGAGGAAATTTAACAATTAAAAGACATAGATTCATTCCTTGCTTAATAATAAACAAAAATAACTTACATATCTAAATTTAGGATGACAACAGGAAATAACTAAAGGAATATTAATTACCAGAGGAAACCTTCCCAAAACAGGAATTGCATGATATTTTGTGCCATAGAACTTCATTTCCATGAAAGTGCTCAGAAGACTGTATTGTTACACTCTTTTGTATCATAGACTTCTTTGTAACTGGTGACTCTTACAGACCCCTTCTCAGAATCATGTATTTAAAAAAACAACAAAAATATATAGGAATACAATCACATTGAAATACATCCATCAGTTAAAAAAAAGAAACCCTTGGATTCCAGGTTAAGAACCCTTACTGTAGAAGCACAGCCTTAATTATGAAAATCCAAATTTCAAATGTCCCTCATGAGAGAGAAAAGTTTTAATCTATTTTTCTATGCCCTTCTATTTGTTTGCAAAACAATATAATTGAACTATCAAGGAAAGATGGCAAAATCTAGTGCATAGTAATGAACATTTAAAAAAAATCTTACTAGCTTTTTCTTTAAAACTACCTCCTTACTCCTCTTTTAGGAGGATGAGAGAGGAACACATGTCATGTTGTATTTTCTCCTTTCCAGGAATTTACCTCCCACCCCTTCTGACTCTCCTCAGTTTCTCAGTACTCACAGCTGAATTCTTTTTTATCTCAGACACTCTCTCAAATATATACAGACATCTTCCTCAACATACTTTCTCTTTAAAAAAAATTCTCTTGAATCTTGTGAAATTACCTTAGGGAACCTATATATTGTATACATTGGCAAATAGCAAGCCCTTAATAAATACTTCATCCATTTTTTCATTCATTTGTCTGTCAATCCATGTATCCATTTATTTATCCATTCATTCATGGTCCAAAAGGAAAAAAAAAATGTGTGTGTGTGTGTGTGTGTGTGTGTGTATACACTTTAATGATATCCTGTCAACATAATAGTATTAGAGATAGATTTATTTAAAAAGAGAAATCCTTAATTTATGAAGTGTAATTAGGGCACAGTAAGAATCAATACCATCAACTTCAAAAGTCCTTGAAAGTCTCCATAAGAGCTCTTCAGAATCTCAACCAAAGAAAGTCTCTCCATCTGCTTTGCCTCTTTCTCCAATTAAGCCTAGTCAGCTCCAGTACCAATGTTCAAGATAAATGAAACTATTCCTTTTTTTTAATTTGAATATTTTTCTCTTTGGCTAAATTATCATTACTTTGTTTCCTCTATCTTCAGTGGCAAATATAAAGCATATGCTGATGCAGTATTTATGAGTTCAATAATAGCTGCCATTTATGTATGGCTCTAAAGATTGCAAAGTGTTTTATATTCATTATCTCATTTTAGCCTCACAATAATGCTGCCAGGGAGGAAGTACAAGAATTATTATCTGCAGAGAAGGAAACTGGGACTTACAGATGCTCAATAACTTGTTCAGGATCACACAACTCATCATTGTAAACAGTAGAATTTGAACACAGAACTTCCGACTTCAAGTCCAGCACATAATCCTCCATGGCATTCTCAGATTTTTGGAGGCTAGCTTTAAAAAAAATTAATCATGATTTGCAGCACCTCTATGATAATTTTATCACAGCAATCTGCATTCTAGATTTCAAAAAAGTCAAAGACTTTTAAACTATTCCCCATATGTTTATTGGGGATTTGTATATGCATAATACTAAATTTCCCTTGTCTGAATCACAGAAGTATTTTCTCTTCTCAGTTATCCCTCCATGTACCCAACTGGAACAGTGGTGTCAAACTCAAATAGAAACAGGGGTATACACACAGACACACAGACAGACACACAGACACACAGACACACACACAAGGATCCCTGTGGGGTATATGCTTAGAAAACCACATATTAATATTATCTATGTTTTATTGTATTTTAATCTATTTTGTTAAATACTTCCCAATTACATTTTTATCTGGTTCCAGCCATATTCTTAGAGTTGTGGGCCACATGCTACCATTTTTGACACCTCTGGACTAAAACAAGTATTCTTAACCTTTTATTGTGTCATGTACTCCTTTGACCATTTAGTGAAACCTACAGATCTTTTGTCAGAAATTTCTTTTTGTTTTTGTTTTTTTTTGTTTTTTGTTTTTTGTTTTTGCTTTTTGGAGGGGGGAAGGCAGGGCAATTGGGATTAAGTGACTTGCCCAAGGTCACATGGCTAGTAACTATTAAATGTCTGAGACCGAATTTGAACTCAGGTCCTCCTTATTCCAGGGCTGGTGGTCTATTCACTATGCCACCTAGCTACCCCCAGAATTTTTTTAAAAAACATTAAACAAAATACAGGAAATTAAAGATTTCCTTAAAGATTAATAACAATAAAGATGTATTTTTCCCATCCAAGTTCACAGACTGCTTTAGTCTGTCAATGAGCCCCTTGGGGGCGTAAGGATTCATGTCTCAGAGCAAGAACTTGACAGACCATCTAATTCAATTACCTCATTTTACAGATGAAGAAACTGAGGTTAAGTGATTTGCCAAAGTCACACAGCTAGTTCATAGCAATACTAGGGCTATAAGTTCTGGTTATTTATAGTTAAGTGTATGTCATACACATACACACACACACACACATATATATATACCCATGTACATATATACACATGCATACACATACATATATATATGAATACATATATACATATATAGACATACAGACATACATATATAAAACCCTTTGTTTCAGTGGACTGTATGCTTGTGCATAAGCATGAGGAATCAGATGGGAAGTAATTGCAATTTCTTCCATCTGCCCACACAAACATATGGTAGATACTTTCCCACTCATTATTCTGGCTTGCTACCTCCATTATCAATTGGAGTGAGGTAAAAGGGAGAACAGGAACTAATTATTATCTTAGATTAAATATTTATAGAAGAAAATTTCCAAAACTTTTGGAGTCATGATAATTGATCTTGTTCCAAAAAGTGCTGTGGGACAGTGTTGTTATTGTCTTTTAAAATAATGTATTTAGGAAAGACATGATCTAAGGCAAAGTGAGCAGAACCAGGAGAACATCATACACAGTAACAGCAATGTTTTATGATCAGATGTGAATGATTTAGTTATTCTCAGCAATACAATGAGCTAAGACAATCCCAAAGGATTTAGAATGAAAAATACTAGCCACCTCTAGAGAAAGAACTGGTGGAGTTTGAATGCAGATCAAAGCATACTTAAAAAAAATTCCTTCTTTTCTTTCTGTTTTGGTTTGTGTTTTCTTTCACAATATGACTAATATGGAAATACATTTGTTAAAATTGTTTTTACATGTAATTAAAATAAAATATTAGACATTTAAAAAACAAAATAATGAAGACACACTTTTGCTTTGAAAATTTTGAAATTTTTTATGCAAACATGGTTCTTTGATGTCATAAATTCAGTGTTGGGAATTATTATCTTAGGTATGAAAGATATGGTTTATGAAGCATTATTTGAACAATTACTAAAATTTTACATTTTACTAAGTCTAACATATATCATATATGAAATGTAGGGAGTTTCTAAAAGTTACTGCTTATGGCATTCACAATTCACACATTTAGGTAAATGAAAAGATGCAGATACCAGTAATTGTTGAAATGACACATTTATCTAAATGTACTATTTATTTTCATTTGTATATATCTGAATAAATTGATTTAAAACTGGTCAATAAAATTAAACACAGCCAGTAGATCTAGTTTTCTCATTTTTCTGGTAATCCCATTAAAACATGCTATATTTCAAACAAATACAGTTCACTTATAAGCCAAAAGCAAAAATTTTGCCTACAGGATTCTGGGAGAAAATTAGGAAAATTAATTTCATATCAAGTTTTATATCAATATTTATACCAAGATTTCTACTAAGACTATTATTCCTCCAATTCTTCTCTGGATATTAATTTAGCTTTTGGCCTGTATCTCAAGTGCTTTATAAATAATATAATCATACCATTGTTGAGGAAATGAAAACAAAATAAATAGTATTAGAAGAAAATAGTTTGACTTTTAACTTTCTTCTCTTTATACATCTGGGATTCAGTAAGACACAGTCTTCATGTTATCACTTCAGATCCTTTTTGTGTAAATTAATCTAATGTAATAACTCTTTTCTCGGAATCCCACCTAAATTTTGAATTACAGCAGATAGTTTTGTTCATATGGAAATCAAGTCCATTGAACAGAAAGTTAATTAATAAGACCTAGGTGTCTATTTGACAGCATCTCAAAGTTTTCCCAACTTATAAAATTAGCAGTTCCACAGTAGAAACACCCTTAGGCTCCTGATATCAAAAGTGGGATAGAATGTGAATATCTCTGCCTGTGCTAATGAGTTGACATATTTATAGCATCTTTAGGTTTGAAAAGTACTTTATATACATTATGTTAATTGAGCCACATTCACCAAGCAGAAATAGTAATTGTCAATCAATGAAAAATTTATGCAGTGCCTACTATGTGCCAGAGTTAAGTATTGTGGATCCAAAGTGACAAAAGTCAGTTTATGCCTTCAAGGAGCTTATGTTCTAATGAGGGAGACATCATACAAACAAACATATGGAGAGTAAGCTATTTATAGGATAAATAGGACATTGTTTGGTTATTAGCCAGAGAGAAGGCACTGGAATTAAGAGGAGCTGGAGAAAACTTCCTGTGGACAGTTTGTAGTATCTTAAAGCAAGTCAGGGAGGTCAATAGTCAGAGGGGAGAAGGGAGAGCATTCTAGAAATGGGGGGACAGCCAGAGAAAATGCAGGGATCCAACAGATGGAGGTTGTTCTTCATGAAACAGAGAGTAGGCTGATGTCACTGGATTGAAGTATGTGTCAGGGAATAAGATGGAAAAAGACTGGAAAGATAGGAAAGTCCATGAAGGGCTTTGAATGACAGAATAAGTTTTATTTTCTCCTGGAGGCAATAGGAAGGCATTGGAGTTTATTGAGTAGGGGGCAGTGACATGATCAGATCTGTGCTTTAGGAAAATCACTCTAGTGGCTGAATGAAAGATTGATTGAAGTGGGGAGAGACCTGAGACAGTCCCATGATCAGTCTATTGCAATAATTCAGATGTGAAGTAATAAAGGTCTATATTAGAGTGGTGGCAGCATCAGAGAAGAAAACGGGGTATTTAAGAGATATTGCAAGATGAAATTGACAGTCTTTGGCAGCAGATTGGATATAAGGAGTGAGGGATGGTGAAGATTCCAGCATGTCTTCTAAATTGTAAGCCTGAGAATCTGGGAGGATTGTGTTGACTTCCACAGTAACAGAGAAGATGGGAAGTGTGTGGTGGAGAGGAATTAGGGAGAAAGATAATAACTTCTGTTTTGGACTTATTGAATTTAAGACATCTACTGTATATCCAGTTCTGCATGTCTGAAATGCACTTGGAGAAGTGAAATTAAAGAGCATTAGAGTGAATGGGGCAGGATAACTGATATATTTGAGAATGATCCATCTAGAGAACTTAATTAAATCCATGAGATCTGATGAAATCAACCAAGTAATATAGAGGAAGAAGAGTAGAAGCTCCCAGATAGAACCCTGAGGGACACCTATGATTAGAGAGTAGGGTCTATTAGAGGATCCAGCAAAGGAGACAGAGAAGTAGTGATAGGTAGGTGAAAAAGCCAGAAACAGTGGTGTCCTAAAATATAGAGGAAAGAAAAGAATGTCAAGGAGAAGAAAGTTATCAACAATGTCAAAGACTACAGAGAGCAGAATGAGGACTGAGAAAAGGTCATAGTAACTTTGGAGAGAACACTTACTATGGAATGATAAGGTCAGAAGCCAGATTGTAAGGAGCTAAGAAAAGAATGAAAATAGAGAAATTGGAGCTACCTATTGTAGATGACCTTTATTGAGAAGTTTACCTACAAAGTTCAAAATAGATGCAGGATGATAATAGTGATGGAAGGATTAAATGAGAGTATTTTCAGGATAGAGGACACATGGGTATGCTTATAAACAGTAGGAAATGAGCCAATAAAGAGGGACAGATTAAAATAAGTGAAATAGTAGGGAAGGTAAAGGTGGTAATCTGTTGGAGGAAATGAAAAGGAATGATATTTCTTGCATGAGTGGAGAGATTAGCCTTGGTAAGCAGTAAGACCACTACATTATGTAAGACAGAATTAAAAGAGAAAGTGGAAGAAGGTATCTAAGAGGAGATAGGGGAGAGGGAAGAAGAGGTAGATCATGGGGAATGGATTCAATTTTTTTCTGCAAAATATGAGGAAATGAGAATGATGCAAGAAAATTATGAAATGAGAATCAACAACCTGACTGAAGAAAATAACAACTTAAAAAATAGACTAATTCAGATGGCAAAAGAGGCTCAAAAAGGCAATAAGGAAAAGAATTCCTTAAATAGCCAAATTTGCCACATGCAAAAAGAATCTCAAAAGCTCAATGAAGAGGGGCGGCTAGGTGGTGCAGTGAGTAGAGCGTCGGCCCTGGAGTCAGAAGGACCTGAGCTCAGATCCGGCCTCAGACACTTAACGCACACACAAAACAAACAAACAAACAAAAAAAAAAACCTAGCCGTGTGACCTTGGGCAAGTTACTTAACCCCAATTGCCCTCCAAAAAAAGCAAAAAAAAAAAAAAAGCTCAATGAAGAGAATCATTCCTTCAGAATTAGATTGGAGCAAATGGAAGCTAGTGACATTATGAGAAATCAAGATACTATTAAACAGATCCAAACAAATGAAAAAATAGAAGGCAATGTGAAATATCTCATTGGAAAAACCACTGACCTGGAAAATAGATCCAGGAGAGATAATTTTAAAATTATTGGACTACCTGAAAGTCATTATCAAAAAAAGAACCTAGAAATCATCCTTCAAGAAATTCTCAAGGCAAATTGCCCTGATGTTTTAGGACCAGGGGGCAAAATAGAGATTGAAAGAATCCACCGATTACCTCCTGAAAAAGATCCCAAAAAGAAAACTCCTAAAAATATTATAGCCAGGTTCTAGAATTCCCAGATCAAGGAGAAAATATTACAAGCAGCCAGGAAGAAACAATTTCAACATTGTGGAAACACAATCAGGATAACACAGGACGTGGCAGCTTCTACACTGAAGGA
Source organism: Gymnobelideus leadbeateri (assembly GCA_011680675.1). Classification (NCBI taxonomy): domain Eukaryota; kingdom Metazoa; phylum Chordata; class Mammalia; order Diprotodontia; family Petauridae; genus Gymnobelideus; species Gymnobelideus leadbeateri. Next base: position 155,240 of record WOXC01003317.1, read on the forward strand.
TTGAAGGGCTTGGAATATGATATTCCAGGGTCAAAGGAGCTAAGATTAAAACCAAGAATCACCTACCCAGCAAAACTGAACATCATGCTTCAAGGGAAAATATGGTCATTGAGTGGAATAGAGGACTTTCAAGCATTCTTGAGGAAAAAACCAGATATGAATAGAAAATTTGACATTCAGATACAAGAAGCAAAAGGACCATGGGAAGATAAACAAGGAAAAGAAATCATCGTGAACTTATCAAAGTTGAACTATTTTATTCCTACATGGAAAAACAATAATTATAACTTATTAAACTTTTTTCAGTAAAAGAATAGTTGAAGGGAATAAAAATGTGTGTACGTGTGTGTGTGTGTGTGTGTGTGTGTGTGTGTGTGTGTGTATACGGCCTCTGGGAAACCTTAAAGTACTATATAAATGCTAGATATCATTATTTTTATTGTTGTTTCCTCATTTTAGAACTAGCCATCTCCTGCTGTCAATTGTGTGTGATGGGCAGTGTGCTAATCTAAGAAAACCATTAATTTAATAAAAGCATTAGAAAAAAAATCTTTAGATCAAAGAAAGATTAGAATTGAAATTGATAGAAAACTAACATGATGACAATTTTTTTTCAAGTTTTCAGTTGGCAGTTAAGATTTTTCACATTTTAAGCCTTCTGCCTACGTCCCTGAAATCAACATATTTTTCCCTTAATCTTTAGAAATCACACTTGAAGAGTGTTGATGAGATAGAAATTAGCTAACAAGAGTGTTGCTAACATATAGAGCTATTCTGTTTTATATTTCAATAAAATGATAAATTCATAAATCTTATAACTAAGATAGACCTTTCGGGACTTAGCTAAGTATGACTGAGAAGCATTAAAAGTCATTTGATCGTAGGAAGATATGAAAGAACCACCTAAATCAATATAAAGTATCAGCACAGCTTGCCATATATAATTAAATTATTTTAAATACTATATGTGGGCAAAGGCAATAGCCAACTGTTAATGTCTCTGTGCTCTCCTACATAACTTACTAAAATTATTTCTAGCACATTCAAGTAATTGCTTTTGGCACATTTTCCAATTCTATAACCTGTTCTTTCCTATCTCCAGAGCTTTCAATTTGATTACTTTCTCCACAGTGTTAAAGCACCCTTCAGTTGGAGGACAAACAAATATAGCTGCATTCTATGCTTTCCTGTCTGAACTCTTTCTCATATTCCTTGATAGGATTATGGATAATGATTTGGATTTCAATGGAAATCAAAGTGATGTATCATCTCTACCATCTCAGTGCATATGAACTCTGGAGTCCTAATGTTATTTTATCATTTCTCAAAAAAGAAGCAGTTGCAAGTTAAAGAAATAGTTTTCAGTTAACTCTAGGCATTTAGCTCCAAAGAATTTCCATTATGATTGGTGGAATGATGGAAAGAGACATCAAGATTTTGCAAGTCATCAGAATAAATGCCCTTCTGTCTTTAAAAATATCTGCCAAGAGGAAGGTTGGGATGAATTTGCAGGCAGAATTGGGGGCCTGGTACATTGATTCTGGATTGATTCTGCCTCTTATAGGATTCCTGGCTCTGGGTCTTTGAGTGAGTATGATATCCAAAGCAGGATACCAGTGTACTAGGTGCTATTGGTCTTTGAAGTAGGCTGCTACATAACATCACTTTAAATCAACTGCTCCCAGATTTTTACTGCAACTATGAATAGTCACCTTAAAACATAATTTTTTTTAGCTTTTTGGAGGGCAATTGGGGCTAAGTAACTTGCCCAAGGTCACACAGCTAGGTTTTTTTGTTTGTGTGTGTTAAGTGTCTGAGGCCGGATCTGAACTCAGGTCCTTCTGACTCCAGGGCCGACACTCTACTCACTGCGCCACCTAGCCGCCCCAAAACATAATTTTTTAATGGCTTACATTTCTATTAGAACTATCCACATTTACTCATACAAAGAACTTCATGTATTATGAAGTAATCATTATAATAAAACAAATGATGGGGTCAGAGACTTTGAGGTTGGAGTACAAATCCTTGCTTTGCCACTTATGACTGTAGCTGTGGGGCCTTGGGGAAGTCTCTTTTCTTTTCTTTTTCTTTTTTTCTTTCTTTTTTTTTTAATTAAACAAATGCTTTATTAACTTCTGTTTTACATCATTCATTTCCGCCAGATTTTGAGTTACAATCATTTTCCCCCCATTATTCCCCTACCCAACCTCCCAGAATAGCAGTCCCACAAGATATCGCTTCCTCCAATCTGCTCTCTCCCATACCTTCTCCCATACCCCCATCGACTTTTCCATTAGAGGAAGGTGAATCTTTGTGTCCCAATGCCTGCACATCTTATCTCCCTATTACAAGCAAAAGAGTATTAATAATAGTATTTATATATATTTGAAACATTTAATGTTACGACCTCGAATTTCAGATCCATTTCCTTCCTCCCTTGTCACCCATTCCTTCTTGGGAGATAAGTAATTCAGTATATGTTGTACATGTCTAGCTATGCAAAACATTATCATAGTAGATATATTGTACAAGGCTGCCTATAATTCCCTCCCACTCATCCCACCCCCCACCTGGTCGATTCCCCACATGATCCTGTCCCTCTTCTATAGTGGTTACTTCCAACCTCCCCTCACCCCAAGGATGCCCTCCCATCCATCATCCCTCCTCTCATCCCCCTTCCCCCTATCCTGCTGCAGGTTGAGATATCCCATTTGGTATGTATGTCATTTTCTCCCTGAACAAACTTCAATGTGAATGTGGTTTTGCCTTTTTAGCCTTACTTATTCTTCCCCTCCTTTGCAACCACTTCCCCTACATGAGATAGTTTACCCCACCATGTCTCTCCCCATCTCCTCTTGCCACTCTCCTCTCTCACCTCATAATTTCATCCCTTGAGTATTCTCCCTTCCCAACAAATTCAACCCATGGCCTCTATCCATATATAACTGTAACCATATACACACACATTCACATATGTATTCATATGACCACACCCCCTTCTTCCATTATTTTCATAGTGAGAAAGATATCATCAGTCCCAGTTATTGCTTTTCCATATAGGAATGTAAATAGTTCAACTTTGATAAGTTCCTTTTGATTTCTTTTCCCTGATTACCTTCTCAGGCATCTCTTACTTCTTGTGTCTGGATGTCAAATTTTCTATTCAACTCTGGTTTTTTCCTCAAGAATGCTTGAAAGTCCTCTATTCCACTGAATGACCATATTTTCCCCTGAAACAAAATACTCAGTTTTGCTGGGTAGGTGACCCTTGGGTTCATTCCCAGTTCTTTTGCCCTCTGGAATATCATATTCCATGCCCTTCAATCCCTCAGTGTAGAAGCTGCCAGGTCCTGGGCTATTCTGATTGTGTTTCCACAATATTGAAATTGTTTCTTCCTGGCTGCTTGTAGTATTTTCTCCTTGATCTGGGGATTCTGGAACCTGGCTATAATATTCCTGGGAGTTTTCTTTTTGGGATCTTTTTCAGGAGGTGATCTGTGGATTCTTTCAACCTCTATTTTGCCCTCTGGATCTAAAACATCAGGGCAGTTTTCCTTGAGAATTTCTTGAAGGGTGATTTCTAGGTTCTTTCCTTGATCATGGCTTTCAGGTAGTCCAATAATTTTTAAATTGTCTCTCCTGGATCTATTTTCCAGGTCAGTGGTTTTTCCCATGAGATATTTCACATTGCCTTCTAATCTTTCATTTGTTTGGATCTGCTTAACAGCCTCTTGATTTCTCATAAAGTCACTAGCTTCCATTTGCTCCAGTCTAACTCTGAAGGAATGAATCTCCTCAGTGAACTTTTGAGATTCTTTTTCCATCTGGCAAATTCGACTTTTTAAGGCATTCTTCTCCTCATTGCCCTTTTGGGCCTCCTTTGCCATTTGAGTTAGTCTATTTTTTAAGGTGTTGTTTTCCTCAGTCAGGCTGTTGACCCTCATTTCATACTTTTCCTGCATCCTTCTCATTTCTCTTTCCAATTTTTCCTCCACTTCTCTTATTTGATTTTTAAAGTCCTTCTTAAGGTCCTCTATGGCCTGCAACCCGCTCATGTTTTCCCCTGGGGCTTTTGGAGCAGGACTTCTGACCTCACAGTCCTTTTCCCGCTCTATGCCCCCAAAATAGGAGTCTAGGGTTGCATTTTTCTGTTTCCTTTGCCTTGGCATGTTGCCACTTAATTGCTTGACTTTTGGGCTTGTTGCCACACTATGGCTTTAAGGCCAGATAGAGGAATTTTCGTCCCGAACGTGTGGGGGGCAACTTCCGTTTCTGGCAAGCTGTAAACCCACCCACAACTTCCACCCTAGATCACAATCCAGATCCAGGGAGGTTAAAGCAAGAGCGATTACCCCCCAAGACTGATCGCTGGATCTCCCCACGATTTGTAGGCTGGGAGCCGGAGCTGCCTCTGAAAACTACAAAATGGCGTGTCTCCTCAGTGGCTTCTAGCCCCCAGGGGAGGGAGCTGACGCATTCCCCAAATACAGGTCCCAAAGTCCATAGGACACTAACCTCTTACTTTGTCCTAGGCATGTCTATGTTGATAATTCTGCAGTCGCCACAGCTCTTGGTGTTCTGGGGTTCCTCCAGCTGGCTGCTGGCCCTGCCGCCCTGGGGCTAAAACCTGGGCTCACGTGGACCTGGGCTCGGCTCGGCTCCTGCGCTCTGCGCTCTGCGCGCTGCCGGCTCCCAGACCTCTGCGCTGGTCCTTCCTGCAGGGCTGCTGGGCTGTCCTCAGCGGGAGGTTAGCTTCTCTGTGTCGTTCTGTGGGTGCTGGGGCTCTGGAAGTTGTTCAGAGTCCTTTTTTACATAGTTTGTGGGGAATCTGGGGGCAGAGAGGCTTGGACGAGCTGTTTCTACTCCGCCATCTTGGCTCCGCCCCCCCTTGGGGAAGTCTCTTAAATTCTTTGAGGTTCAGTTTGCTCTTACATAAAACTTTTTACTAGATAACTTCTAAGGTCCTTTCCAGCTCTAACTCTATGATGTCATGATCTTATTTGATCCTCACATCAACCACATAATATTCTCAATACAAATATTTGATTCAATTAAACTCAGCTGTACAAATATTTGTTAAATGTGCAGAACTCACATTGTTCAACTCTCTCATTTTGCAGATTAAAAAGTAGAGACTATACACAAGTATATGCCAAAGACAGAACTAGAACTCAGATCTTTTGATTCCCAAACCTGGGCTCCTTCCATCACAATGGGTTTACAAAATAGGTTTTTGCATGGATTAAGGTGTTTGCTATTATATACACACTCTATATAGCGAGAAACTGATTATTTCAATTTTCTCATGACTATCTTTGTGAAGTTGTCTGGTTTAATGGTAGATAATTATTCATGCCAAATTTAAAGGAACTGTAGCAAAATATGATATTATAAGGCCTGTGTGATACACAGAAAACATGCTTTATTTTTTTTCTCCTTTTTTTGAAGGCAATTGGGGTTAAGTGACTTGCCCAAGGTCACACAGCTAGTAAGTGTGTCAAGTGTATGAGGCTGGATTTGAATTCAGGTCCTCCTGATACCAGGACCGGTGGTCTATTCACTGCGCCACCTAGCCACCCTGAAAATATACTTTCAATGTGGACAAAGGCATAGACAAGCAGATTGAGTTTATAGATGGCCTTCCTCACCCTCTCTTTCCTAAATTGACTTGAAGGAAAATAAGATTACAAGTTTATTCTTCCAAAAATCATGCAATGTGAGCACACAACAAATATATATATGCATATATTTATTTTCACACACACATATATGATGATGAAAATATATCCCAAACTTCTCAATCAAGAAAATTATGACACATATTTTAAAAAGATTTTATGTATGCATGTATGTATGTGTATATGTATATACACATATATATCTCACAAACAAACACACATACTCTGGACATAAAATTCCAAATCTATAAAATGAAAATCTTGGATTATATTACTAAAAGGACCAAGCACAGTAATTGCTTGATTCTATGTGTTATCTACTGTGGAATCTAGTGGAATGGAAGCTCCTTGGTTGCTGATACTATCCAGTTTTAGGCTTCATTCCCCTAGCACCAAATAAAATGCTTTGTAAATAGTAAATGTTTAGTAAAGGATGATTTGAAACAATAGAGATTAGGAAGGGACTTTGATGAAGAAGTCTCTTTTGCTGCATGCATTCCTAGGACTCTCAGGAACTCAAGGAAGAAACCTAATTCCTATCTGAAAATGAACTGACATTAAAAAAAATCCTTTTACTTGAAACTCAGTTGATTTTCTTATGCAAATAAACTGTTTTAAAAATTAAGTACTTTTGAAAGGCTTAAATCCTTCAAAAATATTGGTCTTAAATTCCTTAAGAAAGTTTGTCATATATTTTGATCATCATACTATAGAAAGCATTATGAACATAGCAGCATTTAAAGATAAGCTGGTCTCCGTGAAGTAAAATTATGTTTGTAAAGAATTTATAACTATCCACATTTACTCATTCAAATTACTTTACCCATTGTTTATGATACAATGACTGTTTAACTTCACTATAAAATCTAATGCCATGGCACTGGGAAAAATAGGTTCTCCCAGCAAAAGATAACAACATAATATTGAAGAAAACCAGGGTTAAAATAGATCTCAGGGTCATACATTTAAAGAAGGAAGGGATTTTCCAGTTTACCAAGTCCAGTCCTTTCATTTGAATTTCAGAGAGACCAACCTGCTCAAGGTCACACAGCTATGAAGTATATTAAGTAGAATTTGGACCCAGGTTTTCCTGACTCCAAGTTCATCATCTTATTTACTACTGTGTCATTTATTTGTCTGAAACTTGAACAAGTTGCTCTTCCTCCCTAGTACTCAGTTTCTTCACTTGTAAAATGGGAGGGTTTGAAATAAGCATTCTTTAAAGTTCTCTCTCATTCTAAATCTCATGAAATCTAAAAAAAGAAGTCATATAATGTACAGTTATCCCTTCAGCATTGTAGGGGTAAGAGGTGTGGTGACCCCCAAAATTTGGAAAAGCTGCATAAAATTTTTTTGGTCCTGCATTTTTACCAGGAAAAGAATTCTGATTTTTTATCTTTTTCTTTTATGGGGTATTTACAGTGCCTTATTGTAAAATCTGGGTTAAATATTTGGTCATAAGCTATATGTAGGTCAACATTAAGTAAAAATATCATATACCAAAGAACGTTTTCTGTAGTAACTGATGTCCTTCGCATGTCATCTGTTGCTTCGGCAAATGATGCCTCCCTCCCCCGTCCATTCTCATTGGATTTTGGACCTGAGATATATATTGAAACTGTGATAAGGAAAGTCATAGTATGAAAGGGATAACTATGAAAGTAATTTCAACAATTACATAGCATCACACAGATTTTTTTCTTCAATATGACTGGATCTTGCCCAGGCTGGAAGTTAAGGAGCCATTCATGAACCTGATATCCCTATTTCACTTCACTCCCCTCTGAATTGCCAATCATATTTGTCAAAGACTTGGTATAGACATCCAATCAACTGCAGCTCAGGACTCCAAAACTCGAGTTCCACCAGCTGTACCCTTCCCAATAGCATAGATTATATGCATGTAATTATGACATATAATTACCACTGCAACAAGTGCATCATATATATTTTAAGACAGTTTCCCAGTAGCCACAATCACATGAAATAGTAGCAAGTTGTCTGCACTTAGCCAAAATATCTGCATTGGTTTGGTGGGAGATATACTGAGTTTGAGTATATTGATGTTTCAGGTCAAAAAAGTGAAGTACTGCTTCCTATGGTTCTGAAAAATGGAATTTTTAAACTACTTGAAGAGCATAGATCATTTACTATGCTGTTTACCAAAGAAATCTTCCTTTAAAACTGATTTTGTCAGTTAAACTCTGAGATCAGACCTTTACCCAGGCTCCCCACTATCCATCTAGACTCATCTTGTCTTGAAATAGCCTTCATAATTCATCTTAGTTTGTTTCTCTAATCTTATTTCTCATGATCTCACTGAAACACATTATTCACCCCAGTCAGGCGAGTCTCTTTGCTATTCCACAAGAATATCATGTTTATTGTAACTCACTCCTTTGGTTTTCCTCTCATCTTTCAAATTCCAACACAAAATCCCACTTTCTCTACAAAACCTTATCTGACTCCTGTATTTTGTTTATCTTCCCACAACTCCGAATTCCTGTATTACTTTTTTCATACTTTAATTGATCTCCCACCATCAATACAGAACAAATCCCATTCATGTCATCTCATTCTTTGAGATGTATGTCTGTGTTCTCCCATAATAGCCCCTATTGGCAATCTACCAGGAGTCCTTCTGCTGGGTATTTTTTTTTTTTTAGCATTTTGTAGGTACTAGTGCAATAGTTGAACTGTCACAATACATGGCTGCCACACCTATTCATGATCGATCCCTAAACTTGATACCTGACTTCCCTTGCCTAGTTTTCTTATCATACTTGTACTTGATAATATCTTGTACACTTCTTGCACAAAGATTATTCACTGCTCCAGTAAAAAAAAAAATAAATTGGCTGAAACAGTGTATTTTGATTATTTGGCAACCATTGTATTGCATGACTCAAAGTCATATAGAAATGCTGGGATGATATTAGTTTTTGAAAGTTTAGCCTTTGGCAATAAGAAGTCCCTTTGAATCATGGAAGGAATTTTGTATTTTCCCAAATGCAGTCAAACCTGTTCTCATTTCCTAGTCAATTCTGGACATTGATCATCTTTAGTCTGTAGTTCTGGTTCAACACATATTTACTAATAGACTAACTCAGTAAATTGTTCATCTAAATCTTGGCAAAATTCATTTTTTTCATTCACTCAATTGTTTTTATGTACTTTTTGAGTAATTATATCTTTCTTTGAGAAGGTCCTATGGCATTTTAGGGCTTAATTCTATCAGTACTAAGTATTTTTTAAAAATAGAATATGTTGTGATCTTCACCTTCTGTACTGAACCCTTCTTCGATTTGAATTCTTGGCAGGACATCCTCCATGATATTGGACAATATTTGCTGGACATGTCTCCTTGTTTTATGATATATAATTATTATTATTTTATACTTTTTAACACCTTAAGGTTTACAAAGCTTGGTACATATACTATCTTATTTGATTTTTTTTCTTCTTTATTTTTGCTTTTTGTAGGGGGAAATGTAGGGCAATTGGGGTTAAGCAACTTGCCCAAGGTCATGTGGCTAGTAAGTGTTAGGTGTCTGAGGCCAGATTTGAACTCAGGTCCTCCTGACTCCAGGGCTCTATTTATTGTTTTGCCTAGCTGCCCTTTCTTCTTTGATTCTTGTAACAACTCTGATATGGGTACAATGATTGTTACAATTTTATAGATAACAATACTGAGACTTAGAGACTCAACTGATTTGTATTACATTTGATATATTTGCAACTATTTCTTACTGACTCCAAGTCCAACACTCTATCCATCCTACCACACTGATAACACCATAATTAAATAAAGTTCTCCCCCTCCCCATTGCTGCATCTGTTAATGGAACTTACATAATCTTAACATTTGCATCTTCTCCAACACACTGTAGAAAAATCTTTTAAATTCACATTTTTATGGCGAAAAAATTTGGGGGCACATCTTGTCATCAATTCACAAAATATTATACATTTGCACTCATTTAAAGATAACCATTTTCAGTGAAGTGGGAATTAGATCTATAGAATCAAATGCTTTTTTTGTAATCAAAAATAATAAAAACACCATGATCTTGTAGTATCTATATCTTTTGCTCAATTGTGTGACTATAAATATGTGTGTAGTACCACTTCTGGACAGTTTCCTAACTCGTATTTGCATTTGTGCGTTTAGTCCCTAGAGGGTAGATGCTGCCTCTTGTTCCAGGGGTAACCCTGTGGAAGGTTACTCCTACTATTGTCACTCACAAGCTCCGACCAGTGTGATTTCCATTAACAACCAATGATAAATTTAATGAGCTTTTAGCAAAGGTATCTACTAAGCGACTATATATAACAATAGTTGTTATAAACATGCCACACAAAACCAAAATCTAACTTTCACTCTACACCAATATGCAGAGCAACCACGGGGATAGTATACCCAAATTTCCAGTTCAATGGTATTGAGCTTCATGTGTAGGTTACCCATATAGCAATGAGTAAGTCACAATTATTATTACCTGATGACCTGGAAGTTCTTGTTCTATTTGCAGTTACAGCACAATTCCTTTTAGGCTTGACTAATATATAATTAACTAATGTGATAGAGCTGGCTACTCATTTAGGCTCCCAAAGATTGCTCCTTTCTTGAGTTTAAAGCCTGTACATTACTTTCTTTTATGCAAGGGGAAGGGTTGATACTGCTTCAAGATACTTCTTCCCTCATATGACTTATCTCTCTGTTTCTGTGTCTGTCCTCAGATATGTGTTCACTACCTCATTGGATACCTTGTCTTCTACTGGTATAGCGGCCTCTACTGAAACAGTCAATGTGAGGTGACTCAGAAGAGAAAAAGTTCCCTCCTCCTCCCCAGTGATGATTCTTCCCTTCCCACTCATCCCCAAGTACTCCTGAACCTGTATACCTCAAATTCCTCCAATTCTTGAACTCATACTCCAGAAATTTACCCCATTATGTGAAGCCTCCCGAGAATGAGGTTTTGTTTTTTTTTTTTCTGCTTAGCCAATCATATTATTCCCCTTGTGGCCTAAAAGGTTACACCTCATAAAGAGATTATATAGGTCACAAGTACATCTTATTTATACAGAAAAACCCATTGTGTTAACATGTGAGTTGTAGGATGATTAGTAACCAATATCCATCCCTCGATTACATGTTGACTGTAATGGAGAAATCTATTTGGAAACCTGCTTATTCATTTTGATATTTTCATCAAGGATACCATCAATACAAGTTTAGACAAATCATTTTAATAAAGATTTTAGAGAGGTGAGTAAAAGGCACATGTTTTTAGTTATGAGTGCCTTCACTCTTGCTTTTTTTTCCCCTAACATTAAGGCCATCTGTGGGTTTTTTCCCAGTTTTTCATATTCTTCATCTTTGGAATATATTAAAAATTGATCATCAAATGCCTTCAAAATTCTGTTGCCTCCAGCACGAATTTCTTCTGCATAATTTGCACAAGTTAATGTTGTTTTTTTTTTCTGAATTCATTTTCTTGGGTGCCATTTTCATGTCCTTATACAGTATGTCTTGTTCTTAGGTTATAGATTCATAACATTAAAAGTTCCACTGCTGGGGGGCGGAGCCAAGATGACGGAGTAGAAACAGCTCGTCCAAGCCACTCTGCCCCAGATTCCCCCCAAACTATGTAAAAGGGGACTCTGAACAACCTCTGGAGCCCCAGCACCCACAGAACGACACAGAGAAGCTAACCTCCCGCTGAGAACAGCCCAGCAGCCCTGCAGGAAGGACCAGCACAGCGGTCTGGGACCTGGCAGCACAGAGCACAGGAGCGGAGCCGAACCCAGGTCCGCACGAGCCGAGGTTTTAGCCCCAGGGCAGCAGGGCCAGCAGCCGGCTGGAGAGACCCCAGAACACCAGGAGCTGTGGCGACTCCAGAATTATCAACATAGACATGCCTAGGACAAAGTAAGAGGTTAGTGTCCTATGGACTTTGGGACCTGTATTTGGGGAATGCGTCAGCTTCCTCCCCTGGGGTCTAGAAGCTACTGAGGAGACACCCCACTTTGTAGCTTTCAGAGGCAGCTCCAGCTCCCGGCCTGCATGCTAACTGTAGGGAGATCCAGCGATCAGTCTTGGGGTGTAATCGCTCTTGCTTTAACCTCCCTGGATCTGGATTGTGATCTAGGGTGGAAGTTGTGGGTGGGTTTACAGCTTACCAGAAACGGAAGTTGACCCCCCACACGTTCGGGATGAAAATTCCTCTATCTGGCCTTAAAGCCATAGTGTGGCAACAAGCCCAAAAGTCAAGCAATTAAGTGGCAACATGCCAAGACAAAGGAAACAGAAAAATGCAACCCTAGACTCCTATTTTGGGGGCATAGAGGGGGAAAAGGACTGTGAGGTCAGAAGTCCTGCTCCAAAAGCCCCAGGGAAAAACATGAGCGGGTTGCAGGCCATAGAGGACCTTAAGAAGGACTGTAAAAATCAAATAAGAGAAGTGGAGGAAAAATTGGAAAGAGAAATGAGAAGGATGCAGGAAAAGTATGAAATGAGGGTCAACAGCCTGACTGAGGAAAACAACACCTTAAAAAATAGACTAACTCAAATGGCAAAGGAGGCCCAAAAGGGCAATGAGAAGAATGCCTTAAAAAGTCGAATTTGCCAGATGGAAAAAGAATCTCAAAAGTTCACTGAGGAGATTCATTCCTTCAGAGTTAGACTGGAGCAAATGGAAGCTAATGACTTTATGAGAAATCAAGAGGCTGTTAAGCAGATCCAAACAAATGAAAGATTAGAAGGCAATGTGAAATATCTCATGGGAAAAACCACTGACCTGGAAAATAGATCCAGGAGAGACAATTTAAAAATTATTGGACTACCTGAAAGCCATGATCAAAGAAAGAACCTAGAAATCACCCTTCAAGAAATTCTCAAGGAAAATTGCCCTGATGTTTTAGATCCAGAGGGCAAAATAGAGGTTGAAAGAATCCACTGATCACCCTCCTGAAAAAGATCCCAAAAATAAAACTCCCAGGAATATTATAGCCAGGTTCCAGAATCCCCAGATCAAGGAGAAAATACTACAAGCAGCCAGGAAGAAACAATTTCAATATTGTGGAAACACAATCAGAATAGCCCAGGACCTGGCAGCTTCTACACTGAGGGATCGAAGGGCATGGAATATGATATTCCAGAGGGCAAAAGAACTGGGAATGAACCCAAGGGTCACCTACCCAGCAAAACTGAGTATTTTGTTTCAGGGGAAAATATGGTCATTCAGTGGAATAGAGGACTTTCAAGCATTCTTGAGAAAAAACCAGAATTGAATAGAAAATTTGACATCCAGACACAAGAAGGAAGAGATGCCTGAAAAGGTAATCAGGGAAAAGAAATCAAAAGGAACTTATCAAAGTTGAACTATTTACATTCCTATATGGAAAAGCAATAACTGTGACTGATGATATCTTTCTCACTATGAAAATAATGGAAGAAGGGTGTGTGGTCATATGAATACATATGTGAATGTGTGTGTATATGGTTACAGTTATATATGGATAGAGGGCATAGGTTGAATTTGTTGGGAAGGGAGAATACTCAAGGGATGAAATTATGAGGTGAGAGAGGAAAGTGGCAAGAGGAGATGGGGAGAGACAGGGTAGGGTAAACTATCCCAAGTAGAAGAAGCAAGGGGAAGTGGTTGCAAAGGAGGGGGAGAATAAGGAAGGCTAAAAAGGCAAAACCACATTCACATTGAATTTGGTTCAGGGAGAGAATGACATACATACTAAATGGGATATCTCAACCTGCAGCAGGATAGGGGGAAGGGGGATGAGAGGAGGGATGATGGATGGGAGGGCATCCTTGGGGTGAGGGGAGGTTGGAAGTACCCACTATAGAAGAGGGACAGGATCATGTAGGGAATGGACCAGGTGGGGGGTGGGATGAGTGGGAGGGAATTATAAGCAGCCTTGTACAATATATCTACTATGATAATGTTTTGCATAGCTAGACATGTACAACATGTACTGAATTACTTATCTCCCAAGAGGGAATGGGTGACAAGGGAGGAAGGAAATGGATCTGAAATTCGAGGTCTTAACATTAAATGTTTCAAATATATATAAATACTAATATTAATACTCTTTTGCTTGTAATAGGGAGATAAGATGTGCAGGCATTGGGACACAAAGATTCACCTTCCTCTAATGGAAAAGTCGATGGGGGTATGGGAGAAGGTATGGGAGAGAGCAGATTAGAGGAAGCGATATCTTGTGGGACTGCTATTCTGGGAGGTTGGGTAGGGGAATAATGGGGGGGAAATGATTGCAACTCAAAATCTGGCGGAAATGAATGATGTAAAACAGAAGTTAATAAAGCATTTGTTTAAAAAAAAGTTCCACTGCTGACAATGTTGAGAATAGTTTATTGCAACAGAAAGTCGGGTCTATTTATATTTATTTCTATTCATTGTTTTCCTCCTCCTGTATGAACACTGTTAGTCTACTCTTGCCCGGTTGGGTCTCACATTAAACTTTTTCTAGGTCTGTTTTCCCTTCCACTGATTTTCCCTGTTTTTCAGTGTGATAATACTAATCATCTGCTACCTTCATTGATAACATTTATTGAATAGACATATTATAAATCAATTTTCCCTTAGCATCAATGTTTCTCAATTTGACAAGGAGATGAAAATTTGGTGGAAATTTCTAAATATAAACATAGCTAAACTTTGTTTTAGAAATTTCCCTAGAGTCTTATTCCAAGACATGGGCAGAGACAGAAAGATAACCTTACCATTTTGTTTCCAGGCCCTCCAGATGGATCCCAGAGCCTACTTACTAGACCATGTTTTTCCCTCACATGACTTATCTTTCTGATCTTGTATCAGTCCTCAGTTATGTGTTTCAGTTCCTGGTTGGATACTTTTTCTTCTATTGGTATAGCAACCTCTATTGAAAGGGCAAGTGTGGGGTAGAGGGGAAAAGAGAAATTTCCCTACTCTTCCTCCCCAGTGGGGACCTCCCAAAGTGATCCTGAGCTGATAGACCTCAAATTCCTCCAATTCTTGAACTTCATAGTCCAGAAATCCAATCCATTACACAAAATCTCCAAAGAATGGGATTCCTCATCTGTTCAACCAATCATATTATTCCCCTCATGGCCTAAAGAGGTTGCACCTCATGTGGAGATTACCTTGGCCACAAGCACATTTTATTTATACACAGTAAGACCTCAGAATGTTACAGGTGAGCAGGAAGGCTGTTAGTGACCACGTCACTCCCTTAATTAATTGATGGCTGAGATGGATAAATTTCCATTAGAAACAGGCTGAGTTAGAACTGCTCTAATTGCATGTATTATCTCCTCATCTTTATACATCAAATCTCATGTTAATTTTGACCTTTGCTCTAACTAGTTGCTAATCAGATAGCACACAGATGGCTGATTTGAAAATGACTCATATCAATAACTAGTCATTCCTGTCCATCAAGATATCAATCAATTTCATTTGGGGAGTGGGAAATGTTATTTGCCACTTAACCTGTCTAGTGCCTTCCATCTCTCTTCTTAAAAAAAAGCATCCACGACATAGCTGTGAAACAATAAAGCAAGCCATACCATTTTAGATTCTTTCACTTTCTAATTCTGAATGACACATTATAAAATATTCTCCATCTTCCTCTGTACCCAGATTTGCATTGAAGGCACTGAGTATCAAGGCATATATTAATTTAAGTTAGAGGGCCTTATCAGATTCTTAATAGAATGTCTTTACTTTGTAGATATCTGTGCATGAACTGTAATTTATTTAGACAATTTAGCACCCAGTGGTATGCTACTATGTTTACTGATTCAGGAACTTCTCCAATTAGATTCTATGCTTATTGTGAGCGTGGGTCCTGTTATACAGGGCTTTAGGATTGGAGATCTGGAATTGGAAGGGTACTTTAATATCATCTAGTCCAACAATCTCTTTTTATCTATCAGAAAACTGCTACACAGAGGGGCTACACCAGGATATAATATCAGGGGCTCTGACTATAATTTGCAATACTCTGCTTTTTTCTGTAGCTCCCCCCGCCACCTCTGTTCTTTACATAGTGTTTAATACATAGTAGATATCCAATAAGATTAATTTTTATTAAAATTGATCTCCTATAAAATACCTGTAGCCCACACTGTAGCACATTGTTAACATATTTATTTTATACATTTTAAAGGTACCATAAAATTTCCTCCTATTTTCTATTCTTAATATTTCGTTTTTTCCAATTACATGGAAAAATTTTGCCATTAATTTTTTTAAAATTTTGAGTTCCAAATTTTCTCCATTCTTCCCTCCCCTCCTCTCCTCACTAAGAAGTCAAGCAATTTGCTATAGGTTATATATATGCAGTCATGAAAAACATATTTCCATGTTAGTCTTATTGTAAAAGAAAACAGATCCAAAAATCACGAAAAAAAGTAAAAAATAGTATGCTTTGATCTGTATTCAGATTATATCTGTTCTTTTTCTGGAAATGGAAAGCATTTTTTCATCATAAGTCCTTTGGAATTGTCTTAGATCACTGTATTGCTGAGAAGAGCTAAGTCATTCACAGATGATAGTTGTGCAATAATTAATTGAAACAGCTGATGTTAAAATTTTAATGACCTTGGGGTGGCTAGGTGACACAGTGAATAGAGCACTGGACCTGGAGTTAGGAAGACCTGAGTTCAAATCCGGTCTCATACATTTAACACTTACTAGCTGTGTGACCTTGGGCAAATCACTTAACCCCAATTGCCTTGCCCTCCCCCCTCCAAAAAAAATTAAATTTGAATGAACAACATAACAGTTGCAGCTATTGTCTGAATAGTATTAGATTATTAGGGCAATCTAATCCACATATATCAACTACTCAAAACTTATCCTTTTCTTTCCCCAACTAATCTAGGAGTAAATCCAAGAAAACATCGTTCTTTAGTAGTATAAATGAACATACCCTCCCCCATCCTTTTTTTCATTTTTGGAAGTGACTTTTCACCCTGACTCTTATGAGGATTAATAATGAAGGGGTCACTATGGGAGAGAATATAGATTAACTGCAATAGTCATTATTTAAATACTTAGGATGTTACCCTTATTTACAAACTTTTACTGCCTCTTCTTTGCCTATATTAATAGATAACTACTGGGGATATCTGAGGCCTTTTTCCTACCTTTGCAACTTTATCTCCTACTAACTCCCTTCAAAATCCTGGCCAGAGCAAAGCATACCCTCTAGATTTTGCTTACATAACTTCCTGAAACTGAAAAATCCTTCCCTCCTGCTTCTTCACATTCACATAGAACATCTTTAGCCATTCTCTAATTGATGGGCATCTATGTTATTTCCAGTTTTTTGAACTAGTAAAAGTACTGTTACAAGATTTTGTAAATATGAGATCTTCCTTAGTAATTTTCTTAATTTCCTGGTTAAAAAGGAATTAATAATAACTAGCTTCTCAAAGAACATGACATATATTTTCAAATGTGATTCTTATACTATCCCTGATATAGGTATTGTTTTTTGTTATCTTCACTTTGCTGATGAGGAAAAACTGGGGCTGAAAGGGGTTGAATGACTTGCCCAGAGTTACACAGTTAATACAATAATATGTGTCTGAGCTAGGATTTGAACTCAGATTTTCCTAATCTTAAGTCAAGAACTATTTCCACTATGGCAACTGGCGGCCTAACTTAAACATAAGAATTACTTACTTTTAGAAAAGAGTGCAAGAAGAGGAAACAGCTTCTGACCATTTGTTTCATACTTTATTTTATGTCATCACCTTCGATACTTGGAACCATCTGGCACTGGTCACAACCATCACACATCTCATTCTGTGCAAGTCTTTTCTATGTGATTATAAAAATCCCCACAGAGTATTTAATTAACTTTTAGGAGACTTTTCTCTGGTTCTTTTAGGATTTCATAGATGGCAGGGCACTACTTGGGCTGCCCATCTGTTATCCATTAATCTAATTATATGATGACCTCATCTCCATTTCTGGTCATATGCTTCCTGGATGACATCACTTATATCACTTCTTGGTCCCAAGTAATTGTTAGTAAGATCCTACACCCTCCTCACACTCATTTGATTAGCCTTTGTGTCACCTATAATTTTGAGTCTTCTAAGATATAACTTGTGTTTGTAAATGGACTAAATTTCTTAAAACATAACATCACAAAATTTAAAAAAATCTTCTATAAGATAAACTATGCTGCTACAAGATCTATTGCTTCTCTATAAATGTACTCTTTCTATACCAGAAAGCTCTGGAACTTGTCAGATCACTGGCATATCCTAATTATGTTAGCAGCTACTAATTCACCTCATTAGACCAGGTCCTCTATATCCATCCCATCCCTGCCTTAGCCAGAGCAAAATTTCCCTTCCATTGCTCCAAGTATATATTTTTAAAAGAAAAAATGCTATTTGAAGTTTGTTTTTACTACTAATTGCTATAGGAAAACACTTCCTCCTCTGCCATGGGAGCAGAGTCATTGTACCACAGATAGATTAATCAAATCATGAAATATTTCTGCCATTTCAAAGTCAGAGAAATTAAGTTCAAGAAAGGCCAAATAATGTTCAGGGAAAACCAAGAGGTGAATCAGAGTACAGGGAATAAGCAAAGGGCTGACTGCCCTTTCCCCCCCCCGCCCCAAACTATTCTGGCAAATAGGGGGTAGATTCCTGCTCTGCATATTAACTATGTTTATTAAATAAACCTAGGACTAATTAGCCTCACAGTATTTTTTAAGCCAAATGCTTTAGGAAATACTGCATTATAATTCATATAGACCAAAAAGCATAAACAAAACATTAGAAAGTCACCTAAGGAATTATGTCTAATAGTCATCTAATTAAGAAGTTATTATCTCTGATGTTTCAGCTTTTTTATTTAACTATGGTACAAACATATTAACTAACCAGTAAAATAATCTGAACATGTACATTAAAATATTCAGTATATTAATGTATGTCATTGTTTCTGTTAATATTATTCTGGATTTTAAGATGAAATTAAATTAGAAATATAGTCTTTAAAAACCCTGGATATAAAGTTTCTCTCATTTGTAGTTGCATTTTGGACTATGATACATTGGAAAGGGCACCAAACTGGGTTTGAGGAGACCTGGGTTGTACTATCACACATAACATTGACTCTTTTCATAACCTTGAACAAATCTTAGCATTTTCAACAATAAAAAAGGGATAACAACAACTTCCTATACCTACCTCACAGCTAATGTGTAAAGATCAAATGAAATGACTTTAAAAAACACCTGTGAAAAGAATTATGTATAAAGTGCTAACCAAATATAAGCTTCCATTCTCCTACATAGCATGTGAGATGGATAGAGAGCTGTTCTTATAAGCCAGAAAGACCTGGGTTCTAGTTCTCGCTCTGAGTCATACTGGCTATTTGATTCAAGTCCCTTAGCCTCTCAGTGCTTTAAGCAACTTTCTGGGACTATAAGCTGCAGAGAGTCTATCATCATTTGGTAGAGGGAATTTCTTATATGTAAGTTTCCTATATCAATGACATCACTGATTCAGTTCCTATCCTTGATCTTTCTCTGTACGATTTGCTGACATTTCATTTCATCAGAAGAAACAAAGGCTGAATGACCCACTTTCTTGTACTGTGTAGAAGGAACTGAATTCACTCTACATTAATCTATACTGCCTCAACATATAGGATTAAAAGGCTAATTTAGAAATGATATGCTCTTGTCCAGAAATGGAGTGCAGGTAACCATAGTTAAGAAATATGTATACTTGGAGACATACTGATCTGACAGAGAAGATTTTAAATGATAATGGAGTAAGAAGAAAATTGCCTACATGGAACTGCTGATATGTATCACAGAAAATAGTAGGGTTGGCACAGGAAGAACCATTGTGGGGAAGTTCAGCAATTCATAAAGAAACAAGATAGAGAAAGAAGGGCAATAAAATATTTCAATCTTCAGGTATCAATACAGAAATACACCAAGAGTAATATACAAACTAGAGACAACATAGGGATGTCAAGTATGAATTCACACATATGACATATTGATATAAAGAATTTGACTGGAATATAGAGATAAAAGTATAGAGCTTATTCAAAACGAGTTTAGATTAAATAGGGTATGGAACTAAACAGTATACCAAAAAGAAATAATAGAAATAACTAATCACCCCCCAAAAAACACCTCAGAATATATTAGCAAAGTATGGAATATTTAGGTGACAAGCAATGAGAGGAGAGTCAGAAGAGAAATCATGGTGCGAATATATCATGAAAGACAGGTAGAAGGAAAAAAAATAGATGGTGAGTTCTAAAAGCAGGTTACAAATCTTGGAGTAGTCATAGGGGTCCCTAAAAATATTTAGACATATGGTGAAGGTATCTCTCTGCTAAAGTAGCAAAGCTGAGGAATTCTTGATTTGCTTTAATTATTATTTCATCATTTGAAAAGTAGAGGAAGGGGGGCTCACTTTGAGAAGTGTTGTGTGATTTGACCAGATGAGATTCTGTTGAGAGACCCTTGGCTTTGAAAACCCGGATGTTGAAGATGGCAGAGTACAAACAGTGTGTCCAAGCCACTCTCCCCCCAGAATTCCTCCAAACTATGTAAAAGGGGACTCTGAACAACTTCTGGAGCCCCAGCACCCACAGAATGACACAGAGAAGCTAACCTCTCACTGAGGACAGCCCAGAAGCCCTGCAGGAAGGACCATCGCAGTGCCAGCAGCTCAGACCACAGTGCACAGGGAGCCGAGCACAGGTCCATCTGAGTTGCAGTTTTAGCCCCAGGGCGGCAGGGCCAGCAGCCAGCTGGAGGGACCCCAGAACACCAGCAGCTGTGGCGACTCCAGAATTTTCAACATAGACATGCCTAGGACAAAGTGAGAGGTTAGTGCTCTATGGATTTTGGGACCAGTATTTGGGGAACATGTTGGCTTCCTCCCCTGGGGGCAAGAAGCCACAGAGGAGACATGTCATTTTGTAGTTTTCAGAGGCAGCTCCAGCTCCTGGCCTGTGAACTGTAGGGAGATCCAGCGATCAATCTTGGGGGTTAATCGCTGTTGCTTTAACCTCCCTGGATATGGATTGTGATCTGGGGTGGAGGTTGTGGGTGGGTTTCCAGCTTGCCAGAAATGGAAGTCGCCCCTCCACACACACATTTGGGATAAAAGTTCCCGTCTGGTGCTAGGCCATACTGTGGCAACTAGCCCAAAAGTCAAGTAATTAAGTGGCAACATGCCAAGTCAAAGGAAACAAATTAAACAGAAAAATGCAACCTTAGACTCCTACATTGGGGGCAAAGAGGATCGAAGCATAGAACAGTCAGAGGACTGTGAGGTCAGAAATTCTGCTCCAAAAGTCCCAAAGGAAAATATGAGCGGGTTGCAGGCCATAGAGGACCTTAAGAACAACTTTAAAAATCAAATAAGAGAAGTGGAGGAAAAATTAGAAAGAGAAATGAGAAGGATGCAGGAAAAGTATGAAATGAGGGTTAACAGCCTGACTGAGGAAAACAACACCTTAAAAAATAGACTAACTCAAATGGCAAAGGAGGCCCAAAAGAGCAATGAGGAGAAGAATGCCTTAAAAAGTCGAATTTGCCAGATGGAAAAAGAATCTCAAAAGTTCAGTGAGGAGATTCATTCCTTCAGAATTACACTGGAGCAAATGGAAGCTAATGACATTATGAGAAATCAAGATGCTGTTAAGCAGATCCAAACAAATGAAAGATTAGATGACAATGTGAAATATCTCATGGGAAAAACCACTGACCTGGAAAATAGATCCAGGAGAGACAATTTAAAAATTATTAGACTACCTGAAAGCCATGATCAAAGAAAGAACCTAGAAATCACCCTTCAAGAAATTCTCAAGGAAAATTGCCCTAATGTTTTAGACCCAGAGGGCAAAATAGAGGTTGAAAGAATCCACAGATCACCTCCTGAAAAAGATCCCAAAAAAGAAAACTTCCAGGAATATTATAGCCAGGTTCCAGAATCCCCAGATCAAGGAGAAAATACTAAAAGAGGCCAGGAAGAAACAATTCAATATTGTGGAAACACAATCAGAATAGCCCAGGACCTGGCAGCTTCTACACTGAGGGATTGAAGGGCATGGAATATGATATTCCAGAGGGCAAAAGAGCTGGGATTGAAGCCAAGGGTCACCTACCCAGCATAACTGAGTATCTTGTTTCAGGGGGAAATATGGTCATTCAGTGGAATAGAGGACTTTCAAGCATTCTTGAAAAAAGCCAGAGTTGAATAGAAAATTTGACATCCAGATGCAAGAAGCAAGAGATGCCTGAGAAGGTAATCAGGGAAAAGAAATCCAAAGGAACTTATCAAAGTTGAACTATTTACATTCCTATATGGAAAAACAATAACTGTGACTGATTAAATCTTCCTCAGTATGAAAATAATGGTAGAAGGGTGTATGGTCATATGAATACATATGTGAATGTGTGTATATATGTTTACAGTTATACATGGATAGAGGGCATAGGTTGAATTTGTTGGGAAGGGAGGATACTTAAGGGGTGAAATTATGAGGTGAGAGAGGAAAGTGGCAAGAGGAGATGGGGAGAGACAGGGTAGGGTAAACTATCTCATGTAGAAGAAGCAAGGGGAAGTGGTTGCAAGGGAGGGGAAGAATAGGAAGGCAAAAAGGCAAAACCACATTCTCATTGAATTTGGTTCTGGGAGAGAATGACATACATACTAAATGGGATATCTCAACTTGCAGCAGAATAGGGTGAAGGGGGATGAGAGGAGGAATGATGGATGGGAGGGCATCCTTGGGGGGAGGGGAGGTTGGAAGTACCCACTATAGAAGAGGGACAGGATCAAGTAGGGCATGGACCAGGTGGGGGGGTGGGATGAGTGGGAGGGAATTATAAGCAGCCTTGTACAATATATCTACTATGGTAATGTTTTGCATACCTAGACACGTACAACATATACTGAATTACTTATCTTCCCAGAGGGAATGGGTGACAAGAGAGGAAGGAAATGGATCTGAAATTTGAGGTCTTAAGATTTCAAATATATATAAAAAATACTAACATATGAAATAAAATTGCCTTACATGTCAATCAATTAGCCACATAATATCACGTTAACAATTTCTACCCAAGAGGCAAGTGAACTGATTTGTCATTTTAATAAGATTTTTTTACACAAATGGTTATACCTGTGATATTAAATTTTAAGTACATCATATGAGTTATAAACATAAGGACCCTGTAAGAATATTTACTAAGTTTGAATTAGATGCTCCTTTCTGCCACCCCTCCCTAGAAAAGATAACTTTTTGCTTTCTCCAAAATCTTCTTAGGTTAGAAAGTTTTAAGGTTTCTACATCCTTCTGTGTGCACAAAATCTCTGATCCCAAAGTCCAGTAAATAAAGACAGTATTTTCTCTCCCCCCAAAAAAAGAAAACCCAGATGTTGCGGCTTCCCTCTCTGCTAACTGATTTGGTATTGATATAATGGTTGGACAGTTTGGAAGCCTGTCTGTTTGATCCTTCTCTATACTCTGAAGTTCGGGGTGCTGACCTTTCCTCCCCCGAACTAGGTAATATATGTTTGTTTGATTAAAGTAAGCTTGTTAACCCCCCCAAAAGAAAAAGTAGAGGAAGGCACAATGAAAACCATTTGTTGTGACCACAAAATTGCCAAAGTAAAAATAACAGGATCTGTGAGAAGAAAGGAACATTCCCTTCTAGAATGTCTGATGTATGGGGTGGGGGAATACTAATTCTAGTTTGATGGTCACTGAACTTCAGAAGTGCAAATCTCAATGGCTTAAAAAAGAGGTACTTAAAGTGCTATGGTCTAGGATTTTGTGGGGCATTTCAGCCCAAAATAGCAAGGATGTTCAAAAAAATAAAATTCTAGGGATATATAATTATTCCATTGAAGAAGAAAAGAGTAAGGTACCTTGGAAAGCTTGAAGTGGTTTCACAGGGAGTTTATTGACCAACCCAGTTTTCTAAAAGCTATGTCAAAGATAGAAGCAAGGGTAGTTAACTAAGGATAAATGAAAAAGAATGCTCAGTCTTGAAAGAATAATGGTAAGCACAGCAAAGCCTAGGATGAATTATTGATACTGATTTTTTAAGGAGAATAAACAAAGCTAAGTGAGGGGCAAGAGGATTATCAAAATTGAAGTGGGCTACCCTTTGGAATAGTGGGATAATAGACAAGAGACAAAAGGAAAAATAACTCAATTACTATTTTGCTTCTGTTTTGAACAAACATGGTTTATATGGAATTAAATCTCAAGATAAATGTGGAGATATTAGAAAGGACCTACTGATATTTGGTTGTTTTCCAGTTGTGTCTGTTTCTTCACGATGCCATTTGGAGTTTTGACAAAGGTACTGGAGTGGTTGGCCATTTCCTTCTCTAGTTCATTTTACAGATGAGAAACTGAGGCAAATAAGATTAAGTGACTTGCCCAGAGTCACACAACTAATAAGTGTCTGAAGCCAGATTTGAATTCAGCAAGATGATTCTTCCGGACTCAAAGCCCAATACTCTATCCACTGAAACATCTAGCTTCCCTTCAGAGAAGACCTAGTGACCTCTAATTAGTTCATTTTGGTTGGTCCATATAAACTATATCTTGGTATACACAAAGAAATTGGAGGTGTAATAGCCATGCCATTGTCAGTGATCATTGGAACATCAGGAAGATAGGACATGATTAAAGATAATAAAATGTCTCAATTTTCAGTCAATCAATAAATATTTAATTGACTACTAAGTGACAGCCACTGTTCTAAGGGCCAGGAAGGCTAAGAAAGTAAAACAGTCTCTGCTTTCAAGGAGTTCACAAGGCAGGCCAGATTCAGATTAAAGTGAGGTGAGTTTGAACTAAAGTCACATAAAAATTTTCACTCTGCTTACTGAAGCAATGGTGTTCCCTTAGAAGAAAGGAGGTTAGTGATAGAGACAGGCTAGCACAGGTTGATTAAGAACAATTCAAAAGTCTCCTAGGATGGCTCTGATGAATGAATCATTTCATGGGAGATCTAAGGCCAAAAGCAGGATCCTTCACAGCATTTTTTTCTCTACTGGTAGTTTATTCTTAATAATAATAAAGTTTATATAGCATTTTAAGGTTTAGAAGCTCTTACATATGCATATGTGTGAGACTAATTGGGATAAAGTAAATACTTATATTTATTGACATACTTAAATATTATAACTTTTTATATTTTTTAGAACAAGTCATGCCGAGCTTACCTCATTTTCACCATTAGACTGATAGAAAATGGAAATGTTGCAAACAGAACACATGTAGATTTCAGCAAAGTATTTAATAAACTTTCTTGTGCCACAGTTCTGGAAATAATGAAAAGATGTGTTGACCTCAATTTTAACTATTAGGAAATTGATACAGTTTAAGCACAGAAAAGGAAAACACATGAAAGTCCCTAGCATAGGAAAAAAATCATTACATGTTTTGGTTGTTGTGGAAACAGCTGATGAGGAAGCAACTAATTGCATCAAAGTCTACTGGGGCAGCAAGAAGACAATAAGAGTTGTTGAATCAGATTTGGTGGAGGTTTTTCCTAACAATTATTTGGGAAGAAGGAAATAAATATTAATTGTCTATTATGTGCCAGCTAGATGCATATGGGACATCTAGATGACTCAGTGGCTAGGGCTCTGAGGCTAGAGTCAGAAGACTTGAGTTCAATTTTGGTCTCACATACTTACTAGCTGTGTGATTCTGGGCAAGTCACTTAACCTCTGTTAGCCTTAATCCACTGGAGAAGGAAGTGGCAAACCACTTCAGTATCTGTGCCAAGAGAACCTCATGGACAGTATGGTCCACAGGATCATGGAGTAGAACTCCACTGAATAATCACAACAACTATGTGCCAGCCACTGTGCTAAGTTCTTTATAATTATTATCCCATTTGTTCCTTGCAAAAACCACGGGAGGTTGGTGTTATTGTTATCTGCATTTTATAGTTGAAAAATTGAAGCAAATAGAGATTTTTTTTAAAGAATCACCTAGTACAAATAATAAATGTATAGAGCTGGATTTGAATTCAGGAATTCCTGATTCCAGATCCAGCATTCTATTTCTGCATCATCTAGATGCATCTAATTTAAAATGCAATGGATTGGCAGAACATTTATTTTGTGGAGAGTGACCAAAGTTGGGTAAGTAAGCAAAGAAAAGAGATGGAGAAATCTGGAAACAATGCATGATAATATGCTAATGTTGCTTTGTATCTCTTTCTGCTCTGTCTTTTTTGTGGCCTGATTTTATAACTCCTCCACTACTGTTACAAAGCACATACCTATATGGGAAAACAAGTGATTTTGAAGCAGCTGAACATCAGTGTCTTTCTGAAGAGTGTCAGCTGAGTTTACATACAGTTACCATCCTTAGTGCAGGGTATCAATATACAGCAGCAACAAACAATCATATGGTTAGGTCAATCTGGGTATTCAAGTTCTTTATGTACACTGGCATATGGATTATGATGATTAGGTGATTTGAAATTATTAAAGGCCATAAGGTCCTTTCGAACATCTCACCTATCTTGATTTGAAACCTAAAGAAAAGACATTAATAAACTATCACCAACTTAAAAAAAAGTTGTTGGGTTTTTTTTTTGGTTCATTGCAATGGCATGTTCTTGATATTATTTTGTTGAACATTTTCATCAATGGCATGAATAAAGATATAGAAAGCATGCATATCAAATTTACAGATGAGAGTAATAGTTAATGTTAGAGGATGGCTTTTTCATCCAATAATATCTTGATAGAAAAAGAAGCCAAATAGAAGAAGATAATATTTAATGAGAATGAATGTTAAGTCCTATAATTACGATTAAAAGTCATCTACATAAGTACAGGATAAGGACAGCATTGCATAACTATCATTCTCATGTCAAAAAACCCAAATATGGCATTTTAGTGAACTATAAGCTTGACATAAATGAATATTATAGTACAGGAACATTTTTTTTATAAGCTAATGTTTTTAGGTACATTACCAGAAGCCAAATGCCCAGAATGAAAAATGTGCAAAGAACATTGGAACTAGAGTTTGGAGACCTGAGTTCAAATCCTGACTCTAATCTTCATTACTTATGAGAGGTAGGTAAAGCCATTTAACATTTCCTCAGCTATAAAATGGGCATGATACCACTTGTCCTTTCTACTTCTCAGTGATTTGTAGGGAGTATACTGTGTACATCTTAATTCACAAATAAATGTGAATCATTTAATTATAGTTTCATTGTAATTTGCCCTTTAGAAAACTTCTGTAGTATTATAATACATTGTGAGTACCACTTTTCAAGAGGGACATGGACAAGTTGCATCATGTCTATTGGAAAAAGACAAGGATAGTGGAAGAATCTGAATGCATATCATAGTAAGATCTGTTGAATGAACTGCTAAATCACCTCCCAATGAGACCTTTAAAGACCATAGCCTATTGGAGCTAACACATTCACCCATGGACCTCTTACTCTAGCATCATTCTTTCCTGATTGGTGAGATGGCCCTAGACCTTGAGACCAGATTTTTTTCCTAGACCTCTTCCGGTGATGCTATTCTATGACTGGCTCACCCTTTGAACCAGATTTCCAGGAGTCCTTCTCACTCCTGCCCTTCCCTCCCCACACCTCCTTCTTTTTACCTCTTGTTCTGGAAATAGAAATCAGATGAACACTAAAATAACAGTTTGTGGAAAGATTCTCAGTGGACCATGTTATGGTTCCCCTTACTATTTCTGAGACTCCTAGACCAAAACACTCTTCCCTAGACACTTCCCTATGTCTATCTCCCCCCCCCCATTACAATATATATCCCTTAAGGACTAGGACTGTTTTTCTTTTGCATTTGTATCTCTATCTCTTAGAACAGAGTCTGTACTATAGTAAGAGTGTAATCATTTTTAATTTTCTTTTGTTTTCATTCATCCATTCAAAAGGGCAAGTTTAACCTGGAGAAGTGAGGACTTACAAGCAATGGCTGCCTTTAAGTATTTGAAAAGATATTATTTGACAGTGAGATTAAAATTGTTTTTGCTCCATTATATAAATCAGAATTAGAATCCATAAGTAGAAATTGCAGAGGTAGATTTGAGCTGTCCCCAAAAGGAAAATGCTCCTTTAAGAGATAGTGTGTATTTCTCTACTGTACTTTTTTTTGCTTTTTTTGGAGGGCAATTGGGGTTAAGTAACTTGCCCAAGGTCACACGGCTAGGTTTTTGTTTGTGTGTGTTAAGTGTCTGAGGCCGGATCCGAACTCAGGTCCTTCTGACTCCAGGACCGGCGCTCTTCTCACTTAGCCACCCCATACTGTATTTCTTAAAGTAGAGACTGGGTGTTCATTTGTCTGGGAGGGATGTATTGAAGGAATTCCTGTTGCTCAAGTACGGTTTGAATTAGGTGGCCTCTGACATCACTTTCAATCCAATGATTATATCACTTGCAAACCACAAGTTAGAGAAATTGGTTGAGTTAATTATGGTCTCTTTCTCATAAGAAAAATAATTTTTTCTGGATACCATGAAAATTTAATGAACAAATCATTTTATGAGAGTTTCTCCTTTCCTCTGCAAGTATGATGTTCTAATAATGTGAGACTAATTTGTAGCCAGTATAATGATAAACTTAGACAAGAAACTATTTTCTTCATCAAAGGTTTGCACATCTCCAAAATGGAAGACTCAGTAACCATTTGAGGAATTGATATTCATTAACTAAACAAAAATGTAAGTAATTAAAATATTCAAGGTATCGTGGTAGATATACCAAAAGAAGACAAAACGAGATAGTCCATTCCTTCAAGAAGTTTACATTCTACTAGGGTTTGGAAAGAGGAACCACATATATAGAGGTAAGTAAAAAAAAATTATAAGAAATAAATAGAAAGTAGTTTGAGGGAAGGAGAGTACTAACAATAGGGGAAGGTGGTATAAGCTGAACATTGAAACAAACTAGGGATTCTAAGAAAAGATTAATAGAAACTTATCTAAAGATTAGTGATGATCTCAAATGACTCGGATACTTGAACTAGGAAGCCATAATTTTGTCCTTTCAGCCATTTTTGATTTCTTGAGAATCTACTGGTATGGGGAAACTCCTTTGAATCGTGTAAGAATGTCCTAGAAAGTTTTAAAAAGATCTTCCATTGTTTTATCAAACTGGAGAAGAAAATAAAGCCAGGGAGACTCAATTCTTAGCTGTCTGCCACAAGAATTAAATACCTTGTCTAAGCTATATTTAAGCTCTATACAATTTGCCTCCATTTTTTTGTTCCTTCAGACAGACTAACCAGGTATGAAAAGCAACCAGGTGTATAAGTGCTCCTAAACTCAATGCAAGTCACTTTTTTGGTTTAATTCGAAAAACCTTGTTTGGTTTTTTGACTTAAGACAGAGTCTATAATTTCTAGGAAAAAAAATCATCTATGAGTCCTTAAAATAGCATTTGTTCTCTCTAGTTGTTGCAAACAACTTGCTATGCAATCTTGTTTATTAAACATATAATCATAAATGATTCAAAATTTCTATTCACTGACATTTAGAGTTAGATTGTGTTCAAAGATTTGCCATTTTCAACCTACATCTCTGCCCTTGTCTCTTCCCACCCCCACCCTTGTTCTCTCCACTCTACAACCAACTTCCCTCCTCTCTACCCTTTATCTTCTTTGCTCATTCCCAACTGCACTGCTGCTGTCATGTGGCCCCAATGCCTGGAACTCTGCCTGGTTGCCATGGTAATAGGTAATTTAAAAAACAATACAGTAAAATAAAATAAGTAATAACGAAAGTTTGGGCTGTCTGTACTAGAACCAAGAAGGCACAATAGAGCCAGAAATAGAATCCAACATTATGAATACTTGAAAACCTATCTTTTGTTCTGACCATCAGACCATTAGAGCACTCTTCTTTGTCTTCAAACATACCTAACAATAGATGACTTTTGAAAATAAAATAAAAATTGAAATAAAGGTAAGAAAAAGAAATGTATTATACTGATAAATGAAGGTACTAGTGTAAAAATAGCACACTTGGACTTTGGAATCAAATGACCAAAAAATGGAAGACACTTTCTCTGATCCTCTCCATCTATCAAACATCTCAAATATATGAATTACCTATGTAATGCTTTGTCCATGATATAGGACACCAAGAAGCCTAAAGAGGTAAAAACTTAATGTTCTAAGAAGAAAGAAGGTAAATCACACATCCTTTATGTGCCCACTCAATATCCCCTAACTCATCAGTCACAAGCCAAATTTTTGCAACAAAAATCAACTCTAAATCCCTATAAATTCCCCAATGCTGTGAAAAACAAAATATGGAAGCATACTCTTGCTGAGATTTCAGTACTCTCTGCTTCATAGTACTTAGCTAAATAACTAAAGAACAAAGAGAAATGTATCCACATACCAAAGTGTATGTCTACCTGCAGCAAAGGACCCAGCATACATCAGGGGCATAGATTTGTGTCTCACATGAATTGACAGAGGCCCAACAATTTCTCAGTATTGGGTGAAGGCTGAGATGACTTTGAGGTTTACCCCACCACCACCAAGGAAATTGCTATCAAAGGGGTAGGAGTCAAAAGTGAACAATAAGGGAATATAAATAAAAATAGCTGAAATTACCAAGGATATCAGGAGGAAAATTCAGTTAGACCTTATATACAAATAGATAAAACAACAGGCATTAAAGTGACTTGTCCATGGAAGGAAACACATTTATTCAGTGTGAGGGTTGAGAATTGAATCTTTCTATCTCCTGATTCTTTCTTAGTATTTGGTACAGTGTCTAGCATACAGTAGGTATTTAATAAATGTTCATTGATTGATTCTACTATATCACGTAATTATTTCTAGAATACATATAATAAGGAAAAAGAAAAAATCTATCCATCAAATATTCAAGTGTCCATATTGACTGAATATTTCAAAACAACTATTTTCAAATATGAAGGTTCTTGACTTCTAAACACTAAAATGAAGTTCAGATAAAATTAGACAAATATACAATATTAGTTATAGGGACAATATATAAATTAATTTATTGTAATATATGGGACATTGT
This sequence comes from Gymnobelideus leadbeateri, assembly GCA_011680675.1. Taxonomy (NCBI): domain Eukaryota; kingdom Metazoa; phylum Chordata; class Mammalia; order Diprotodontia; family Petauridae; genus Gymnobelideus; species Gymnobelideus leadbeateri. The sequence continues at coordinate 186,036 of WOXC01003317.1, forward strand.
AGCAAAGAATCAGGATAATATAAACATTTTTTTCTTTCACTTGAGAAGACTTTGTCAAGAAAAATGAGATTTCAAGTGGACTCTTGAAAAAAATAAATTGGAATAATTTTAAAATTAAACCAAGGTGAAGGGAATGAAGGGAAAATATTTCCATAAACATGAAGTGCTATGAGAAAAAAAGGTAGAAAAACAAAACTGTGTTTTGCCTTAATATTGATCAGGTGGAATCATGGGGAAAGTACAGGGTTGGAATGATTCAATACAATTTATTTGCATTTATATAATTAAGAACTTACTCTGTGCAAGTCGTGATGCTAATGCTGGGGACAAAACAAAAAAATAAAAACCACAAATTGCCTAGCCTCAAGGTACGTGTTCACAAATAATTATAATGCAAGCTTGAATGCAAAAGGTATAAAAGAGGTGAAACAAAGTAGTCAGACATTTAGAGGAAGGAGTGATTTCTAATTAGAAGGAAGGAAATAGTAGATAAGAATAGGCTTACTATAAGAAATGGTATCTGAGCTGTCTACTTCATCAAGTAGAATTATTGGGATTAGAGGTTTGAATTTGATAGTGTCCGCTTTTCCAGAAATGGCATGTGACATGTAAAAATATAGAGGTAGGAAAGGTGAGAAAAAATCATAAATAATAATAAATAATTATTTGATTTGGATATAATAAATAGTTTGATTTGGCTAAAGAATAGAGTACTCATATTGTGCTGGTACCAAGGAAAATGTTATCAAAAGAGAAATCTCTTAAATTTAATGTTATCAAAATTAACCATTTTGCATTCCATAATATTCCCTATCTCTTGTCTGATTATAAATTATTCTGTTATCCATAAATATAACAGGTAAACTATTTCTTGCTCTCCTAGTTTGCATAGAGTATCAGTCTTTATACCTAAATTATGTACTCATTTTGACTTTTTCATGATATACAGTGAAATATGTTGGCCTATGCCTAGTTTCTGCCATAGTATTTTCCAGTTTTCCCAGGAATTTTTCTCAAATAGTGAGTTCTTATCCCAGAAACTATAGTCTTTGGCTTTATTTGTTTTTGTTTTTGCTTTTTCGCTTTTTTTGGAGGGGGAAGGTAGGGCAATGGGGTTAAGTGACTTGCCCAAGGTCACATGGCTAGTTTTTTGTAGTAAGTGTCTAAGGCTGTATTTGAAATCAGGTCCTCCTGATTCCAGGGCCAGTGATCTATTTACTGTGCCACCTAGCTGCACCAGAGTCTTTGGCTTTAGCATAAAGAAAAATGTCATTTATATGGACATAAAGTTTTCATCCATATAAATAACTATTTCCTTATGCTCAGCATCTTTCAGTTAATCATGTGATGATAATGATGTATTTGGTCCTAGAATAACCCTTGCAAAAGAATGACTTTTACGTTCTCATATCTTCATCAAGAATGTCCTCAGTGCATAAGAAAATGATTCCCATTAAATTTTTCACAATTTGAGAAAGTAAGTTAATGTTTCAGTAGTTATGTTTTCTTGATCACCTTCTTTCACTATCAACACAATATGAGTATTCTATACTTTAGGCAAATCAAACTATTATTCCAAGATTTTTCTGACCTTTCCTAACTATTTTACATGCCACAAGCCATTCCTGGAAAAAGGACACCCTCAAATTCAAACCTCTAACCCCAACAATGCTACTTGCTGATAGCTTTTTTCTTCAAGGGACAGCTCAGATACTATTTCCTATAGTAAGCTTATCTTCTACTATTTCCTCCCTTCGAATTAGAAATCACTCCTTCCTCTGAATGTCTGACTACTTTATTTCACCTCCCTTATACCTTTTGCATTATATTTATTTGTGTGCATGTACCTTGAGGCTAAGAAAAGTATGTTTTTTAATTTTTTTTTGTTTGCAGTATTAGCATCATGCTTTGCACAGTCTTGATGTCTTGTATACCTAACCTATTCCACTAATCCACCACTTTATTTCTTAGCTGGTACCAAGTAGTATTTTTTTTTTTATTGCCAATAATATAATTTAAGATCTGGTTTGGGTAGGCCAACTTCCATTGCATTTTTTTTCATGGATTCTCTTGATATTCTAGATATTTTGTTCTTCTGCATGAATTTTGTTATTTTTTCTAGTTCTCTAAATAATTTTTTTGTATTTTGATTTATATAGCATTGAATAAGTAAATTAATTTAGGTAAAATTGTCATTTTTATTATCTTAGCTCAGCCTACCGAAGAACAGCTGATATTTTTTCAATCATTTAGATCTAACTTTTGTTTGTGTGAAAAATGTTTTGTAATGCTTTTCATATAATTTCTGGGTTTGTCTTGGCAGGTAGATTCCCAGATATTTTATAATGTCTACAGTAACTTTAAATGGAATTTCTCTATCTCTTGCTACTGGGCTATGTTAGTAATATAAAGGAATAGTAACATGCAGCAATGATTTATGTGGGTATATTTGATATTCTGCAACTTTGCTAAAGTTATTATTTCAAGTAGCTTTTTAGTTGATTCTCTAGGATTCTGTAAGTATACCATCATATCATTCACAAAGAGTAATAGCTTTGTTTCTTCTTTGCCTATTCTAATTAGAGGTGTAATTTTTTATTTTGATAGACAAATCTCTCCATGGATGCCTAGTGTAGGAGAATAAGAAGACCTATTGAGTCCATACAGCCAATGGACTCAGATCAGAATCCTCAGATACCATTTGTCTGCACATTTACTCCAACTCAGCGATGCACTGGGATGATAGCATTTTAGATCTGGCCATAATCCATAATTCCAAGAATAAAAACCTGAAATTCCCTCTCTGATCACAACTTCCTACGTTTTCATTTTTCTCTCTGCTTCACTTCTCCTTCATTTATTCTCCTTAACACAAACTGCAATCTCTCTACCTTATTTTATTCTTCTCATTCACCACCCCTACTACACCTTCACTTTTAACCCTTTGTAGTATCAACCCTATTGTTAATCAATTAAACTTTATACTGACTTTCACCTTTGAATCCTTTGTTCCTTTGTAATATCATACCACACTTATGATAACCCCAATCCCATTTAACTCCATTATGCCTCATTTATTTCTACTCATAATTTTTTGAATACTACTAGAAAAAGAAGGGGTGGCTAGGTGGTACAGTGAATAGAGCACCAGCCCTGGAGTCAGGAGGACTTGAGTTCAAATCTGGCCTCAGACACTTAACACAAAAAACTAGCCATTTGACCTTGGGCAAGTCACTTAACCACAATTGCCCTCCAAAAAAAAGAAAAAATATACAAAACTCTCCCAACTGAGTGCCCTACATATTTATGTTATCTAATCTCTAGTGATTCCTCAGTGCTACATACCAAATGTTTGTTTCTTTTAGAGCCTGACACTATAACACATTCTTCAAAAGTGAATTGCCTACCTATTAGATTGGCTAACATGACACAATGGCAAATTACAAATGTTGGAGAAGATGTGGGAAAATTGGAACACTAATGTGTTGTTGGTGGAATTGTGAACTGATCCAACCATTCTGGAGAGCAATGTGGAACTATGCCCAAAGTGCTATAAAACTATGCATAAAACTATTTCACCCAGCAACACCACTTCTAGGTTTGTGTCCTAAAGAGATAATAAAAAAGTAAAAAGGCCCTTATTTATAGTAGCTCTCTTTGTGGTGGCCAAGAATTGGAAATTGAGGGGATCCCCAACAACTAAGGAATGACTGAACAAGCTGTTACGTGAATGCAATGGAATGTTATTGTCTCATAAGAAATGATGAGCAGGTAGATTTCAAAGAAAAATTGAGAAAGACTTATATGGACTGATGCTGAGTGAAGTGATCAGAACCAGGAGAACATTATATGCAGTGACAGCAACATTGTGCAATGACCAACTGTGATAGATGTAACTCTTCTCAGCAATACAGGAATCTAAGACAATTCCAAAAGACTTGTACTGGAAAATGCTATCCATATCCAGAAAAAAAAACGTATAAAGTCTGAATGCAGATTGAAACATATTATTTTCTCTCTCTCTTTCTTTTTTTCTCATGGTTTTCCCCTTTGGTTCTAATTCTCCTTTACAACATGACTAATGTGTAAATATGTTTAATATGACTATACATATATAGGCCACATCAGATTGTACACTGTCTTAGGAAAGGAGAATGGAGTGGGGGGAGAAAATTTAGAACACAAAATCTTATAGAACTGAATGTGGAAAACTAAAAACAAATAAATATTTTTTAAAAAGATAAAGAAAAAAGTGAATGTGCTAAACTTTCCTTTCTAACCTAAAGCTCCAATATCATGTATCCCCTTTCCCTGACTGAAGAGATGCAAAATTCCTAACCTATTGAGAAAATCAAAGCCATGGCCTGAGAGTTCTCTATTTTGTTACACTTTCCTATGCTAGAATTTGAAATCCCTCTATATCATTCCTTATTTTCTCTTTGTTCCCTTCTCTGAAAAAGTGAAAACAGGTCACCCTCCAAAGGCTAACCTTTCTATTTTGTATCCTTGATCCCACACTGTCCTATCTTCTTTGGAAATTTGCACCATCAATTCCCTCCTCCCCTCCATCTTCACATTCTTTTCTTATCCACTTATTTGCTGAGAGTAGGTGCATGACCTACTTTAGTAGCCTTAAGAACTTTCTCTTGATCCACACATCCCCTCAAACTATCATTCTTTTAGCTTTCCTTCCTTTCATTGTCAAGGATTTTTTTGTCTATCAAATGGGTTTTCATAGGGAATTCCTTGGTGAGAAAAATTATCTACTAATACATGTCTGAACTTTCTCACCACCTTAGTCTTAGAGCATTGCCTAGAACATAGAGTCCTTAAATGACTTGTCCAGATCAGACAGCTAGTTATATTCCAGAACTGGGACTTGAAACCAGGGTCACATGACTGGTTCTTTATTCTGCTCTGAAGCTTCAATTAGCTGAATTCCTAGGAAAAAATTCATTTGTACTCCTTGCCAACACTATCTGATCTCCTTTATTTCTCAATTTCTTGCAGTTTAGCTTTCCACCTCACCACTTAACTGAAACTGTTTTCTCTAGGGTTGCCAAATGCTAAACCCAATGTCATTTTCTGATTCCTCCTTCTACTTCTAATCACATGCAATTCTTGAACATTTCATTCTATAAATCCTCCACAACATACTCATCTAAATGATGGGGGCCTTCCACTATATTGTTTCTTTTTTAAAAATAGCAATACTTATTATTTTAGAACTTAACAGTCCATCTGTTGGAACTTTTCCTCATTATTGGCCCATCATATTTCCAGGTCCTACACATCCCTGCTGATATTATTCACTGCACTTCTCAAGCACAAGTTATTGTTAGCAATTTACTGTAGCCCATGTACCTTTCATTGTAATTTTGATTGTTTTGAAGTAATACTGTACAATGATTTGCAGCCACATATGATCACCCAAATGGGATAAATTAAAGAAAAAATGTGGGAGAAGAATACCCAAATTACTCTATTAGCTTACTTTCTAGGAACAGTTTGTGTTTAATCAAAGAAAATTACTTCTGGGTGTGCAATTAAGCGTCTCGGTTGTTGTAAAAGTATTCACTTCTTCATTTTTAAAGCCCAGTCTCCAATTCCGTATCAATTATATGATGTTTTTTAAATAGCTAAGGCTACCAAAGTATTTTGAGAAATCTATAGTTTTAATGAATGAAATAGTTGACAAAATTGGGATGTCAACAGTTTTGTGTCTTAAATTTCCAGTCTATATTTCATTAAGTTTTCTCTGAAAGCTTTTACAAATGAAGTTAAGGAAGAGTCAAAGAAGTATTCTTTATTTGGGGATAGAAGATACACAGAATAAATTCCTGCTTTTCTGAGTTGGAACATATTGGTTTAGAAGGTCAACAAAAGTGAACAATAAATGGGGTATTCTATAAAACAGCTGGAGGAAAATACATAAGTAAGGAAAGCAGGAAAAAAAAAATCCCTCCTACTACAAACTGTCAGAGATCAGTTTCCCGTTAGGCAAAACAAAATTTTTCAAATGTTTTATTTAGTGCTTAGTAATGACCATTGAGTGTGTTAACATAAGGATTAGAGTGTAAGAAAAGCATCACACAACTGTGCAATCACGAATACAAAGCTTGTCCAAAACACACACACACACACACACACACACACACACACACACACACTCCCTTTATAAGAAACATTAAAAGAAAAAATAAAGACAGGAAATATAAATGTCTAGAATAGCATTAACTTTTATTTGATCTTTTTGTGAGCCAATATATCTTCCAAATTATGCTCCAAAAGTTCTGTCACTTGCTAGATAAATGAACATAAACCATAGGCTTATGTATTTAAGCCTTTGGCTTAAAATAAAAGAGGGTACAATACTATAGTACATGATATAATACAACACAACACAATACCATACCATACAATATATGTTTATTATGTGTCTACTATGTTTCAGAAACAGTGCTGGGGATATAAATAAGAAAAACACAGTCTCTTCCCTCAAGGAACTTGCAATGGAATAGTAAAAGATAATATACAAAAGAAAATTGAAAAATTGGTAGGTGAAAAGCTCAGGGTCAAAGGGTACCGAGAAAGTTCTGGAGGATAGGAGAATGATGAAATAAAACCAAATATTGCAGCTGATGAAAAAATGAAGGAGCCAGGAAAAAAGAACCAAAAAGAACACTAGACTTGGGATCTGGAGGCCTAAAAAATAGCTGCCCCCCAAAATCCAAAACTCTAGAAAGGAGGAGAAATATACATTAAAAACTAGAGTACAAATTTAAAAGGATTAAAGGAACAGAAAGAGTAGTAGGGGTATTTTGAAAATGAATAACCTAGCCATAGTACTTAGTGAACATGTAGCAGACGTTCAAGAAATATTAATACATGTTGGCTAAAAGGACAGTGGAAGCAGGAAGGCAGAAGACTCAGATTTGAGTTCCAGTTCAGCTACTTCCAGATGAGTTACTATAGATATTATTTCACTTCTCATAACCTTGGTTTTCTTACCGATAAATTTGAGGTAATAATATTTGCACTACTTACATATATCTCAGGGCTATTTATTGTATGGAAAATTTCTTTGTAAATATTAAAGATCACACACACATATTGTACATATATGTGTGTATGTATTCAAGTTGTTAATACTTGTTCATTAATTCACTTAAAGATAGAAAAGGGATAGTAGAAAATGCCAGCAATGGAAATTTAAAAAAATTTAAGGTCAAGGAGGATTTTACAACTATAAAGATTTTAACACCATAATAATTAACTAATATAAATAATTCTTAACCTGGTTTCCATTATCATAAAAAAGACATTAAATGAACATATATCCTTTTGACATTTCGTACTTCTGGTGAAGAGGCAGTGTGGCAAAAAGAATAAAGGACCTGTCTTGGAGTCAGGAAGACTTTAACCCAAGTCCCACCTTTTAACTTATACCCTGACTGTGTGACCTTGTGCAAATCATTTAATCTTTCAATTCTTGAGTCAACTCTCTAAAACTAAGTTGGCATAGGTATCTATTTACTTTGAAAAAGAGTGTTTGCTTACTGGTATTCCATATGCCAGTGAAATCCACAGATTCAACTCTGATACATTCTTAGAATGACCTATATATTGTTTCTCTCCACTGATTTGTTATTTGTATTGGACTGTCATCTACATGATATTTTCTAACAAGGTTAAGGTCTGGGAAACTGCAATCGAGTTCAGTGTTTCTTGAATTGTGAGTCTCGACCCCAAATAAGGTCATGTAACTGAATACGGGGGTTGCAAAAAATATGGTAACAGTAAAAGGTTTCTGAACAAGCAAGGACCAAAATTAAATAAAAATCAAACATGTGATGAACCCAAGATGTTTCTGGCACTGCTTACCCATGTTGCATTATGCAACTTCAAGCAGCCTTGGTTCTGAACACAGTACTGAAAGTTATAAAATCAAAACATTGACCAACTCTGAAAAAGAGTGAAGATGCCCTGCATCCTGCAGTATCAAATAATCTTCCAAGCCCACATTCCCCCCAAACGATGTAAAAGGGGACTCTGAACAACTTCTGGAGCCCCAGCACCCACAGAACGACACAGAGAAGCTAAACTCCCGCTGAGGACAGCCCAGCAGCCCTGCAGGAAGGACCAGCGCAGTGGTCTGGGACCTGGCAGCGCGCAGCGTGCAGAGCGCTGGAGAGGAGCCGAGCCCAGGTCCCCATGAGCCGAGGTTTTAGCCCCAGGGCGGCAGGGCCAGCAGCCAGCTGGAGGAACCCCAGAACACCAGGAGCTGTGGCGACTCCAGAATTATCAACATAGACTTGCCTGGGACAAAGTAAGAGGTTAGTGTCCTATGGACTTTGGGACTGGTATTAGGGAATGCGTCGGCTCCCTCCCCTGGGGGCTAGAAGCCGCTGAGGACAAACCCCATTTTGTAGTTTTCAGAGGCAGCTCCCGCTCCCAGCCTGAAAATTTGTAGGGAGATCCAGCGATCAGTCTTGGGGGGTAATCGCTCTTGCTTTAACCTCCCTGGATCTGGATTGTGATCTAGGGTGGAAGTCGTGGGTGGGTTTACAGCTTGCCAGAAACGGAAGTTGCCCCCCACACGTTCGGGACGAAAATTCCTCTATCTGGCCTTAAAGCCATAGTGTGGCAACAAGCCCAAAAGTCAAGCAATTAAGTGGCAACATGCCAAGGCAAAGGAAACAGAAAAATGCAACCCTAGACTCCTATTTTGGGGGCATAGAGCAGGAAAAGGACTGTGAGGTCAGAAGTCCTGCTCCAAAAGCCCCAGGGGAAACCATGAGCAGGTTGCAGGTCATGGAGGACCTTAAGAAGGACTTTAAAAATCAAATAAGAGAAGTGGAGGAAAATTTGGGAAGAGAAATGAGAAGGATGCAGGAAAAGTATGAAATGAGGGTCAACAGCCTGACTGAGGAAAACAACACCTTAAAAAATAGACTAACTCAAATGGCAAAGGAGGCCCAAAAGGGCAATGAGGAGAAGAATGCCTTAAAAAGTCGAATTTGCCAGATGGAAAAAGAATCTCAAAAGTTCACTGAGGAGATTCATTCCTTCAGAGTTAGACTGGAGCAAATGGAAGCTAATGACTTTATGAGAAATCAAGATGCTGTTAAGCAGATCCAAACAAATGAAAGATTAGAAGGCAATGTGAAATATCTCATGGGAAAAACCACTGACCTGGAAAATAGATCCAGGAGAGACAATTTAAAAATTATTGGACTACCTGAAAGCCATGATCAAAGAAAGAACCTAGAAATCACCCTTCAAGAAATTCTCAAGGAAAACTGCCCTGATGTTTTAGATCCAGAGGGCAAAATAGAGGTTTAAAGAATCCACCGATCACCTCCTGAAAAAGATCCCAAAAAGAAAACTCCCAGGAATATTATAGCCAGGTTCCAGAATCCCCAGATCAAGGAGAAAATACTTCAAGCAGCCAGGAAGAAACAATTTCAATATTGTGGAAACACAATCCGAATAGCCCAGGACCTGGAGGCTTCTACACTGAGGGATCGAAGGGCATGGAATATGATATTCCAGAGGGCAAAAGAACTGGGAATGAACCCACGGGTCACCTACCCAGCAAAACTGAGTATTTTGTTTCAGGGGAAAATATGGTCATTCAGTGGAATAGAGGACTTTCAAGCATTCTTGAGGAAAAAACCAGAATTGAATAAAAAATTTGAGACCCAGACACAAGAAGGAAGAGATGCCTGAGAAGGTAATCAGGGAAAAGAAATCAAAAGGAACTTATCAAAGTTGAACTATTTACATTCCTGTATGGAAAAGCAATAACTGTGACTGATGATATCTTTCTCACTATGAAAATAATGGAAGAAGGGGGTGTGGTCATATGAATACATATGTGAATGTGTGTGTATATGGTTACAGTTATATATGGATAGAGGGCATAGGTTGAATTTGTTGGGAAGGAGAATACTCAAGGGATGAAATTATGAGGTGAGAGAGGAAAGTGGCAAGAGGAGATGGGGAGAGACAGGGTAGTGTAAACTATCCCATGCAGAAGAAGCAAGGGGAAGTGGTTGCAAAAGAGGGGGAGAATAAGGAAGGCTAAAAAGGCAAAACCACATTCACATTGAATTTGGTTCAGGGAGAAAATGACATACATACTAAATGGGATATCTCAACCTGCAGCAGGATAGGGAGAAGGGGGATGAGAGGAGGGATGATGGATGGGAGGGCATCCTTGGGGTGAGGGGAGGTTGGAAGTACCCACTATAAAAGAGGGACAGGATCATGTAGGGAATGGACTAGGTGGGGGGTGGGATGAGTGGGAGGGAATTATAAGCAGCCTTGTACAATATATCTACTATGATAATGTTTTGCATAGCTAGACATGTACAACATATACTGAATTACTTAACTCCCCAGAGGGAATGGGTGACAAGGGAGGAAGGAAATGGATCTGAAATTTGAAGTCGTAACATTAAATGTTTCAAATATATATAAATACTATTATTAATACTCTTTTGCTTGTAATAGGGAGATAAGATGTGCAGGCATTGGGACACAAAGACTCACCTTCCTCTAATGGAAAAGTCGATGTGGGTATGGGAGAAGGTATGGGAGAGAGCAGATTGGAGGAAGCGATATCTTGTGGGACTACTATTCTGGGAGGTTGGGTAGGGGAATAATGGGGGGAAAATGATTGTAACTCAAAATCTGGCGGAAATGAATGATGTAAAACAGAAGTTAATAAAACATTTGTTTAAAAAAATTAATCTTCCAAGGTCTAATTCTTTATGTAAAAATAAACAAGTACATCCATCTCATTAGTACACAGATTTGTTTTTGTCTTTAATAAATGGTAAAATGATATGTATACTAAAGAAATGTTTTAAAATAAATTTCTTTAGGATTTAGGATCAGAAAATGTTTGATTTGTATATCTATTTTATATACCTATATGCCCAGGGTAGTCTAAACATTTCTTAAGTAAACAGGGGTCATGAGTGTAAAAAGTTTAAGAGTCCTGGTATAGACTGCAAAGAACTTTATATTTGGGACCAGAACTGGATTTGAGCTGTGGCTCTGTCACTTCGATCAATTAACAAGCATTTATTAGGGGACCTACTGTGCTCCAGGCATGTGCACACATACATACCTAAAATATATCACATTATACCATCTACTGAAGTCAGGTTACTTTTTTATTGGAAACTCTGACTGTACTAAGGTCCTTAAAATTGTTATTGTCAAATGAATTATTGACAGTTCTTGACAACTCAATTTATTTAGCTTGGACTTTCTTCAATTACAGTGCAAACAGAAGCCTAACTCAAGTGATCACAAAAATGTAATTAACCAAATATTAATTAATGATGCTATTAATGTAGTAAATCCAATTTATACGCTACTAAATTTTAGACATTCAACAGGGCATAGAAGATAGAGAGCCATCCTGGGATTAAGAATGGCCTTGCATGCTAGAGTCACCTAGCTGACAGGTATTGGAAGTGTGACTCTGGGCAAGTTATATAACCATTCAGTGCCACAGAAACCACTATAACTATACATGGCGGAGTAGCTACTAATAGTGTTTATAGAAGTAATTTTCCCCTGGAAGATCCTTATATTTATAAAATCAAGGATCACCCCGCCCCCCAAAAAGTTAAATGTCTCAATATATTCCAGTTTGCATCCATTTGTTGTACTCCTGCTGTTCTCTTCTGGGTTAGAAACCATTTTGAAGGGTATCTTGCCATAAAGCTCTAAGATAAAAATCATCAGTATTTACTAATGAAATGTGTCATTCAAATGAACAGATTTGGTTCTTATCCCTTTTGGCAAATATACATTAAATTAATACAATTCACTTACAAAAAAACCCCCAGAATTTTCCAAAAAATAGAGATGTTTATAAAAAATTTTCATTTATAGTAGCTCTTTTTGCGATGGCAAAGAATTGGAAATTGAGGGGATGGTCATCAATTGGGGAATAGCTCAACAAATTGTGGTATATGACTGTGATAGAGTACTGTTGTGCTTTAAGAAATGACAGGCAAGATAATTTCGGAAAAGCCCAGGAAGACTTACGTGAAGTTATGAAAAGTGAAATGAGCAGAAACAGAACAGGGTACACAGTAACAGCAAAATTCTATGATGATCGACTTTATCTAAGACTGGATTTGAACTCAGGAAGATGTCTTTCTGACTCCAGTTTCAGCACTCTATCTACTGTGTCACCTTGCTGCCCAATTAAATTAATAGCTATGATGTAAAAAATGCTTTGAGATACATGGAAGGAGATGATGAGATTGTCAAAAATATTATCAAAACACAAATAAACCATTTTCTTTCATCAACTCCTGACTCTCTCAGACTTTCTCTACAATGTCCCAGAAACCTCTTCATCTTGCAAGGGTCACTCTACCCTGAACTTCACATGTTGGGAGTTGTATCCTACCACACCACCACTTGCTAATTGACTAGTTTCTATTTTTATCAAGGAGACTTTGGCCAGCTAAGTCTTCATTCTTCTTCATTCTTTTTGGGGCTGTATTGTTGATGCTCCTGGGCTTTCTTTGCAATGCTTCTATGCCTATTACTTTTATATCTTTCCACTCTCTGTCTTTTGAGGGACATTTTACCTGTTATCTTTACCCATCAGAAAGTAAGCTCCTTGAGAGTAGGGACTGTTTTTATGCTTGTATCTTTATTTCTGGTAATTGGCACAGTGTCAGGAACATAGTAAGTGTTTAATAAATGCCCGTTGACTTGACACTTCACATTTATTGGCAGCAGCTAAACATGAAGCTTTTCCTCTCCTTTTACTCTAATCTTCCATTTTTATATGATTTAAATAATTCCATAAAATTCTCATTAGTATCAGTGATAAATCATCGAATCATCAGGTTAGAAGAAATCTTGAGAGACTAAGAGAAAGCAAACCATTAACAGACAGAGAATATAAATAAATGTGCATATGTTTGTGTGTGTGTGTGTGTGTGTGTGTGTGTGTGTGTGTGTGTGTTTCAGAGTTAAAAGCTCAAAACTTCTCTTGGTAAACCACATCAATCTTAAATGGTCAATAAATTCTTTATGTCTGCTCAAAGGAAATCTTTTATATCTACACTAGATTCTATTTCCTCTTGTCATCCTTTGGAGAAGATAAATACTATTTTGTCACAATCTGCCATTGATGAACACTCCAAAAATTTAAATAACATTTTAGGTCATTCCTCAGGCTTTACTGATTACAGCTGAATAACCCTCAGTCATTTAATCTTTCCACATGAGTATTTCCCAACTCTTTACTTATGTGTGATCCTCTTATTAATCATTTCTTGATTGAGACAATGATAAATAAGCATAAATAGGAATAAAGAATCTAAATTTATTGAGGACATTTATTATTTTTGTTTTTCTAGCAGAGTGCCTGGCACATAGTAGGTGCTTAATAATTGCTTGCTATTGGTTTGATGAAAACACCAAAGGTAATCCTTTCATTACACTCAGCACTGATGAGGCACACTTTATACTGCCTACCACTATCTACCCATGGCTACACATATCCTACAAATCAATTATGCTGGCTGAGACAGTTTCTAGAATCTTTAAGCCTCCTTATTGTGGCAATATTGTACATAAGAGTTAAATTTTTTCTAAGAAATGATGACTGTCAGATTCAATGCCTTTACTTTCATATATTTTCCAGCATCAACGTTTATTTTACAAGTTAGTTTGGAGTGACTAAAATTACACAAAGTAGCTTCTTATGTTTATCATTTTTTTCTAATTCTGGATTGATTTTTGTCCTTAGATATATGAATCTGATGATCTAATTGCATATAGACTATTTGGAAATGACTGCCACAACAGTATCTTGCTTGTCTATACATGATCAGGTATAATCAATTTCATTTTATGGTGATATTTGTTTTCCCCCTTATCCAATGCCTTCTAAACTTTTCTTTAAGGCAGCATAAATAAGGTTTTGAGTAGTCTACAAATCTTGGTTTTTTTCTCATTTCTTGATACCAAACCCTATTTTCTAATGTAGTTTTCCCACTATTCTCTCCCTTTAAATATAAATCACTGACTATATTACACAGTTTAAAGGATATATATTTTCCACAGTTTGATGGAACTTGTCATTTCTTTTTAGTTACAACAGATGGTACAAAAACTGTAATTTGTCTTGTGATGGTCTATTTGTTTAGACTAAGCATAAAAACTTAAAGGTGATAACAAGGTAGCTTACATTTCTATCTCCTTTCAGACATACATAAAAAACAACTCCAGTGTTTACCACTCCAAGAAGAACCAACTGATGAGCCATCCTCTTATTTAAATGTGATGTCTTTATTTCTTCTGATTCCATTCCTAATAAGAATGTAAATATGAATGTGGTGCAGATCTTCCAGGAGCATATAATCTCATTGATCACTGACCAAATTTAGTACAAATAATGAAAGGAATGCCTACAGGAAACCTCAGAATTAAATGATTTTTGCATCTAATATTTTCCTTTCCCACTTCCCTGACAGAGTACTATCTAAAGCAGGTTACCTAGGAAATAGAGTGATTTTTCATTTTTAGATGTTTCCTATTTAAAAATCTCACATAGTACTCCTACCAAAACAAAAGACCTAGTACTCTTCATCACTACTGATCTATATGGGTACTTTCTATTGTCTATAAAGTCTTTTTGATAATGCTTTATGCCTGCAACACTAGTATCTTCAATGAAAGCATGAGAAGGGAATAGTCAAACTGTTGTGTGATATTATTCTACACAGACTACAGTTTCATAGCAATACTTTACTGAGGTAGTAGAGAATATAGGATTATAGGATCATGTATTTAAAGATGGAAGGCACCTTACAAACCATTTGGTCTAACGACAGGTGATGGAAGCTGAGGGAGGTTAAGTAATTTTGCTAAGATTAGAAAACTAACAAATGTCGGAGGCAAAATTTGAACTTGTCTTCCTAACTCTAAGTTCAGAGCTCCATACACATGGTTTTAAAATTGGATTACAATATTACAATGGATTATATGGATTACAATAAAGAATCTGAGTCAGTGCATTAAAATATGGCCTTTCTATTTTCTTCGGATGAAGTGAAATCCAGGTGTATGCTGATATCTTCAATGTGATAAATTCAGTGTAAAGTCCTATGTTTTGTCTTTATTTACCTAAGAACTTGGGCAAGAGCAGCCCAAAGATGAAGAAAATTGCCACTAGGGAGAACACACAAAGTCAACAACAGACAAAGAGATTAAGAAGTATCTGCCCTCTCCCTTGGAACACAAGAAATTGCTTCCAAGGCCAGTGTTTGTGAAGTTAGGATGATGATCTGTTTTTTGTATGACATGAGTACTTCTGGAAAATCATTCATATTCAGAAGCCTACCTGTCCCATTGAAATTCCATTTTCTATGGGCTAATTGATACTTCTACATGCCTTGGCTTATAGAAATTGATGGAATAAAAGTATTTTACTGATTCACACACCCTAAATTGTAAACAGTGGGTTTCTTCTTTCAATAGCAATCCAATGTAGAAAGAGGAGTCCAGTATTAATTTTCTCATATATAAGCATCTATCTGAAACAATCAAATGTCAAAAACAAATTCAGGACACTTAAAAAATAGCCCCAGTTTCTTATAGGTACAATATCCTTCTATACTCTCTACTTAAAAAGAAAACTCCAAATAGTTTATATTCCCTACACTTTCAGAATCATAGCTCAGAATCATAACTCACAAGTGGAAAGGACCTTAGTTCAATCTGTACCTCAGTGAAAATCTTCTCCACAATGGTCCTGAAAAGTTCTTATTCAGACTTCTAATTAAAGAAAATCCATTATTTGCAATGTATCATAGTAGAAATAGCATCAGACTTAAGAGTCAGGAAAAAAATCTTGCTCTATGACTATGGGCAGCCACTGAAACTTTCTGAATCTGTTTCCTCACTGGCAAAATAGGAGTAATAATAACTATTAGTATTAGTACTAGTATTATATATATATATATATTAACTTTATGTCATTGTTGTAAGAATTAAGTAAAATATAATGCACACAAAGCACTCAGTAAACTTTAAAATATCACCATATCACCATATCATCATCATCATTACCACCGAACACTTCCCATTCCACTGTGGGGAAGCTCTAATACTTGCCAAGGTATTTTGCTTCCAAACACTAAGCTATCCTTCCATACATTGTACTTAAATACACCACTGACACTTTCTTCCAAATCAATAACCTCAGAAAGGACCATTTTACCTGATTATAGGAGTATGCCATATTGCTTCAACATGCTGGTACAGTGGAAAGAATGCTGCATTTAGAGTCAAAGGATATGTGTTGCAACATCAGCTTTGTCATTCATCAATTGTGTAACCCAGCTTAAGTCACTTCACCTCTCTAGGGCTCAGGTTCCTTATCTGTAAAAAGAGGAGGGTTATACTAAATGGCTCCTAAGGTGCCTTCTAGCTCAAAATCTGTGACCTATGTGTCTCAAAATATTAAAAATTCACCAGTACAGACTAAAGAATACAGATTATGAAAGTTCATCTTTGATATATTTCTTTAATTGAAGAAAGGGGGATATGTTTTATAAAAGATAAGAAAAGTGTCTGGGAGAGAGTAAAAAAGAGCTGGACAATGATCTTTATCAGTTCCTTCCCTCCAGATACTCCTTCTTCCTTTTCTGCAGTGTGTGTGTGTGTGTGTGTGTGTGTGTGTGTGTGTGTGTGTGTGTGTGTGTGTGTAGGAAAGAGAGAATGAGAAAGACAAATTCAAAGACAGACAGAAGGAAAGAAGAGGGAGGGGACAAGGGAAAAGGAGAGATAAAGAGAGAGGGAGAGGAAAAGGACAAGGGAGAGGGAGAAGGAAAGAGAGAAGGAAAGAGACAGGGAGAGAGAAAGTGAGAGAGAGAAACAGAGACAGACAGAGACAAAGAGAGAGGGAGAGAGACAGAGAGACAGAGAGAGTGAAAGAGACAGAGAGAGACAGAGAATATCTCAGCTTCACATACATGATAAGGACAAAGTCAGGAAGCCAGAAATGGGTGAGCACAATAGCTTAGCCTTTCATTTTAAAGTTGTTATAAGCAGCCTAAGTGCTGAATAAGCACGAAAGAGGATTACCAGAAAGGGACATCTACAAATTGTATGACAATGACCGTTAACAGGTTATTTGGTGACTCCTAAAAGGCTGTTAAGGTGCCTGTAAGTGTAGAATTTTTGGGTGATCTGCTCAGACAGAAAAGAGGGGAAAAATAGTAATTGGGAAGTTAAAGTTAAGAGAAGGTTATGATGATCATGGATTGAACAGATTGACCTGAATTTTTTTTGTACGAAACTTCTGGTTTTGACCTGTACTCCCCATATAGGTCAACCCTCATCCTGCTGTTTTGCTCTCAGCAGGCATCAGGCAACAAGCATGAGAGTTTCTCCCAGCCTACAGCTGAAGCATCTGTTAATAGGCTAATGAGCAGTGGGAAGGTGGGGTGGGAGGGGAGGAAGGGTAGAGGAGGGAAGGAATGAAGGCAGTAATGGATTTGAGTAATTCCCAGTAAAGTTAGTAGTTCTTAGCAGAGTGTATAATGAAATGAATCTAGGAGCTAGTGGTAAGATGGTAACTGGGGTCAGGTCTGAAAGGGATTAAGGCTAGAGCCAGGATAGTAAATGGTCCAGAAAGTGTGAAATGTTGCATGATGCTGAAACTCTATTTTAGAATATTAAAAGTAGAGAGGGAAGCATTCCTGGAGGTTGAAGAGGTAAATTGTCTTTGTGAATTAAGCAATTTAGTTAGGACCATCTCCTTTGGCTTCAAACTTTTTGAAGAATATTGTTAGTTAATTTGGAATTATGCAAGAAAAATGAATAAACTCTGGGCTCCTTGACCCAGAATCACCAGTTAGGCATACAATTCAAGGATGTCAAACAGAGAAGGAAGGTTTCAACATATACAAAAAGTATTTAGAACAAGCCTTTGCAGTAGCAAAGAGCTGTAATCAAAGTGGGTGGCTGTCAACTAGTGATGGTTGAACAAAGTATGGGATATGAATGTAATAGAGGGCAGGGAATGGAACAAGCATTTATTAAGCACCTATGATGTTTCTGGCATTGTGCAAAAACACTTTACTAATATTATTTAATTTATTCTCTTTTGATAATAGTAGAAACTACAACATTATGAAACTATGGTTATGTTTGAACATAAGGCCCCTCCTGATCCCCCCAATTGTTAGTGTTTGCCCTATCTACTTTGCATTTATTTTGTATTTATTCTGCATATAGTTGTGTGTGTGTGCATGTGTCTGTGTGTCTATGTGTGTTGATGCTTGTGATAAAATGTGAGTGCTTTGAGAGTAAGGGTTGTTTCTTCCACCTCCTTTTCTTTTTAATCTCCTATGACTAGCACAGTGAATGGCACATAATAGGAAAGTAGTAAATGTTTGTCAACTGATTGAACTGATAAAGAACGATGCGGAACAAAGTAAGCAGAAAAAAGAGAACCAAAAACATGTTTACCAAAATTTTAGATTAAAGGTAAATAAAGCCTAAGGCTGTGAAAAATAACAATCTTGATCTTATGAAGAGATGAGAATATATGTCACAAACCTTTGTGTGAAGAGGTGGGAGACTTTGAATGAAGAATATTGTTTATATTGTCAGAGTTAGTAACAAAAGAAGGCTTATGGTGATATCAGAATAGAAGACAAGAAGGATTCAGAGAAATTATCTAATGCAATTTTTAAACTCCATGATCAGGCACTATGACAACATTTTACTTTTATTTTTTCAAATGCTTTATTAACTTCTGGTTTACATCATTCATTTCTACCAGATTTTGAGTTACAAATTTTCTCCCCATTTTCCCCTACCCATCACCCCAAAATAGTGGTCCCACAGTATATCCCCTCCTCCAATCTGCTCTCTCCCATACCTTCTCCCATAGCCCCTTCGACTTTTCCAGTAGGGCATGGTGGATCTCTATGCCCCAGTGTCTGTATATATTATTTCCCTATTTAAATGTAAAATAGTATTAATAATAGTACATATATATGCATATATATATAATTTTAAACATTTGATTTTAAAACTTTGAATTCCAAATTAATTCCCTTCCTCCCTTGTCACCCAGCCTTACTGGGAAGATAAACAATTCAGTATAGGTTGTACATGTGTAGCAATGCAATACATTTCCATAGTAGATATATTGTAAAAGACTGACTATATTTCCCTCCCTCCTATCCCACTTCCCACTTGTTCTATTCCGTACTTTGATCTTGTCCCTTTTCAAAAGTGGGTGCTTCCAACTTCCCTCCCCCACAGCCTGCCCTCCCTTCCATCATCCCTCTTCTCATGCCCTTCATCCCTACTCTCCTGTAAGATGAGATATCCTATTTAGTGTGGATGTCATTCCCTCCCTAAGCCAAATTTAATGAGAATAAGGTTGACCCATTCCCTTTTGCCTTCCTGTTCTTCCCCTCCATTGTAACCATTTTCCCTTGCCTCTTCTATATGAGATAGTTTACCCCATTCTGTCTCTCCCCATCTCCTCTCATTATATTCCTCTCTTACCTCTTAATTTCACCTTTTAAGTATCATCCCTTCCTATTAAATTGGTCCTGTGGCTCTATGTATAGCTATAGACATATATACACATATTCACATATGTATTCATATACCCATATACTCTCATATATATTCCCTTCAACTATTTTCATACTGAGAAAAGTTTCGTAAGTTACAATTATTGTTTTTCCATGTAGGAATGTAAATAGTTCAGTTTTGATAAGTTCCTTATGATTTCTTTTCCCTGTTTACCTTCTCATGCTTCTCCTGTTTCTTGTATCTGAATGTCAAATTTTCTATTCAACTCTGGTTTTTCCATCAAGAATACTTGAAAGTCCTCTATTCCACTGAATGACCATATTTTCCCCTGAAACATGATACTCAGTTTTGCTGGGTTATTTTACTATTTTCTGTTGTGTTTATTCTTTGTGGAAATATTTTACTGACCCATGAAATTTTTTATTACCAAATGTTCTTATTTCTTTGTAGAAATGGCTTTTCTCTTTCTCCCTCATTCCTTTCTTTTCCCTGATTCTCAGTCCAGACTACAGAGGGTAGAGAAGTCTACAGTAGTGAATTTAAATATTTTACCAAGTACTATGCATTATTCTATAGAACAGGTTAAGTTACACTGATCTAATCTTACCTATAGCTGAGATAGATGAAGTCCAAGGAGGGAAACTGATTTGCATCAAAGTTCACTGAAAATGAGAGTTTTATATGTAACCAATATGACTGAAGAAGGCAGTATGATATAGGAGAAAGAATATGAGCAGAAGACATGAGTTACAATGCTGGCTCTGTAACTATGTTACCTTGGGCAAGTAACTTAACCTCAGTAAAGTTAATTTTGGCTCTAATTTAGAAATCTAAACCTGTGATTCCATATGTCCTCCTTAAGGCAAGGATAGCAAAACTGCTTGGGGAGATCCTGGAATAGCGGGGCAATTGGGCAGCTGGTAGGGTTAAAGCTGAAGGAGGAGGTGGGCAAAAGTCATGACATGCCTTGCTTAAAAGAGAAGAAGCAGAACAGCCAAAATTCAGAGTAAGTAAAAGAAGCTAACAGTCAGGAAACCAGGAAATTGGCCGTCAATAATGTGCCCTGTGAAAAAAGAAGACAGGAAAAAGGCAAATTGCTAACAACCTGAAACCCTCTTGGGCTTCCTTTTGACAGATAAGGTTGAGTCTGTTGGCGATAATTCTCCTTGTGTCTTAAGTGGGAAGGTGAGTATGGGGTCTACAACCCATACAACTTTACCCAGGTCACATTTCTAGAATTTCACCAGGATAGGACTAGTATCCAGGTCTTTCTACGTTTAGTCAAATGCAATGAAATCCACTAAAACATTTCTAAGATAATATTTTTAAGTCTTAGAAGTATGATATGGAGATTAATATTAAACACAGAAGATATTTACATGTAGAAATAAGATTTAGTAATTATTGGTATAGGAAAAGAGACTATTCCATTAAAACAATGAATTGAGTGAATAAATTTCTGCAGTCTACTTCAACAACAAAGCAAATGCACACAAATGTAGAATAATTAGTCTCCCTGTCACTAGAGTACCTGACAAATTATTGAATTAGTAGAGGGTGCAAAACATCTCATTAAACCATTTATGAAGGCCTAGAAGGGCTTTGTTTGCATGTGGAGTCCTTATATCAGTTAAGTTGTTAATCTTCCACAGCACGTAAAATTTTACCAAAATTTGTGTTTTAATCTATTAAACAATATTAACAATGCTTGATTGGCTAAAAGATGGGTTATAGGGTTTTGGACTCCTAAACCTCATCTTATAATTTTTTTCAAGGTCCTTTTATTAATCATTCTTCATAAGATCCCTCAGCACCAGGAAGTCAATAGTCATCTTTAGTCAGCTATTCCTTTTAAGGGTAAAGAAATGAAATATTTGATATCTTGCCTCAGGTATGTAAAGGAAGTGAAGAACCAGGATTTTGACTCTTGATTCCCCCATTGGTCCTTATTGCCTCCTCATCTTTCTCCTTTAACAGTGTAGCTTCTGCTACCATTCCCAGTTTCCTGCTTTTACTGATCACCATTTTCTTATCTCAGCTATTTAGAAAGATACTCATCAGTGGCTGTCAATGAGTTGAGTTTTGGGGAAGGCTGATGATAACCATCTGTAGTCAGACCACTTCTTCTTCTAGGAGCTTGTACTTCTGGGCTATGTTTATTGGCTTGAAATCTGTGAATTCAATCTTCAGCATTAAGGCATTCTCAGACTGTTTCCTGGTCACACTGACCACCATCAGCTCCAAAAGTGTGGGCAAGTTTTCCATGAGTGGATACATTTTTTTTTAAGTTTGCCACAACTGATGCTATGATGATCAAAACTATGCATAAATACCAATGAATACATTATCCATTTTAATTTAGCATTCACACATTTTTTTAAATTTCCTTGGTTATAATCTGGAAGGAATAACATTTACTATAATAGTAGGGCACTGTGAGAATTAATGACATAGGATCTGTAAAGTGCTTGGAGCTCCTTGGGGGAAAATAGCTCTAACACAGAACTCTTGCCCAAGAATATTGATTACAGTTTCCAGGGAACATTAAGATTTATTGTCCCTTGTGGCAGCAATTGAGGTCAGCTTCACTTTGTCCAATAAACACCTAAAAAGAAGTCAATAGCTTCTTGTTATCCAACAGAGGTAATAAATATTTAGTTTTATGCTGTTTTAGTACATTAAGATGTACAGAGAGCTATAATTGAGCTAATAAATGCATTATTACAGTGATTTGGTAAATTCATCATGTATGAGAAAATGTACAGCATTAATAAGTTGGGACCAACTAGAAATATAGCTTAACATTTGAATAATTAGGGGCTCTAATGAGAAGCACTGAATTAATGAGTTTTTAAAAAATCAATGTATGGGAAAAGGCCTTAGATTGTAATTATTCATAGCCACATACTGTGAATGCCCAGGTGTTCTTTAAATACCCAAATATTCTTTGAAGTTATGGATGGGAGGAAATATTTTTCTAACACATTTCTTTTGCATACTTTCTTAGTCTTTTTTTCTTTCTTTCTTTTTTTTTTTTTTTTTGGTTGCTAAAGTGGAACCAACATATTTAGCTGCTTGAATCAATTGGAAATTTTGCTACCCCTACTTTGATCTACACATTGCCTCCAGTTTTGAAGTGGCCTTAAAATTTTAATGGAGAAAAGGAGGAAGACATTAAAAGATACACTAGTTTATGATGGTTTATCTATTTGGAGTCTCTCTATTTTGATGTTTATCCTGAGCAACTTCAACTAAATATATGGTATTTCTAACTAATGATCTAAAATTCTTATCAGTCTAATCATGATGTTGATAACCATTCCTATAAAGTATATCTTCCATAATGTCATATAATCTAAAATGCTTTTCAATATAATGTCTACAAATCAATTTAAAATATATGTTATAGTTCAATTCTGGAAATAGCCAACAGCTAAAAAAACCCCTAGAACCAGCAACATTTTCCTAGCTGCTAATAGTGCTGACTATCCTCAAAACCTAATAGTTTATTTATTGGACAAATAAACCTTGGAGATCATCAATCTTCATTGGATGGTATTAGTTAAAGACTGGTAAATTACAAAAGTATTTTACTCTTATTCTTAGGCCTTTAAAAATACTTTTAGCATTACCGTCATGATGTCCTAACATTCCCTTATAGACTAACAACACATAATTTTATTTGTTCAATAAGGAAACACATTAAGTTCCCATAAGATGGACATAGTGGAGAGATAAAGATGTGTTTTCATGTTCTATAATTCAATTAATAAACATTTATGGAGTATCTTGTAGATAAGACTGATAAATATTTATCAGGCACACAAAGATGAATAAAGAGGAGTAACTGTTATTAAGCAATGTGTAATCTAATGCAGGTTCATAGAATTAGGACTAGAGAATACCTAGTCTTACCCAATCATGTTAAATATGAAGAAAAAGAGGTCCAGGTAGATGAGAGAATTCGCCCAAGGTCATTCAGCTAATATGTAGCACAGTTGGAACTCTAATTCAGGTTTTATTCATAAAAATGTCACAATCTTTCTGAAATATGCAAAACACACAAAGTTCATAGCTGCCTCAACTTGCTCACTGATGAAATGGGGAAGGGTTGGAAGGATACAAAAATATGAAAAAAGATGAAAGCCAAATTGAAATTTCCAACATGTAATTTTTTCATCTCTTAAATTCAATACTGCCATAGTTTTACTTAATTCTATCTAAATTTAATAGAAGAAAAAAGTGTTTCAACTGAAAAAATTCTAAATGAAAAGTTTTTAAAGGAGATTTTTTCATCATAAGTTATAAATAAAGATGTAATATCCTCAATGTAAGTGCTAAGACATCTTAAAGTTTGTTTTTCTAATCACAACTACATTTCTGACAAATTTGAAAAAAAATTAGCATTTCTTCAACTTTACACAAGTGTATTATCCAACTCTTTTGAGGAAAAATGCATGAAATTTTAATTTTAAAATACTAAATGAATATATTCAGAAATATTCCTTTTGTCTTGTCCGCCTCTGCCTTCCCCACTATCCCATCATTTCTTAAGAAGACAAAAAAAAATTTTCTTCATCTGATTGTGTGAGACCTATAGGTCAGAACTGGAACAAATACCATATTCTCTCTGCCAAAGTGATATACAAGTAGTCCTCAAATCAGGAACAGATGATCTTCCAAAGAGATGTTTTGATTGTTTAGAGCTCATCATGCATTTCCACATAAAAATATTATAAATGATGTTTAGTTTTTCAAACTAGCTACAAAAATCTTAGACTACCGCACCTAATCATCATCTATAACAATGTTTTCCATTAAAAAAACAAAACAAAACACTTTTGTTGTTTCAAGTTAGAATGCCAGGTACACCTCATTTTCCCTAATGGAAATGTAACAATAGGACAACGGTTTCACACAGTTCCAAGTCACTGACTATGGTTCCTGTGACCTAGATTTCAGGCTTTCACAAAGTTGAGAGCAAGGGATGGCAGTGCCAAAGGTGGGCAAATCTCTGGTAAGTAAGGGTTCCATGAGAAAAGGAAGATTGTAAGAGAACCTTGATGCTTTCCTGATATAATTATAAGACCTGGATTTCAATCATAGATCTGGCATTAACAAGATAGCTGGAGGATGCTCAGTGCATTGAATAAACATTTCTACAACCAATGTGGCTTTATTGCAGTCTGGAGATAAAAACGTTAATGTCATTTTTTTTTTTTTACCAAAAAATAATTAGAGATACGCATAATGGGGTTAAAGCGTCTCCAAATCAAGATAAATCTGAGCTTAGTCCCACTTCCTCACACAATATTACAATGAATCTTTAATTCTGAAAAAGTCATTGAACTTCTCAGGCTTTCAATTACCTATTCTGTTAAATGAAGGAGTTAGATTTAGAATCCCATATTTATTCCTAGAAGAGATTGTGTGTGTCATCTAGTCTAAGAGTGTCAAATATAAATAGGGAATACTGATCTGTACATAATGGTAATTGTAGGCTATATAGTGACTCAGTTGTAAAATGCAACTTTATCTATATTTTTAACTTATTTTGTTAAATATTTATTTTTTCAAATAGGCAGCTATGTGATGCAGTGGATAGAACAGAGCACTGGGCCTGGAGTTAGAAAGACTTCAAATCTGGCCTCAGACACTTACTAGTTGAGTGACCTGGGCAAGTCATTTAACTTCTGTCTGACTTATTTTCACCATCTGTAAGATTAGAATAATAATAGCACTTACCTTGCAGGGTTGTTGTGAGGAGCAAATAAGATCATAATTGTAAAGTGCCTGGCACAAAGTAAGTGCTATAGAAATGTTAGCTATAATGATGTGCTACATAAACGTTAGCTCTTATTAAGTGCTTATACATGTTAGCTATTAAGTGCTATATAAATACTAGGTATCATTATCATTATTATTAAGTGCTCTATGTTAGCTATTATTATTAAGTCTTATATAAATGCTAGCTATCATTGTTATTATTAAGTGCTATATAAATATTTGTTGTTGTTCTAGTTCTTTCAGTCCTGATCAATTCTTCCTGACCTGACCCTATTTGCAGTTTGTGTGGCAAAAGATACTGTAGCAGTTTGTCATTTCCTGCTTTAGCTAATTTTACAGATGAGGAAATTGAGGCACTAGGGTGAGGTGACTTACCCAGGTTATATAGCTAGGAAGTGTCAAAGGTTGGATTTGCACTCAGGTCTTCCTGATACCATGCCTGGCATTCTCTACAATATGCCACATAGCTGCCGATATAAATCTTAGCTATAATAATAATAATTGCAATTATTATTTCCCAATTACATTTTAATCTGATTCACATTGTAATCAAGAATGTTGTAGACCACCTTGCAGCCCGTGGGCAGTATGTTTAACACTTTTGGCCTAGTCCAACTCTTTCATGTTAAAGAAGAGGGAATAGAACTAGGGAGATTATATAACTCACCTAGGGAAAGAAATGTCACATGAGTAGTAGAAGATGGAGCTCAAGTCCAGATCTCTGTACCCTAATAAACAAACCAAACAACACATTTCCCCATTAGTCTGTTTCTAAAGTACTTTCCAGCTCTGTCTATGAGTCCACATAAGGGGAAGAACAGTGCTAACAATCCTAAGAGGATCTAAGAGAAAGAATGGAAAGGAAGATCTGTGGACAATGTGGGTGAAGGGAAAATTATAAGGTATCACAATGGAAGAGTTCTCATCTCCCCTGTCTTTTCCACCTTCTTCCCACTTCTTACTGCTGCCCCCTGAGAAAATGTCATTCAAGTGAAAGGGAAGGTCCACTGCAAGGCAATATTTTGTCTTCTCACTTTTGGCCACTGCCACAGTTAGATTCAACCAGGGGTATTTAGGAATGAGAAGGAGTGGGGAATAAAGAGGTGTCCCAGAATCTTAAAGAAATGATGAGGAAGAAAAAGGAAAACCCTAGGAGCAGCAGAAAAAATAGGGAAGCTTGCAGGGTCATGCCAAAATAGGGAGGGCTATATATGAGGTAGGACACATATCAGGCATTCTTAAGGAAGAGATGGGCTAATCAGTAGTGACAAACTAAAAAGACAAAAAGTGGGAATCACTAGGAAAAATCCCTCTAGGGCAGATATTGACTTAGTTTTAAAATATGAGATTGTCTATATTTTATTGTATTTTTATTTTGTTAAATATTTCCCCATTACATTTTAATATTGCTTGGCACACTTAGCAGTATTGTGGACTTCATGTGGCTGATCATTGAGCTGTGTGTTTGACACCTCTGATCTAACTAATGATAATAGCTTACATTTCTTTGGCAATTTCCAATTTCCAAAGCATTAGTCTGAAACTTTACTTCTACTCTCAGTCATTTCCACCACTAAATCATCCTATCTGCAATGATGTTTTCTTCTGATTCCCAGGCTACAAGATAGGATGTTTAATGAACATCTGGAGAAGAAAGCTTTGATCACAAAGGAATGGCATCTTCATGAGGACATATCCATGCTAGATTAATTTTATACCCTGGTTTCAATGGGATCACTAAAAAATAGATCAAAAGAATGCCAGAGATCCAATTTACTTAAAATTGAGCAAAGCATTTGATGAAACCTTCATGCTACTTGATGAGTTTATGGCTGCGCGTGAGGAGATGTGTATATAAAATATAGAGAGGTATAAACTAACTGATAGTATTTTTAGATGAATTTCAAGTTAATTAAATGATCCAGTTCAAGATGTAGGCATTAATGGTTTGCTGTCAAGTTGGAAGGAGGTTTCTTATTGAGTTTCTCAGGGGTCTATGCTTGATCTTGTGCCATTCAACATATTTATCCCTAGGTAAAACCAGAAAGGGTATCCTTATCAAATTTCAGACTGCACAGGATTGGCAGGGATAGCTGACATAATGGATTACAGATTCAAGATTTAAAAAGATCTTGACAGGTAAGAACATTGGGCTGAGGCTAATAAGATGATACCTAACAGGGCTTGCAGGCAGGTTAAAAAACAACAACAACAACAACAAAACTAGCCTCACAAGTATAAAATGGGTAAGGCATGGCTACATAGCAATTCATCTAAACAATGGGGGCTATAATGGATTGCAAGCTGAGTAGAAATCAGCATTATAATATGGAGGCCAAGGAAACTAAGAACATCTTAAGCCACAGTCTGAGATGCAGAGCAGCTAGGTGGCACCATGGATAGTGTGCTGGGCCTGGAGTCAGAAAGACCCATCTGAGTTCAAGTCTGACCTTATACTTTTACTAGCTGTGTGATCCTGGGTGGGTCACTTCACCCTGTTTGCCTCAGTTTCTCATCTATAAAATGAACTGGAGAAGGAAATGGAAAAACACTCAAGTATTTTTGTCAAGTAAACCCTAAATGGGATCATAAAGAGTTAGACTGAAAAACAACTGAATAACAACAAATACTGACTGTACTCTTGTCAGATCACATATAGATTACTGAATTCGGGTCTAGGCAGCATATTTGAGGAAGGACATTGATAAACAAGAGAATATTGTAGAGAGGGCAACGAGAAGGAAGAATATCAAATGATTTATTACTAGGTTCACTGAAAAAACTGGGAATGTTTAGCCTGAAGAAGAGAAGATGATGTTAGGGAGGGGAGGAAGAATGAGAGAGAAGGACAAGAGAACTATCATTTCAGAGTGTGTCCTGTGGAAAAGTGACTGGACTTGTTCTGTTTGTCTCTAAAGGGCAAAATAAGAGGAAAATTCAGGACTGATATAAGAAAAACCCTTCCTAATAATTAAAGTTATCCAAAATCATGACTAATAAAAATGGCCAGCATTTCCATTGCACTTTACATGTGTTATCTTAATCTGTTTCTCACAATGGGTGAAATTTATGCAACAATTCTCCCCATGTTACATATGAGAAAACTGGCTTAGAGAAGTATTATGCAACTAGTAAGTAAAGCAGGCTCTGAACTCAGGACTTCCTGAGTCCAAGTTCAACAAGCCATTCACTATACCACATAGCTGCCACTGACAGAACAAAGCACATTGGAAGTGGGAGATTTTCTTTTCCTGTACACCTTGAAGAAAAGACTGGATTACCACGTTTGGGTGATGTTATCACGACAGGGAATTCTTGTTCAGGTATGACCTGGCCTAGGTAACCTCTGAAGTCTCTTAGTACTCTGATATTCACTGATCTCTGGTTCCCAAACCTAGTAGCAAAAAGGCTTCTAAGTTAAGCTGTTGCCAGCATTAAGAATTGTAGAGACAAGCAGATGACATGTGTGGGAAGAATGAGTGATTATAAGCTAGAATCAAGGATCAAGAAGTCCATTAGGCAGGTGGAAGATACAGTGTACAGAAATGAACCTTACAGGTAAGGGAAGAGATGAGTTAGTCACCCTCCATCAGGGTGAATGCTGAACCATAACACCTTCAGTATTCAAAGCAGGTGATCCAATGGGAAAAAAGGGAGTTGTTGGTACTGAATTACCTGTTTCCTGGGGAGAAAACATTGTGATTTCTTTTGAAAGATGATTCCTTTGGGATGGCTAGGTGGCACAGTGAATAGAGAACACTGGCCCTGGAGTCAGGAGGACCTGAGTTCAAATCCGGCCTCAGATACTTAATACTCACTAGCTGTGTGTCATTGGATAAGTCACTTAACCACAATAGCCCTGCCTTCCCCCCTCCAAAAAATAAAAAAAGGAAAGGTTTAGTTTTCTAATAATACTTTCCTTAGCATGATAAGATGCATTCACTGAGCACATAATTACAAACAGTAAGAGTCCAAATGCATAGTGAAAGTCAAGGGGAAAACAAGCATGAATAGTTAGAGAAAACAAACAATGTGGAGAATCCAAGGGCAGATAATCACATAACACCATACAATGTACAGTATGGATGTATGCCTAATGTTAATGCTAACTTTTGGAAATTAAGAAGATTATATCCATTCATACCCACTTGTGCTAAATGATATTTCCCCCTCAAACCCTGTTCAAAGAAATATTTCACCATTAAAAAAATCAGAAGATGCTACACAACGTGGGAGGAACAAAGCAGACTTCCAAATCTGGCCAAGTCACAGAACACTTGGCAGGACAGTGAAACTATACACCACAAATTTCACAGATGTCACTCCTATAGGGGGTCAAGAGTTAGTTAATAAAAATCTCCTCCTATCCCTTCCCATGCACATGAAATGAGGGATAATAATAGAAACAACTACATCTCATTACTTATCAGAGCAGACAACAACAGGAGACAAGAATTAGCATCTTTATTGTGTAGAAAAAGAAACTTAGAAGAGGTCCAGAGACTTCCCTGAGATCACATATATTGCTATAAATCAAATTCTTTGCCCAGGAATTGAGGCAGCATGGCATAGTAAGTAGAAAGAGCAGCAGCTCTGAAGTCAGATGATTTTGGGACAGTCATTGCATCTCCCTTAGCTTCAGTTTTCTCAGCCATAAAATGAAGAGCTACAGATAGATGGCTTCTGAGCACTCTTCCAGTCCTGGATCTTAGATGCCACATAATTAATTCCTTTAGACAAAGGCCTTTCCACAGTGCTTGAAAATCCCAGTTGTAAGGGAAAACAAAGGTATTTTTAGATAGATACATATACCAGCATGTTAATATATAAACCAAGGCTGAACATATAGGCGGTCTTCAATAAATATTTGATTGTGTGGTAATTGATTTATAGTCAGATTTAATAAAATGATAGAATCCTGATACTTCCTGGGCAATGGAAAATGACAGAACAGGAAGACATGTATAGGAACTCTGGAAATTCCTACAAATGACTTCCTTCTAATATCTTAAAATTCCCAAAATAATTTGATATGCCAGTAGAGAAAAAAAGGGAAGTAACTCAATTACCAGAACTGCCAGAGTCTCTGGCTATGCTCTGCTGTGGGGACACAATTCAAGAGAAGCAGTGACAATGCTGGAAACAGAGGTCACGTTTTCTTAGTTTCAGATCAATCTCACTATGGGTACTAAGTATTTCATTTGTTTCAATATATTTTTCCCTCTGATCATCAAATGAAAATATGGGATCAAATACAGATTAGAAGAAATGATGAAATTGTGGCAAAATTTGCCAAACTTCATTTGTTTGATTTGCTTCATGCTAACCCTTGACAAAGAAATACCCTTAAAATCTTGCTGCCTAGTGTACTCAGAAGATTATTTCTCATAAATGGAAACTGGGTCAGGTAGACATACTTGCTTTCCAATAAAGCATTCTGTCAGGAACAGTAGTAGTATCACTAATGGAATAAACACTAAATGATTTCAGAGAAAAATTATCCGGGTCTCTGTTTGGAGACTTTTCTCCATTTCTGTCAAATTAAATGAGCTTCACATTATTTGCTGAACCACTGTATCCTTTTACTTTATGCAAGAATATAGCTTAGTCCAAATCATTCTCTTCAAACAACTATGCCTAGAAAATGAAATCCCATTTTAATAACAGCCATTTTAACGAGAAAAAATGGAACAAATACTATTTGCTTAAATTAATAAAACAAACACAAAAGTAATATTTTTAGTGAAATATAACAAAAATTGAACAAAAAGAAAGTTCTAGTTAAAAACTTCAATGAAACATCAAAACTTAAATCAGAATTAGAGCTGGAAGGGACTTTAGAAATAGATTCCCAAAGTTTTCTCTTTTAAGAATCTAATGCAGTATTTAGACACAAAAGATAAGAAAAAGTCCAGGTTCTTTATTCATACTTGAAAAAAGTGACAGGAATTTAATGAGAAGTATCAGATTGAGCATCCATACTAAACAAATTCACAGGTTAATTCGCATAGTCAACTCTTATTGACTCACTATTGCTTAATTCTCCATTTCACTCTTTCATGCAGATGCAAGCTACAGGAAAACCAGAAGACATCTGTTATTAGGTTTTTCTTTTCCTAACTCTATAAAATAATTCTCTTGTAGTTTGGTATGGCATTAAGCACATAAATTTAGGTAGAATTGTCATTTAAAAAAATATTGGCTCTTTCCACCCATGCAAATTAATATTTCTGCAATTGTTTAGATCTATATTTACAGGAAATCCAACAGAAAACCCAAAGGGGTTTGTATTCTAGCAAACATGAGAATGATCCTATGATTTTAACCCTAGCCAAAACCTTGAACCACAGATGTAGCTGGAAGTAACCTTAAAGGTCATTTAGTCCCACTTTCTCATTTTATAGAGGAAGAAACTGAGGCTCAGAGAGGTCAAATAACATAAATAATACAGCTGCCTCCATTTACTGAATCTTCTTCAGCAACTCTCCTTCAATTGGCAGCAAAACAAAGGCAGAAGAGACAAAGTTTCAAACAGCATAGACTTAAAATTCTGAGGCCACAAGGAATAAACCACAAAGGGAGTCCTTAATGCTTTGTCACTTACTAAACCAACAGATTTCCAAATGACATTTCCTTGTATAAGAAAGAGCATTTGTCTCCAGGGTAGTTAAACCTTCCACATCATGGTATTTCAATTTATCCCAGGTCGGCAAAAAAGTTAAATGAGAGTTTTGCACAAGGTACACATGACATGCAAAGGCCAGCAGACAATATGGTCAGAACCTATGACCAAATATTTAACTGAAATTTTACAATAAGGTATTACAAACACCCCACAAAAGAAAAATAAAAATTCATATTTCTCTGGTATAAAGAGAGGGCCAAAAACTTTTGCACAGATTTTCAAGGTCAAGGGGACACTGTATCCCCAACCCCTGAGATGTAGAAAGGATAACTGTAAATTAACTTTATGTCATAATTACATGTCTATCACATATGAGTAACATAAAATGAGATATGTAGGAGTAAGTTTTAATATAATTTTTAAACACAAAAGTTAAATGCCTTCTATTTCCTCTGATACAGTATCTAGACACTGTACACCTTTTAATTTGCAACCACAACAATAAATACACTATTGACACATTTTTAATCTGTAGGGTAATAAATTATATTTGTGATCTTCAACATTAGGTTAAACCATTTTGTCTACAGAGTATAGTATATTATGTGATGTGACATGATGTGGTATAGCATATAACATAATGTAACATAACATAGCAATATAATGTAACATAACACATCATAACACAACATAACACACCACAATATAACAAACATAACATAGCATAACTTGGTTAGGCAGATCTCTAATTCTCACTGTTAATATTTTATCTATTACAACCTAAGCTCCTTGAAGGTAAGTACTGTGGCTCATTCAAACTATATCTCCTATAGCACCTAGCACAGGGCTCTGAATACAGTAAGTACTTAATGTATGCAGATTGTTACTCTGAAATTCTTCATTTGCAAATCACATAGGGATGCTAATGATTTTGTTAATGCCAGAAAGGGTGCATTCTTAATCTATGTAGGGATAAATTATACTTGAGATCTTCAAAACTGCAAGCTTAATAATTGTGACATATACATATATTTCATGTATTACACATGTATTCCATATGTGACATAAATGTACAATGTGACATAATATACATGTGTATACATGTACAGATATTCTAGTGTGTGTGTGTGTGTGTGTGTGTGTGTGTGTGTGTGTGTGTAGCAACAAGAACCTTAGCTTACACAGGATGGCTGTTAGCACAGGTTCTTTGATCTGTTTTTCTAAAGGAAACCAACTCAAAAAGGGGTTAACAGTCTTACTTTAATCAAGCATATATCATTCACTTAAGTTCAGGGGGAAAAGTCAGCACCCTGAACTTCAGAGAAAATACAAACAACAGGTACAAGCAGACAAAAAATGCAGACAGAGAAACAGACCAACAGACAGGACTTCCAGCTGTCTGACCATTACATCATACCTAGTTAGTTACCAGAGAGAGAAGCACTAACATCTGGGTTTTCAAAGCCAGGGGATCAACGGCTGACCAGAATCTCATCTGACCAAATCACACAAGTCTTCCTGTGAGTGAGCCCCAAAGCAAAACCTCAACTCAGAAGTATATATAGCCTTCCCCAGGCTCAGAGAATGTCACAACCTTTGTGACCCACTTCCTAATCACAAAGTAATAAGGTGTAGATGTTCCAGAAGAACAAGCCTCCCACCACAGGCTCCATGTGACCACATTCAGACTATTAGGGGGGCAGAGTATACTTTTAAATCAAGGAAGGTCCTCAAATTCACTTAAGCCTATCAAGGGACAGGGAAGATTTTCAAATTCCCATTACTATTACAATGTGTAGATAGATAGATAGATAGATAGATAGATAGATAGATAGATAGATAGACAGACAGATAGATGTGTTGTTATTACTCAGTCGTTTTCAGTCTTGTTCAACTCTGTGATCCCATCTAGGATTTTCTTGGCAAAGGTACTGGATTGGTTTGCTATTTCTTTCTCTAGCTCATTTTACAGATGAGGAAACTGAGACAAAAAGGGTAAAAGGACTTGTCTAGGGTCACATAGCTAGTAAGTGTCTGAGGGCAGATTTGAATTCTGGAAAATGTGTCTTCCTGACTCCAGGTCAGGCACTCTTTTTACTGTGCCACCTAGCTGTCCAATATACACATATATGTGTAGGCATGTATATGTATGTATGCATATGAGCATGTAGGTATATGTATGTACACACATAGCTCACATTCAGAGGACAGATTACTCATACCACTTGACCCTTTTAATTCTCACTCTTGTTGATTTGCATGTAGGGGCCTGATTTGAGTTGAAAGAAATAGTTTGCCCAGCACTTTTGCAGTGTTGCTAAGTGGGGCTTCTGGGATGGTTTGAATGTGAGTCTGTGATATTATATTACTTAAAGTAATTTTGAGGTGTAACTTAGATGAGGGTTTAGACTGAAGTATCCCAAGAAACAGAAGAAGATAAAGAGTTTAAAATGTATACTCCCAAAAGCCTAAGAGCTTCTGTAAGGTTGAGTTCCAGGTCCATATAGACAGCACGGCAGAAAGCACAAAGCAGTAGAAGATCCTAGTTCACTGGAGAAAGCATCTTGTCTAAAAACATCACCATAGCCCACTGCTTCAGGGGTTTGCTTTCTCTGGACTAGTGTGCCAGAACATGTGTTCTCTGTATAGATGTCATCTCATGACTTCCCTACATATACCCTATTCACAAATGACAATCTGATAACCTTTGGGAGAGTGCACCCCAATGTATATGAAAAAATATTTTTGTTACTTACTGTGATATTTAATAAATGTCTTTTGCTTCTGGCCTCAGACACTTAATACATTTACTAGCTGTGTGACCTTGGGCAAGTCATTTAGCCCCAATTGCCCTGCCTTCCCCCTCAGGGAAAAAAATGTCTTTTGCTTCAAATGAATATGTTCTCAAGCTTTCTGTTGAAGGAAACACCTTGGTGGGCACTTCTAAGCTATGGACTTGAATAGACTCTTATATAGAGCTACAAAGTACCTCAAATTTGGGGGATCATGTTGGAAATAGCCACATATGCATCTGGGTTACTACATAAAGATTACTACACATCATCTGAATTGTTGGTTCCAGAAATATTTGTAATTTTCTATCTGAAACCAAGGAATCCAAAGCTTTCTTATAATGTAAAGAAGTGCAGCCACATCCCCACCCCCCCACCCCCCAGGACTTCCAGGGACCAAGTCGTCCTTGCCAATGAGAAAAAGTCACTAATTTCACACAGGAAGTTACGATAAGACCAAACATTTCTATGAAGCAAAATGCTACTCTTTTCATTGCACCACCATTCCAAAGAGTGCAGAAACCTGATTCTACAAATTCTCAGTGAAGATTCAGACATAGGAATCCAGCCTTCCAAATCTTTAAAGTTCATTTTTCCCTGTTTCTATATTCTAACCTGATATGAAAGACTTAAAAGACTTTAAATGTATTTATTTTTTTAAGGAAAAATATGGGAAAAAACCCCTTAATAAAAGGATTTGTGGAGGTGGAGCCAAGATGGTGGAGTAGAAACAGCACTTCCAAGGTGCTCTGCCCCACACCACTTCCAAACAATGTAAAAGGGGGATATGAACAACTTCTGGAGCCCCAGCACCCACAGAATGACACAGAGAAGGTAACCTCCTGCTGAGGACAGCCCAGCAGTCCTGCAGGGAGTGGCCAGCGCAGCACTCTGAGAGCATGCAGAACAGCGCACTGGGAACCAACAGCGCAGTGCTCTGGGAGCTAAGCCCAGGCCCAAATGAGCCGCAGTTTTAGCCCCAGGGTAGCCAGGCCAGCAGCCGGCTGGAGGGACCCAAGAACGCCAGCAGCTATGGCAATTCCAGAATTATCAGCACAGATATGCCTAGGATAAAGTAAGGAGGTTAGTGCCCTATGGACTTTGGGGCCAGTACTTGGGGAACGTGTCGGCTTCCTCCCCTGGGGTTGAAAAGCTGCTAAGGAAACACGGCACAGTGGCCATTTTGCAGCGTCAGTGGCAGCTCCAACTCCTGGTTTGTGAACTGTAGAGAGATCCAGCAATCAGTCTGGGGGTTAATCACTCTTGCTTTAACCTCCTTGGATCTGGATTGTGGTGTTGGGGGGAGGTCTGGGGTGGGTATTCAATTTGCCAGTGAGGGTGGAGGCTTTACAGAGGCCACCCAAGCTCCGGAAGTTGTGAAGACCCCACATTTGGAACTGAAGCTCTCCTGTCTGGGGGCAGAGTCCTACTGTGGCAACAAGCCCCAAAATCAAGTAATTAAGTGGCAATATGCCTAGGCAAAGGAAACAAAATAAACAGAAAAATGCAACTTTAGACTCCTATTTGGGGGGCAAAGAGGATCAAAGCATGGAACAGAAGGAGGACTGGAAGGTCAGAACTCCTGCACCAAAAACCCCAAATGAAAATACAAGCTGGCTACAGGCCATAGAGGACCTTAAGAAGCAGATAAGAGAAGTGGGGGAAAATTGGGAAGAGAAATGATAAAGATGCAAGAAAAGTATGAAATGACAGTCAACAGCCTGACTGAGGAAAAATAACACCTTAAAAAATAGGCTAACTCAAATGGCAAAAGAGGCTCAGAAAGGCAATGAGGAGAAGAATGCCTTAAAAACCCAAATTTGCTAGATGGAAAAAGAATCTCAAAAGCTCATTGAGGAGAATCCTTCCTTCAGAATTAGACTGGAGCAAATGGAAGCTAGTGACTTTATGAGAAATCAAGATGCTGTTAAACAGATCCAAACAAATGAAAGAGTAAAAGGCAACATGAAATATCTCATGGGAAAAACCACTGACCTGGAAAATAGATCCAGGGGAGAGAATTTAAAAATTATTGGACTACTTGAAAGCCATGATCAAAGAAAGAATCTAGAAATCAGCCTTCAAGAAATTCTCAAGGAAAATTGCCCTGATATTTTAGACCCAGAGGGGGAAATAGAGGTGGAAAGAATCCACCGATCACCTCCTGAAAAGGATCCCAAAAAGAAAACTCCTAGGAATATTATAGCCAGGTTCCAGAATCCCCAGATCAAGGAGAAAATACTACAAGCAGCCAGGAAGAAACAATTGCAATATTGTGGAAACACAATCAGAATAGCCCAGGACCTGGCAGCTTCTACACTGAGGGATTGAAGAGCATGGAATAATATTCCAGACGGCAAAAGAGCTGGGATTGAAGCCAAGGCTCACCTACCCAGCAAAACTGAGTATCTTGTTTCAGGGGAAAATATTGTCATTCAGTGTAATAGAGGACATTCAAGCATTCTTGAGGAAAAAAACAGAGTTGAATAGGAAATTTGACATTCAGACACAAGAAGCAAGAGATGCTTGAGAAGGTAATCAGGGAAAAGAAATCAAAAGGAACTTATCAAAGTTCTATTTACATTCCTACATGGAAAAACAAGTGAAGGGTGGCTAGGTGGCACAGTGAGTAGAGCGCCGGCCCTGGAGTCAGAAGGACCTGAGTTCAGATCCGGCCTCAGAAACTTAAAGCACACACAAACAAAAAAACCTAGCTGTATGACCTTGAGCAAGTTACTTAACCCCAATTGCTCTCCAAAAGGCAAAACAAACAAACAAAAAAAAACAAAACTGCCTGTTCACATTTTTGGGGTAGCTAGGGGGCGCAGTGAGTAGAGTACCGGCTCTGGAGTCAGAAGGACCTGAGTTCGGATCTGACCTCAGACAGTTAACACACACACAAACAAAAATACCTAGCTGTGTGACCTTGGGCAAGTTACTTAAACCCAACTGCCCTCCAAAAAGCAAAAAAAAAAGAAAAAAAGAAAAAAATTGAAGAAGGGTATATGGACATATGAATACATATGTGAATGTGTGTATATATGTTTACAGGTATACATGGATAGAGGGCACAATTTGAATTTGGTTGGAAGGGATGATACTTAAGGGGTGAAGTTAAGAGGTGAGAGAGGAAAGTGACAAGAGGAGATGGGGAGAGACAGGGTAGGGTAAACTATCTCATGTAGAAGAGGCAAGGGGAAGTAGTTGCAGGGGAGGGGAAGAACAGGAAGGTGAAAAGGCAAAACCTTATTCTTATTGAATTTGGCTCAGGGAGAGAATCACATACATACTAAATGGGATATCTCACCCTGCAGAAGAGTAGGGGGAAGGGGAATGAGAGGGGGAATGATGGAAGGGAGGGCATTCTAGGGGGAGGGGAGGTTGGAAGTACCTACTTTCGAAGAGGGACATGATCAAAGTCGGTTATGGACCAGGTGGGGGGGTGGGATGGGTGGGAGGGAAATATAAACAGTCTTTTACAATATATCTACGATGGTAATGTTTTGCATAGCTATACATGTACAACACATACTGAATTGCTTATCTTCCCAGAGGAAATGGGTGACAAGGGAGGAAGGGAATGGATCTGAAATTCGAAGTTTTAAAATTAAATGTTTCGAATGCATATAAAAACTATTATTAATACTATTATGCATGTAATTGGGAGATAAGATGTTCAGGCATTGGGGCTCAGAGATTCACCTTGCCGTAATGGCAAAGTCGAAGGGGGTCTGGGAAAAGATATGGGAGAGAGCAGATTGGATGAGGGGATATCTAGTGGAACTGCTATTCTGGGATAGTGGGTAGGGAAAAATAGGGAAAAATTGTAACTCAAAATCTGGTGGAAATGAATGATGTAAACCAGAAGTTAGTAAAGCATTTGTTAAAAATAAATAAATAAAATGATTTGTTCTGTAAAACTTGGACTCAGTCAAAAGGTCAGGCCACGTACCCAAGGACCTAGAAGGCCACATGTTGCTTCAAGGGCTAGAAGTTCCCCATCCCTGGTATAGACCTACCTAGCACAATCATTACTTGTCACTCAATCATCATGATCATAACAGCAAGAATTTATATACTGATTTAAGGTTTTAAAAATAGTTTACAAATATTATCTCATTTTATCCTCACAACAACCTTGGTTGGTAGGTGCTATGATTATGCCTTTTTTGAAGATGAAGAAACCAAAGCTGAAAGGTTAAGAGACTTGCCCAGAGTCATACAGTTAGCTAGTAAATATCCAAGGCAATATTTGAACTCAGCTTTTCCTAATTCCCTCCAGTTCACTGATAGCCGCCAATCAATAAGCATTTATTAACTTGGAGTGCTAAGTACTGCGTATACAAGAACAAAAATGATTCATTCTGTCCTTAAGGACTTCTAAACTGTGAGTGGGGTCATTTACACATATAATATAAAAATAAATACAAGGTAATTTTTCAGGATTTGGGAGATAACTCAGAAAGGGCTTATTTAGGAAGGAATATTTGAGATAAGCATTGAAGAAAACCAGGGATTCTAAAAGGCTTTGGTGTGGAAGGAATACATTTCAGCCCATTGCTAAATACTCTTTAGATCTGATCAGAGTGTCATGCACTTACTCCTCCCAAGTTTCTAATCCAGGGTTTGTCAAGATCCTCAAAAGCATCCACCTGGTGACATAGCTATTTATACAAGAAGAATGTTGATGTAGCCCTTTGGTGTCATGAATAAATAACATACATTTGATAATTAATAAAAATCAGATATCATCAAATCAATGCCTCTCTCCTTATTAATTCTAGTAGGATGACTGCTCTTCTTTTGAAAAAATGATCCACTAGTCTTTTGCCTTGCTGAACTGTTACAAGAATCAAAAAAAGTTTGAGAACTATTCGGCTTTATTCCTGGAAGGACTATTTTGTTTCCTTAAACCCCAGTCAACTATTTAAGATCTGGCTAGGTGAAGGTTGAAAGAACCAGTGAACAATTCTAAGTCAAATGTAGTACATACAACATTTGGAATTCTATATACATCTATTTTACAAAAATATTTATATAGTGGAATGAAAGTCATGATGTCTGCTGCTAGAATTGTACAGGTACTTTATAGATGGAGAATGTAAGGTTCCTTCTTCCCAGACCCCTAAAATCATCCATACCATAAAAATTCTGGTTAGTTTTCTTTAAAGAAAATCCAGTGAAATTCAATATGAACAGAATAGGATCTACACTGAGGTGAGAATATCAGTAAGATTTCTTTGGACAATTCTTGATTCCCACCATAGTTTGTACACAATATGATTCATAGAGACTGATCCTTTTTTTAAAGTTGATTAAAAGGGCAAAGAAATCACTAAGGGAGAAAATGGAATGTGAGGAAGATAATTGATTAGGCAAAACCTAGATATGAATACCTAAGAAACATTTATCTAACAGAATCTCTGTCTCTCTCTGTTTCTGTCTCTCTCTGTCTGTCTCTGTCTCTGTCTCTCTGTCTGTATCTCTCTTTGTCTCTCTCTCTCTCTCTCTGTGTTTCTCTGGCTCCCTCTCTCCCTCCCTCTTCCTCCATTATTTTCAAAAGTTTGATGTCATATATGAATCTAATATTAACAGAAATTTCTATACTAGGGGGCGGAGCCAAGATGGCAGAGTAGAAACAGCTCATCCAAGCCACTCTGCCCCCACATTCCCCCCAAACGATGTAAAAGGGGACTCTGAACAACTTCTGGAGCCCCAGCACCCACAGAACGACACAGAGAAGCTAACACCCCGCTGAGGACAGCCCAGCAGCCCTGCAGGAAGGACCAGTGCAGTGGTCTGGGACCTGGCAGCATGCAGCACGCAGAGCGCAGAGCGCAGGAGCCGAGCCCAGCCCAGCCCAGGTCCGCATGAGCCGAGGTTTTAGCCCCAGGGCGGCAGGGCTGGCAGCCAGTTGGAGGAACCCCAGAACACCAGGATCTGTGGCGACTCCAGAATTATCAACATAGACTTGCCTGGGACAAAGTAAGAGGTTAGTGTCCTATGGACTTTGGGACTGGTATTAGGGAATGCATTGGCTCCCTCCCCTGGGGGCTAGAAGCCGCTGAGGACAAACCCCATTTTGTAGTTTTCAGAGGCAGCTCCCGCTCCCAGCCTGCAAATTTGTAGGGAGATCCAGCGATCAGTCTTGGGGGGTAATCGCTCTTGCTTTAACCTCCCTGGATCTGGATTGTGATCTAGGGTGGAAGTCGTGGGTGGGTTTACAGCTTGCCAGAAACGGAAGTTGACCCCCACACGTTCGGGATGAAAATTCCTCTATCTGGCCTTAAAGCCATAGTGTGGCAACAAGCCCAAAAGTCAAGTAATTAAGTGGCAACATGCCAAGGCAAAGGAAACAGAAAAATGCAACCCTAGACTCCTATTTTGGGGGCATAGATCAGGAAAAGGACTGTGAGGTCAGAAGTCCTGCTCCAAAAACCCCAGGGGAAACCATGAGTGGGTTGCAGGCCATAGAGGACCTTAAGAAGGACTTTAAAAATCAAATAAGAGAAGTGGAGGAAAAATTGGGAAGAGAAATGAGAAGGATGCAGGAAAAGTATGAAATGAGGGTCAACAGCCTGACTGAGGAAAACAACACCTTTAAAAATAGACTAACTCAAATGGCAAAGGAGGCCCAAAAGGGCAATGAGGAGAAGAACGCCTTAAAAAGTCAAATTTGCCAGATGGAAAAAGAATCTCAGAAGTTCGCTGAGGAGATTCATTCCTTCAGAGTTAGACTGGAGCAAATGGAAGCTAATGACTTTATGAGAAATCAAGATGCTGTTAAGCAGATCCAAACAAATGAAAGATTAGAAGGCAATGTGAAATATCTCATGGGAAACCACTGACCTGGAAAATAGATCCAGGAGAGACAATTTAAAAATTATTGGACTACCTGAAAGCCATGATCAAAGAAAGAACCTAGAAATAACCCTTCAAGAAATTCTCAAGGAAAATTGCCCTGATGTTTTAGATCCAGAGGGCAAAATAGAGGCTGAAAGAATCCACCAATCACCTCCTGAAAAAGATCCCAAAAAGAAAACTCCCAGGAATATTATAGCCAGGTTCCAGAATCCCCAGATCAAGGAGAAAATACTCCAAGCAGCCAGGAAGAAACAATTTCAATACTGTTGAAACACAATCAGAATAGCCCAGGACCTGGCAGCTTCTACACTGAGGGATTGAAGGGCATGGAATATGATATTCCAGAGGGCAAAAGAACTGGGAATGAACCCACGGGTCACCTACCCAGCAAAACTGAGTATTTTGTTTCACCGGAAAATATGGTCATTCAGTGGAATAGAGGACTTTCAAACATTCTTGAGGAAAAAACCAGAATTGAATAGAAAATTTGAGACCCAGACACAAGAAGGAAGAGATGCCTGAGAAGGTAATCAGGGAAAAGAAATCAAAAGGAACTTATCAAAGTTGAACTATTTACATTCCTATATGGAAAAGCAATAACTGGGACTGATTATATCTTTCTCACTATGAAAATAATGGAAGACGGGTGTGTGGTCATATGAATACATATGTGAATGTGTGTGTATATGGTTACAGTTATATATGGATAGAGGGCATAAGTTGAATTTGTTGGGAAGGGAGAATACTTAAGGGATGAAATTATGAGGTGAGAGAGGAAAGTGGCAAGAGGAGATGGGGAGAGACAGGGTAGTGTAAACTATCACATGCAGAAGAAGCAAGGGGAAGTGGTTGCAAAAGAGGGGAGAATAAGGAAGGCTAAAAAGGCAAAACCACATTCACATTGAATTTGGTTCAGGGAGAAAATGACATACATACTAAATGGGATATCTCAACCTGTAGCAGGATAGGGGGAAGGGGGATGGGAGGAGGGATGATGGATGGGAGGGCATCCTTGGGGTGAGGGGAGGTTGGAAGTACCCACTATAAAAGAGGGACAGGATCATGTAGGGAATGGACCAGGTGGGGGGTGGGATGAGTGGGAGGGAATTATAAGCAGCCTTGTACAATATATCTACTATGATAATGTTTTGCATAGCTAGACATGTACAACATATACTGAATTACTTATCTCCCAAGAGGGAAAGGGCAACAAGGGAGGAAGGAAATGGATCTGTAATTTGAGGTTGTAACATTAAATGTTTCAAATATATATAAATACTATTATTAATACTCTTTTGCTTGTAATAGGGAGATAAGATGTGCAGGCATTGGGATGCAAAGACTCACCTTCCTCTAATGGAAAAGTCGATGGGGGTATGGGAGAAGGTACGGGAGAGAGCAGATTGGAGGAATCGATATCTTGTGGGATTACTATTCTGGGAGGTTGGGTAGGGGAATAATGGGGGGAAAATGATTGTAACTCAAAATCTGGCGGAAATGAATGATGTAAAACAGAAGTTAATAAAGCATTTGGTTAAAAAAAAAAGAAATTTCTATACTAACCCCACTTGCCTTGGACAGATATGTTACAATTTTTGTGAGATACAAGCTCATGAATAAAATGGCAAAGGAAAAAGAACATCAGTAGATAAGCAACCAAATGAAGCAAAAAGCAAACATGTAGTCATGGACCAGAATGCAAGGATAAATAAACGGCTAACACAAAAAAGGCTTTCAGAAATGTTACATCCCACCGGTATCCCAATGTTGATTTTCTATAGGAATTGCAATTTGACAAGGTCAGTTCCACAGCAGAGTTATCTATAATTCTGCTCTGAAATCAGATTTACCATGACCATTTATCACTGTATAATTATTATGTTGCTGTTGTAATATTTATGAGGCCTTTGAAAATATTACCCTTCCACCTTTAGAAAGACAATTAACATGGAAGATGCAGAAGACCAGGGATAAAAGGTTCAACTAGTGTTAAATCTCTGACCTTTTCTCTTTCTCTTCAAGTTCTAACACCTTTTCTTATCAACCATCTAGAAAACTTTGCAAGAAGAGCAAAAAGCTGCTATATTGGCTCAGTCATGATTAACTCAGCAGAAACAGCAGACATTTTGAGAAGAGTTTGAAATTTGTTTACCAGCCTACTCCTGCTTTAAGGATATCAGAAATTCAGAAAATTTGATAAATTTTAAGTCTTCAGAGCAAAACACATTATTCTTTTTCATAAAATGGTTTCTCCAGATGTTGAAAAAAAAAGGCAGATCTTTGATCCATCAACATACAAAATTTCTTTCTAAGCATAAGGAAATTAAATGGAAAGATAGCCACTACATTAATTTATTGAGTTTCAGTAATAAGTATGCTTTTTTTCTGTTATATAACTAAAATGACTAAATTTACCTAGCATTGGGCAACTAGGAGCCACACTAGATAGAACTCTGGCCTTGGAGTCAGGAAG
This sequence comes from Gymnobelideus leadbeateri, assembly GCA_011680675.1. Classification (NCBI taxonomy): domain Eukaryota; kingdom Metazoa; phylum Chordata; class Mammalia; order Diprotodontia; family Petauridae; genus Gymnobelideus; species Gymnobelideus leadbeateri. The sequence continues at coordinate 230,191 of WOXC01003317.1, forward strand.
ACTTGACTTCAAATGAGTTCAAATCCAGCAACAGACTCTCACAAACTATGTGACCCAGGCCAAGTCACTTAATGGGATCATGAAGAGTCAGACATGACTGAAAAGCAATTGAATGATAACATCTAGAATTGTTGGGGGCGTGAAATTTTCTTGTTAATTTAATATTCTAATTCATTCAGAATTATGTATGGATTATCACATTTCTAAGAACCATAATACAATCAAATATATTTACCACTGAAATTATGTTCATTGTAAATTTATTTTTCTTTGAGCATTTGATATGAAATATTAGGATCTTTAAGTCCTTCAAGGTCATTATAACTTGCTTTTATGTCAATATAAAAAGTGGTAAAGACTGGGTTTGATATGCACTGGTTCTATGCCAAACCCTAGAATACTTTTTAAAGCAATAACAAGGCAGAACTTGCAGGAAGACCTAAAAAAAGGGACACTGAGTGAATGAAAGGTAGCATTTAGTAAATGTTTACTATATGCCATGCCATGTGATAAGCACTGGGAATGTATACAAAAGTGAGATAGCCCCTTCTCTTGTCAAACTTACATTCTAATAGAGAGGAACAATACATAAAAGAGAGTCAGGAGAATAGAAAGGAGATTTGGTGTAATGTTTCTCCTTGTTTTTTGTTTGTTATCCTTATTATTAGTAATAGTGCTAGTATTTTTCTTTTCTTGGCCATGCTAAAAGTTAAATATTTTCTATAAGAACTTGTTCCTCATTTTACAGGGTTATTTAGATTGTTTTTATTGAAAGTTGCAAAGTTTATACTTTTAGAAATAATTAAATAAATAAACCTAAATGAACACATTAAGTTTTTTACTTGTCATTTGGCTTGTCTTATGAACAAACAGTGAATAGAGAGATATTCCCCCAAAATGCCAGTTATTGAGTATTTTTAGTATTTGAATTCTAGGTTTAAGGGAAATTATTATACTGAAATGATGTTAGTAACACTGTTAGTAAAACAAGAATTCTAGCTGGTTTTGAAAGAGAAATAATTGGTTTCATTTGCATCACCATGAGTCTATTATTGATCTGAGTTATGATCAGTGGGATATATTTGCTAGATCACAGTTTTTTAAGGATCTAGTCACATATCAATTTTCTCTATTAGTGCAAGCTCCTTGAAGACAAAGACAGAATTAAAGAATTTCAGAGTTGGAAGGGGCACTCAGTTGCTATCCTGAGGCTATACTGTCCCATACCAGAGCATGAATTCTGAAATAGAGCATGAGACAGCTCCTTCCCCTCTAATATTACTGGGTAATCAACTATTCTCCCAAGGCAGCATTTTCCATTTTTGGATCTAATCACTGAGGTTTCCCCTGCCCATATCAATCATAAACTTCCCTCTTTGTAGCTTTGTAATACTGCTCTTGTTTCTCTAGGATTGAGCTCCTCTATGTGCTAGCCTTCAAACACTTGGGAGAAAGGGAATTATCACATGTCTCAGTTTATCAAAGTCACTTAGAAGGGAGGAACCAGAAAAAGACACAAAAGCCCAGTTGTAGTCTGACTAGGGCAAAGTAGAGCAGGTCCCAGGTTACTCTTTTTTATTTCAATTTATTTAGTATTTTATTTTTCCCTACTTATATGTAAAAACAATTTTTAACATTCTTTTTTTTTAAACTTTGAGTTTCAAATTCTCTCCTTTCCTCTAACTCTCATTAAGAAGGCAAGCAACTCAATATAGGTTATACACTATTTCACAGTATCTGAGAGCTAAATGAAAAGCAAACAAACTGATAGGTATTTAGTTATTGGTTTTAAAATTTTAAAACTCATGAATCAACAAAAATAGTCAAATAAACATGCAAAGTCAAAAAGAGGGAAGAGGAAATAGTAGCTAACAAATCCTTCTTGTATTTATCTGTAGATCACAAGGAAAACAGAAAAATTTGGGGGTAATAAGATAAATATCTAGTTACTTTTTTTGATGTTTTTGCTTTTCCCCTGTCAGCTCCCCTGTCTACTCCTTTACTCAACTCCCACTCCTTCATGCTGAAGTTTCCTTATCCCACAAACCAGATGATAAAATGTAGTTCATCCTTACAAAAGGCTGCTTCACCCCTAAGCTGTTGCTGCTGTTGATCCAACTCAGCTAACTTCCTGTCAGACAATGACCCAGAAGTGTTACCAGAACACCCTAAATACTCATTTGCAATTGCCAAAAAATATTTCCCAGTTTTATGTCCCAGACCAGGGAAATTCCAGATACCAGGGGCCCAATAATAATAATTATTATTATATACACGAGTAAGAGAATAATATTTGTACTGTTGCCATTTTGTTGAGGTATTCCTACTGATACCCAACTTCTGTCATATGGTGGCTGGGTGAGCATGGGCAAGTGGGTTAAGCTCTCAGTGTTCCCAGTCAACTACAAAGATTTATGTTACAGAGAAATTGCTGGTCTTCATTGAAAAAGAGAGTTTCCCCACTGGAACCGTCAGCTGGAAGCGACTGCAGAGCATTTCATTTAATAATTGAAGAAACTGTAACTTGTCAAAGGCCACAAAGTGGCAAGATTTTAATTCAATGCTTCTTACTCCACAGTCAATACACTTTCTATTCAACCATGCTAAATCAGTCAATAAACATTCGTTAAATATCGACTATATTTACAAGCACGGTGCTAAATGTTTAGAGTACAAAGATAGGAAAAAGATAGTCTCTGCCCTCAAGGAGCTCACAATCTAATGGGGACAATATGCAAACAACTATGTATAAACAAGTCATATACAAGCTAAATTAGAAATAATCAGCAAAGGAAAGGCATTATAAGAAATTAGGGGGGTACTATAGGCTTCCTGCAAAACATGGGTCTTCACTACTCTATTCAAAGGACTCAGATGAAGCTAGGAGGCAGAAATGAGAAGGGGGAACATGCCAGACACTGGAGATGGTGAAAATGCCCAGGGTGAGGAGATGGAGATTTTTTGGGTAAGGAATAGTAAGGAGGCCAGTGTTAATTTCATTGCAGGGAGAATGGGAGAAGAGGTTAACATGTTAGAACATAAAAGGGGAGATGGGTTATGGAAGGATTTAATGTCAAACAATATTCTAAATTTAATCCTGGAGGTGAAAGGGAGTCACTGAAGAGTATGGGGGAGGGGTAACAAGATCAAATATGTACTTTAGGAAGATTAATGAATATCACTAGATCTGCCTCCCTTCTCCTCATCCCCCAAATAATAAATATCATTTTAAGACCTATATAATTTATTTGGTTTAGTGAGCTTCTTTAAAAAACTTCAATTCAATAGCTAGCAATTAAATGCCTACTATATGCAAGGCACTTCTGCTAGGAACTATCAATAAAAAGACAAAATAAGACATAGTACCTCTTCTCAAAGAGCTGTTAAAATCTATAGAAATGACTAGAAGTAGAAGATAATGAAAAGAGCAGAAAGGGCAAAAAGAGGGTTAAATCACATAGATGATTTAAGGAGGAAGAGATTTAATTTTATTTATACTGGCCTTGTAAACACTAATTTTTTTTCAGTAGCCTTGAGTTTCCACACACAATCAAGTACAATATAACACAACCCACAGCCCTCTTTATTATGCTTATGTTGTTCAATAATACATTACAGTATTTCAATTCTGGCACTAGCATCTTGGCAAACCTATTGGTTAAAGTTTATTTTATGCTTCAGGACTAGAATATAGTGACATGTTAATATACTGTGATATCTTACAAAGATCTCCTGGATTTTAAGAAATAAAAAAAGCCAATGTTCACACTGCATCATGTAATTTGATTCAATAACATTTATTAAATACCTACTATATCTAAGGACCTCTGCCAGGTACTGGGGATGAAAAAATGGGAAGGGAAAGGGAAAGGAAGGAAGGGGAAGGGAAAAGGGAAGGGGAAATTATTTGCATAGTGGTCACCAAAACAATACTCCAGAGGTAGTCTGACCAGGGCGTAGTAGTAGGCAGAGTAAGACAAATGATGGCACAGTAGACCTGAGTTCAAATCTAGCCTTAGACATCTACCACCTGTGCAATCCTGGGCAAGTAACATAATCTCAGTTTCCTCAACTGTAAAATAGTAAAAATAATACCACCTATTTTGTAGAGTTGCTGTGAGGATCATATGAGATATATTTGTAAAAAAAAAAAAAGGCACTTGGAACAGGGTCTGACACATATTAGGTGCTATATAAATTTTTATGCTCCTCCCTTCCTTCCTCAGAGTAAAATGGGATTATGACCTCCTTATTCATATAGCTTTTTCTAATATAGTCTAAGATCACTTCAGTTTGCTTTTTTATTGTTTTTATTCTCTCCCTCTCAGTTGACATCGCATATACATACTTTTTTTTTAAGTTCTATACTGCTTAGCTCCATGTATACCCAAATTGCTTTCTTTAGATAACTCACTCACCTCACTCAAGGAAATGGGTTTTTTAGGTCATCAAAGTTTAATTTTTCAATGTTTTTCATTTCCTTTGCATAGTTCTCCAGTAAAATTTTAGTCTATTGGAGTCTACTTATCCTTGCTATGAAATAGAAAGATAGCTGTTACTTTGAATGCTTACTAGGTGTCAGATATGTGCTAAGTGCTGGAAATACAAACACAAGCAGAAAGGAAGAGGCTGCCTGACTTCAAGCATATTCTAATGGGTGTGAAAGAGATCTAAAAAGTATGTGTGACAGAGCAAAAGTGGGAGATGTAAAAAGAGTTGGGGGAGTGATGGATTGAGTGAATTTTGAACATGGCTGGCAAGGGTAATTTATCAAATGGAGTTTCCAGGGAAGAACTCATCAGTCATAGGAGGAGATCATAGGAGTGGAAGTGTTGCTAGAATAGGAAGGTTTCAAAATCTATAGTGCAAGCTTGAGGATTCTCAAATTTTCTTTCCTTTTCTATCACAATCACTAAGAAAGAATAACATGCATACATACATACATATATATTACGTGTATAAATATATGCAGATACTTATCTGCATTTATAAATATATTTATACATACCTATTGACCTACATACACATTTGTCTTATTTCTTTTTAATAGAGATTCCGGAGTGGGCTATAGTTTAATCATATGTATCTTAATAACATGTGGGGTCATGTTTTCTCTGAGGCACCCTCTGCCTCAGGATGAAACTTAGACCTTGTACTCTTACTTTTTGCCCTGGTGCCCTGGACTTCTATTTGGTTGAAATTTATTAGTCTTCCCATCACCACCACACAGCTCTCTAGTCATCTTCTTACTATGCTCTTTTATTTAAACTTTTTTTTTTCTGGTTTTGTATCTCTTGAAGGGAAGAGATGTTTTGACTTCACTGTTTCTCAATTCTTTTTTCACAGTGCTTTCGAATAATGATTCCTTAATGAATGCCTCTTTGCTGGTCTTGTCATTCCTTCACTTGGTTGTTCTCAAATTCTTCTTGTTTATTTCCCATGCTTTGTATATTTCACATAAATGTATAAGCTCAAACCCAATCCCATGTGGGTAAACTAGGGATTGGGTTTGGCAAAGCATTAGTGACAACAGGAAAAGAACAGGAGAACCAGCAGTATCAAGAGTAGAAAATAATCCATAGTACAACTCAGTAAGTATAAAATATGGGGATAGATGTAACCATGATTGACTGGAAGAACAGAGGGAGAGGCAGAGACTGGATTAGGATGAAGAATAGGTTTAGAAAAATTGAAGGAAAGGGACAGCTGAATTTATAGGACCTTATACTCAGAAGGAGGGATTTCAGAGTTCTCAAAAATTGAAGTACGGTCAATACAGATGATAATGACAAAAAAATTCAACCATCCCTGTGTATAACTGAAGCGGAATGAAAGTACAGATGATGGGAATAAAGAGTGTTGATGAGCTAAGAGACCAAGGAATATGAGGGGACATCAAGTTAAATATTAAATTCTTCAAGTGTAAGTCAAGGAAGATTGTGAGTCATGTATAAAACTCCTTGAGAAAGATGGTAGAGTGAGATGGAAGTTGGTAGATGATAACAACAAAGATCTTGATAGATCAATGTAGGAAGTTAGGGTGAATTTCAGTTTCAAAGGAACTAATCTTGATGAGGGATAATAGTGGCACAGGGAAGACTTACCCTTAAAAGTGAGTGGAAATATATACATGGTTCATAAAAGAGCCAGGTTGGCATGAGTAGAGGAAAATTCTGAGGCAGAATTTTAATGTTAGGGTTCTACAGGCAGCAGTTAAGGGCTAGCGACACAGCAGGAGAACTTAAGAAGGGGAGGAGGAAGTAGGGAATGGTAGTAGGAGAAAGGTGATTTTTACCCAGGCATTTAAGTATGATAAACCACAAGCATTAGTAAAGGAAGTGGGAATTTGCTAGCTATGTTATCAACCTTATACTTATTTATTATCAGGTTTCCTTGCAATGAGATCTGCATGATGAAATTGCAATATAGTTGAAAATTCCACAAATGAGTTAAATCCAGAGTCCACAAATGAATAAACTGTCATTTGGAACGAGGTTAAATTACTAATAGACAAAAGAAATATATGTATCTCAATCATATTCTGCTATGGATTACAAGATTTTGAATTCCAATACTAATGAAAAAAAATGGACTTGCTTCTAGACATTTTTAATTCTTTAGCCAAGTGAATACTGTACTATACATTTATAGCTCAGTATATTTTAAAACTTTTAAGAATTATAACAGCATTTGACTTATTAGCTGTGAAATTGGATTTTATCTATGAAACATCTCTATAACTAGAGGCTTAACATTTTTAAAAGGCCCTAAGGCAGAGATATGTATCTTTTAATGCTTTGTTTTATATTTGATAATTTCCATTGAATAAGGTACTTTTAACAAAATGTTCATTTTTAAAATCTAAACTAATGTAGTTTCATATATTTTCAAATCTATTTTCTTCAGTCCAATTTGAATAACAATTTTATTTTAAAGGCTAATAATACAAACAACCTATATTTTCTTTGAAATGCCATCTTTATTATATAACTCAATATTCTATTCAACCTTTCCCTGAAACAGGTAACTGAAAAGATAAAGATTTTAGAATCAATCATTACTATAAAGATCATGAAGTAAAAGATACTAAAATTTTTTGAGCTTTTAATTTTCATTTTCTTAAACCCTCAAACCTCAATAGATATTAGATCTCCTGTGAAATATATGATCAAAATTCATCCATGATTTTTCAGCCTTAGCCATGTCCTCATGTAAATCCCACAAACAGGGCAGCTAGGTGATGCAGGGAATAGAGCACTGGCCCTAGAATCAGGAGGACCTAAGTTCAAATCCAGCCTCAGACAGTTAACACTTAGTAGCTGTGTGACCTTGGTCAAGTCACTTAATCCCAATTGCCCTGCCTTCCCCCCTTCCAAAAAGGCAAAAAAAAAAAAAAAATCCCCCACATATGATTAACTCATTGCATTTGGTTGAGATTTTCCTTTAAATGTGAGGATGTTCTGTGGATACTGGCAAAACCTGTAGATTGTCCATTCTTCACTTTCCTTATATGGCATCTATCTTCTTTTTTATCTATCTCCTACATACATGTCTCTGACGAAATCTTTTTCTGCTGCCTGCCCTTTGGAATTCTTAGATGGTAATACATTATAGTTTCTACTAATTCTTAACATGTATTTCTCCCTTGCTATTTAGGTAACTCATAACTTTAATTTTTCAATGGCTATGGTATTACATGACACTCAGTTATAAAGTATCACCACATTACCAGAAGAATGCTGATGTTATAAAAGTAAAACAAAAACAAAAACAAAAACAAGATGGACAATTGTTTCCAAGAGAAATTTAAATCTTTGCACAACTACCAAAAGGCAATAGAGACCAATCTCCTTTTTGTATTTAATTTTGAGCCAGATTAATTGTCCTTCTGTCATATTAGTTCAAGATACATGTGCTAGATCATTTCTATGAATTGTCCATGTATTGCATGCTATACAATGAACAATAATTACTTTTCATACACTTAGTTTTTCCTCCTGCCTAAACTCTTTTGAGTGATTATGGATCTCAGTTAAAGGACTCATCAGCAATAGAAGAACCATTTGATAATGAATTCTTCAGAAACATCAACCAATGAAATCTAGAACGAAACAATAAAGCTGATGTTAACTAACCACATTGTATATTTCTAATGTGTAAGGCTAAGCACAAGTACTCTGTTTTGAGCCCCAAATATTAGAACTGTGAAGATTAAAAATAATAATAATTTGTTCTATGTTTCTCCATAGCATCCCAAAAATATACATTCTCTTCAGGAGAGGACATAGAAATACATTTTAAATAAATATTTAAAATCTGATCAAGTGTAGCACATTGAAAACTCATTAGGATAGCTTTGCTCAGAAATCTTAGCTCATGAAAAAATAAAATCACCCTTCAAAACTGAATTTACACTTTTTTATAGGTTTTGAAGGTGCAAGTTGTTTAGAAAAATGGATAAAATGCCTTACCAAATTATAAAAAAGGGAAAAAATCGAATAACAGTGTCTGAAACTATATTAACAATAATTTTCCACCTATTAAAATGAACTGTAAATCACAAAATTGGGAAGTAAGCAAAAATAAGTACTTTTGACTCTAGAGAAATTTAACTCATATCAAATGATTGCTATACTATGGAACTGAAAGACCCAAGAAACTATTCAATCAATAACCAATATCCAAACCTAGCTATCTCTCAGTCTCATAAGATGATCAGGCCACCAACTTTTTCAATCATAATTTTTAAAAAGTAATGCACCTTATTCAAGTTCTTCATAGTACTCATTTGTTATATATTGTATTCTGTTCATACCTATTACATACATTTACACTACCTTTTGTGTGATATTCATTTGTAATTCATCAGAAACATAGTCTTCCATGGTTACCATTCCAGCTACTACTAGTGCTTTTTCATCCTCCAAATTGGACTACTGAAGGTTATGCTTAGAAGGAGCTAAGCTATTTGACCCTGCATCCCTGGGACCACAAGCCCTCATCATCACTTTGGTCATTTTATAAGCGTTGCTACCAACACTTGAGTAACCTCTTCCACATTCCTACTTCTTGCTCTAAAAATTGTAATCAAAATCAACCCTTCCTTCTAGAAAGGGTATGACAGTCAATTGCCCTATTGTTCTGCTCACCATCTTTTGACTTCCCATACTATAACTCCCTTCTCTGCCCGCTACTGTCCTATCTGCATCCTTCAATAGAATATAAATTCTTTAAATATTAGAATGGATATCTCATTTTTCCATTTGTATCTCTAGAACTTAGCATAATGCTTGGCATTATATATGCATTTGATAAATGCTTTTAATTCATACAAAATACAAAATAGCACAAGTAAAATAATGTTATTTAAAATACGAACTTTTGTTCCTAGGAGAAATTTAGAATAAAGGCATGTTTTTTTTTTAATTTCCCAAAGGCAATTTGGCCTACTCCACTACTCAATGTGTAATTCTAGACCCCCAAAATATGCACTTGTCTATCCATATGCACTTGTCTGTCAATTTGCATTGCCTGCTCAGGAGACAAATTATATATAAACAGGTGTGCTTACATGTATACATACACACATACACTGATAGTATCACCCTATAGTTTATTCATATAAAGGTCATAATTTGGATAATTTGCATTTGTTATCCATTTGGTTTCCTTGTGTAGATGATTAGGCAAATCTCCTTTGAGGGGCAGCATATTTCAGGATGCATTGCAACAGTCCAGGATTTAAATGAACCCACAACAATCCCACAAGCAAAAGGAAGTTTACTCTTAGAATCTCATCAATAAGGAATTCTGCTTTAACTTGGAACTGGTGCTGAATATTCCCTATAATGGTTACGAATACTTTTTTTTTGCTTTTTTTCAACCTGATGTTATCAAGTTTCTTGACAAAGATTCTTTCTGTTATATCTTTCATGGAATTTTGAGTATTTTTAATATAGAGACAGCTTTTTGTATGAAAGCTTTTAATACAGTTTTTGTTCCCCTGAATCAAATAATACATGAGTAGAATGAGATCTTATATTTTATCCATCCTTCTGTCAGCTGCAAAATAGTATTGATGTAGTCTATTGTGAATGTCGTTTGCAAAAGACTATATGTTTACTACTGATCCACTTATCAAGGGTGTCTTCAAGGAGTGTGCAGATAAGGAAAAAAGAGGCATGTAGTTTACTTGTTGATATTTTTTCAGTCACTTGTATTTGATTATTAATAAATTCTATGACTTTTCCACCCCTTTGGATACCTTGTGATTCTATTCTTCAATGCTTTCACAGTTGTATTACCCACAGTATGAATCTCCTGTAAGAATATTTGATCTAATTCAGCCGATTTTCTCATCTTTGTTCTCTTTAGTGCCATTTCTACTGCCTCTATAATAAGTACATAGATTATTGGAATGTTAGAGACAAAGTATGATGGCTCTACTAACTTTACATAGGATAAAAACGAGCAAAACAAAACAAAACCTTGTTATAGGTGATCAGTAAGATTGAGGGCTAGACCTTTTCCCCAGACCCCACTAACTGTCAAAAAAGAAAAAAAAAGTTATGTACAAGATATAGAGCAATGGCAGCTGTTTATGGGGAATAACAAAGCAAGAAACCCAACAAGATAACAATCTTACGAGTTAATAGAGAATACCAATTTGTTACCTCCTTAGTGCCCCTTCCCTAACAACCTCCATGTTCTGGTAGGGCAAAGAAACCAACCCACATACTTGTGCTTTAAGATCCATTAGATATTTACCTGTTGCTACAATCTCTGCTGGAACACCACATCCCTTTCCCCCATTATACTGTTGCAAGAAGCAACAGATAATTAATTCTTTGCAGTCATATGAGGTAGAACGGAAGTTATAAGGGGAGATATTCAGGTTTCCTACTGATTTCTAGGTTAAAGAACCCCAAGGTGGGAGAGAATCTGCTCAGAAAAAAAACCACACCGCCAAATACCCATATACACAAAAAGATTAAGTGTGGATTCCACGCAGAGTATTAAAGTTGAGGGAACCAGAACTGGGGGGTCAGTATGTAGCCAAAAGCCTAGAAAGGACCAAGGGGGGCACAGGTAAATTTCCCAACATAGGAGAAGGTTGAGGTATCTTTTAGGTGCAGCCCCAGGGGCAAATCTAACATCAAAGGGAATAAGGAAGTATTTATTAAGTACCTTCCATGTGCTAGGCATTGTGCTAAGAACTTTACAAATATCTCATTTGATACTTATGACACCTCTGGGGGTTATATGCTATTATTATAATCATTTTATAGTTAAGGAAATTGAGGTAGACATAGGATAATGTGCAAGGTCTCAAATCTTCCTCACTCCAAGGCCAGAAAGTCACTGACAACATAATACTGGTGTGGGGGTGGGGTGCAGGAGGCTAAAACAAAGATTTAAACAGGAAGAAAATTCAGTCAAAAACATAGAGCATAGGCAAAAAACAACAACAAATAAAATGCTAAAATTAAAAGGGAAAATGAATACTAAAATCTCCAAAAGATTAAGCCTCTGTAAACTAATGGTGCAAGATAAAAGAAATAGATTCAACAGCTGATGAAATAGAGAAGGTTTTGTATCCTTAAGAGAACATATAACTGTAGAAATGTATTCCAGAATAGTTACAGAGGCAAATCAGAGAAGTTTAAGGAAAAAAATTAAAGAACATATAGCATGAATAGCAGAAATAATTAACAGAATAAAAAATGAATCCACAGTGATGAGTATCTCCAAAGAATGGAAAGAAAGAACAACAAATTAGGAATATACATATAATGAAGTGAAGGACAATCTAGAAGAAGAGAATCAAAAATTAGTAACATTAAAAGAATACATACTCCCCTTACAGGCAAAACATATAATTTAGAACATAATATATGTAGAAAAAACTTAAAGATTATCAGCCTCCAGAACATGAAAAGAAAAAAAGAACAGAAAAAGAAAGAAAAAGACTTGCCAGAAAAATCACAGATCCTTTTCATTTTTCTTCTTTGTGTTGTGTCCCTTCCATTTTCATCCATCAGTTTATCAAAGGATAACTTTATTTAGTTGGAGGTATAGGAGGTATAGCTAAATTTTCTTTGAACTAGTTTTACCCTTAACTGTTTCTTTCTGCTTTACGATATAATACTATTCATAATCTTCCATTATCCTTTATAAGATTTTACATATGAGTTAATACTCTAAACTGCTCTTTTGCTTGGATATTATATCTCTGCTTGGCAAAAAAGTCAAATGTTTGCTAAGGCATTTTTAAAAGCTTTTTTGGTTTTATTATAGAATTTGATTTAAATCAGTTAACTTTCAATATCTTTTAATTAAGTCAATATCTTTCAGTCCATTTAATATTTTTAACCATCTCTAACTTGTTTAAATATGTCAGGAAGTAGTGTCATTATTTGAGATATTTCTTTTTGATTTTTATTCTTTCTTTTCTGAATAATTTTCATCTTTGCCCTTAAAAAACCAATGGTCTTCGAAAGAGCTCTGCGGTCCCTGCAGCTGCCGCAGCCGTCTTCTCCCAGCTCCTGTGGCTTTTCTCGCTCCCGCTCCGAGGAGGAGCCACCACTGCCGCCATGTTCGGCTGCCTGGTGGCCGAGAGGCTGGGGAAGGCAGCCAACATCCTTTTGGAGCCATGAATATTACCCGTACTCCAACTGTTGCACAGATTAGCATTTCAGTGGAATTACTGGATAATCTGGCACAGCTGACTCCTGTGGGCAATGCTGCTGTATCATCAGTTGATTCATTCACTCAGTTTACTCAGAAGATGTTGGACAACTTCTACAATTTTGCTTCATCATTTGCTGTGTCTCAGGCCCAGATGACTCCAAATCCATCTGAAGTTTTCATTCCAGCAAATGTGGTTCTGAAATGGTATGAAAACTTTCAGAGACGACTAACTCAGAACCCTCTTTTTTGGAAAACATGATTTAAATAAAATAATTTTTAAAGGGCTCTGAACCATTGTCATATTTTGAAGATAATAAACCAACCACTATTTAAAAGCATGAGGATAAAAGAATAATGAAATCTAAACTGAAAAAGTGCTTCTTAATTATTAACCTTAATTAAAATTTTTAAAATTAGTTAAAAACAGAGAAACTTAAAATGTGCTCATTGTTGATGTTTTTTCTTACAGATTTAAAAACCTTTTCAAAAAGAATAAAAGCATTTAATCTGAATATGCACTAATTAAAATAGATTTTTAACAGTGATGATTTTGATGCCTCTCTCAGCAATATAAAACTTAACTAAAAATAGCATCACATTTTACATTATTTTAACAGTTTTATTCCAGATTCAATAACCAGTTATATAAAATTTCTTTTGTAAATTTATCCCTCTAAAAATTTCATAAATAGGGGCGGCTAGGTGGCGCAGTGAGTAGAGCGGCGGCCCTGGAGTCAGAAGGACCTGAGTTCAGATCCGGCCTCAGACACTTAATGCACACACAAACAAAAACCTAGCCGTGTGACCTTGGGCAAGTTACTTAACCCCAATTGCCCTCCAAAAAGCAAAAAAAAAAATTTCATAAATATACACATTTCCATGTATTAGAAAAGAACATATGGCTAGTTTTTCTTATGATTAAAGTAGTCTCGAGTTATGGAAAGTGGCTGTAAGTTTTTTATATTCTGAAAGCTCATGCTTTTTTCTTTGCATGTTTAGTAAAGTTGTAATGTTCATTAATGAGCACGAATAATGCTCTAGGTTTATTGAATATCGAAATTAACTGCATGTTTAGAGTAAGCTTGGGGTCAGAGGGAGGAAGGGAGAATAAGAAAATAACACTTTTCTACTTTGAAAAATCTTCATGCTTTTAAAAAAATACTTTACACACAAATAAACATTATGTAAGCCAGGAAAAAAAAAACTCAATGGTCTTCTATGGAGATAGTTAATCCAGGAATCATTTACACAGAAAACTCACACTAGTACTAAGGAATTTCCTTTCTGCTAAAGTATAATCAATTTCGTTTTGTGATGGTGTTTAGTACTCTTTATCTCCAATTGGCTACCAATTATTTTCTTGGAGAAAATATTCATGATATAGAGTTAACAGACTGTTATGTAATTAGCAATAATGATAGTGATAACAATAGCAGCTAACTTTTATGTAATCTCTACTAGGTACCAGGTACTGTGCTAAATGCTTTATGAGTATTATCTCATTTCATCTGTACAACAACCCTGCTATTATCATCTCCATTTTACATATAAATAAATTGAGGTTAAGTGACTTATATAACTACTAAGGATACAAGGCTGAATTTAAACTCAGGTCTTCCTGACTCTAGGCCCAGATATTTACTGTACCATCTTGCTGCCAAATCTTTTGGATCTCATTCTTTAATTCTGATCGATGGGTTTTTTTGGTCTGTTTTATGTATTTACCACCATCTTGAGCTATTCTCACTTCTGGAAAATATAATTCACCAATTGTAAAGGTATATATTGATTTAATTGGAAATTCTTTTCTATATCACATCATTTTTTTCTATTCTTCCTCCCCAGGAATAGATATTCATGAGTGGCTGCAATTATTTTCATGGATAGCTTTTTGCAATTACTTAACATGAATACTGAATCATTAGGAGAACAAATATGCTATGAAATAGTGTTTCTTTTGATTACAATAAAACTAACTCCATTTTGGGGGCAACTAGGTGGTACAGTGAATAGAATGCTGGGCCTGAAATCAGGAAGATTTCCTGAACTCATGTTCCTGAGTTCAAATCTTTCTTCAAATACTTACTAGGTGTATGACCCTGGGCAAGTCACTTAACCTCATTGCCTAATTTCCTCATCTGAAAAATGAGCTGGAAAAGGAAATGGCAAGCCACTTTAGTATCTTTGCCAAGAAAACTTCAGACAGGATCATGAAGAGTTGAACATGACTCGACAGCAAAAACACACTCATTTTTTTTCTTTATTTCATGAAGGATCATAGCCAGAGAATTGATGATCATATGGCCAACCTACTGGTAATGAGCATCTCCATACTTAGCCAGGGAGGTCCTTAGAAAATAGACTCTTTTGTCAGGATGATAGATATAGACAGACAGAGAGATATATAGATATATAGGTAGATAGATAGATAGATAGATAGATAGATAGATAGATAGACAGACATAGATATGTGTGCACATATATGTATATGCATTGTATTTGTATGTATATAAACATATGCACATATTTATGAATTTATATATATATATATATGGATCTTTATATAATTACAAAAGGTCAATCAGATTCATTTTAAGAATGAGGGACGACAGATGAGCAACTGGAATGCTACCCTGGTACCTCTGAGATACTAAAAGAACAATGTGCCCAAACATATTAGGTACATTCTTGTATGAAAGCTTTATGAGAAAATATCAGCAGAAAGTGTTCAGGATAAGGACTAGAGAGGTTATGATCTTCATCTGTGAAACCAAGAATGTGATTGCATTTTAAAGATTTCCATTTCTCCTCTGCTTGGTTTAATAATTCATCCTAACCACTATAACTGCCATAAATTATGTTTTTCTGATCAAAACAGCAAACAGATAAGCTTAAAATAATATTTAGTAGATATAAATGAATTGGGAAATCATCAAATATTTGTTTTTGTGACATCTACAAGTCAGACATTATTCAACATCAAACCTACATTAGTCAAGCAAAAATGCTAAGAATTTATACAAATATGTCTTTTTTGTTCCAAAATACACTAGGGAAAAAAGTCATATTCTTGAATGCTACAAGCATCCATTTTTCAAATAAAAATATTCATAACTGTAAATATGCTTTTAAAAACCACACAAAAGCCCATTTTTGTCTACTGTAAAATATATTCTGAATGAATCAAATCTATAAACTTAAATTATGCTGATAAATTATTTAACCTAAATTTTTGTGGAAGATACTCTATCATACTAAACTTCATGATACAGCTGTATTGTTGTCCTTGGAATATTTCTTTAGGAATTCATTTAATGTTGAACTTTCTTCATAAACAATAAGTCATTTATTTACTGCTTGTGCAAATTATCACATTTCCCCATGTAAATGTAAAAAAACACTGGAGAATGACATAGATTGGGGGGAGAATGACATTTGTATATATTCTGCTATCACTTCCAAACCAATGAATATTGCTTTCTGTTACTTCTGTCCTCAACCTGAAAAAAAAAAGTGCATCCATCAATCAAAGGAATGTCTTTTTAGAGCTTTTTGGAGCAAAGGCACATGAGGAAGGCAATATGCAAATTGTTCAGCGCCCCTGGCAGAACACTTGCATCGATATTAAGGTAAACATTACCTCTCATAATTATGATGATGGCTATGAAACTGAGTGGAGGAATTTTATCAAGATACAACAAGAGTGTTCCTAAATTGATGTCAGGCTGGAATCTTTAACTTGCAACAATAAACTGTAACGAATATCTTGAAGTAGTCATATATACAGATTATGGTCTATATACAAACAACCCTTCTGATTTTGGGGGATTAGCCTTTCTCTACAATACACTGCCTCTGCATATGATCTCTTCGTTATTTCTCCCTAATAACAACTCTATACTCTCTTCTATGCCTGGAAACATTTTAATAGAAAAAAGTCTATACTTAATTTAATTTCATTCATTGATATCTCTTGCCTGTAACACCAAAGGTGGAAAGCCTGAATTATGAATCTGCATGTCTTTATAAGACCTTTGAATCTGGCTTATTTTATTGTTTCCCTGGCAAGGTAGACCATCCCATTACATGTTCCCTGTTGCACATGGAACAGCCAGCTTGAGGGCCCCTTATGCTGCTAGTCTTGAAGGTATCAACCCAAACCCCATCCCCCAGATGTTTGATACTTTATGCAGGACATAAGACTCCATAGTTCTTCAATACTAATTAAGAAGAGATAAATTGGGAGAGATAAAGCCATGAGACCAAGGATCTACCTAGCTTCTCTGTAAGCACATCAATGAATTACATCTCTTCTGTTTCTTTGCCCTATAGACTCTTCCCAATTGGTTAAAGGACTAATAGTATTATATCTATTCCTTTTCTCCACTGAATTCTTGCTTTGTGCTGACACCCTTGTGTATTCTCTCAAACAGGAAGTCTTCCTTTATATATGCTGAAACGTACAAAATAAAAGCCTTTTATTTTTAGCATCAATAGCTGCCAACCACACTGACTCTTTTATGAGTACCATTTACTTTAGGGTACTTAGAAATAAGGCAAGGTTTAGTTTCATTTATTGCTCGTTAAGACTAATGAGAATCTTCCTTCAAACTTTAAATATCTGCCGGAGAATTTACCAGGTTTGCTGATACATAAGACATTCCTCAGCAGTAAATAGGGGATTCTGGTGGAGCAAGGGAAGGTCCATGAATTCTAATGGAGGCTGATTCAGATGACCCACTTTATAGGTCTGGCTCTGAAAATAAATTCGTTGATGAAGTGGTGCAGTACATACATACATACATACATACATACATACACACATACACACACACGTGTGTGTGTGTGTGTGTGTGTGTGTGTGTGTGTGTGTGTAAATATAGGCTTATGGAGGGTGGAGGTCTTGGGGTGTGTGACCAGCTTGCCAGAGTGTGTGGAAGCTTCACCGAGGCCAACCAGCTAATACCTCCAGAAGTTGAGAAGACCCCCAACATTTGGGATGGAAGTTCCCCTGGCTGGTGGCAAAGTCCTACTGTGGCAACAAGCCCAAAAGTCAAGTAATTGAGTAGCAACATGCCCAGGCAAAGGAAACAAACTAAACAGAAAAATGCAACATTGGACTCCTATGTTGGGGGCAAAGAGGATCAAAGCATGGAACAAGAGGAGGACTGTGAGGTCAGAAGTCCTGCACCTAAAGCTCCAAATGAAAATATGAGCTTGTTACAGGCCATAGAGGACCTTAAGACAGATAAGAGAAGTGGGAGAAAAATTGGGAAGAGAAATGAGAAAGATGCAAGAAAAGTATGAAATGACAATCAACAGCCTGGCTGAGGAAAATAACACCTTAAAAAATAGACTAACTCAAATGCCTAAAGAGGCTCAAAAAGGTAATGAAGAGAATAATGCCTTAAAAACCCAAATTCACCAGATGGAAAAAGAATCTCAAAAGCTCACTGAGGAGATTCATTCCTTCAGAATTAGACTGGAGCAAATGGAAGCTAGTGACTTTATGAGAAATCAAGATGCTATTAAGCAGATCCAAACAAATGAAAGAGTAGAAGGTGATGTGAAATATCTCATGGGAAAAACCACTGACCTGGAAAATGGATCCAGGAGAGACAATCTAAAAATTATTGGACTACTTGAAAGCCATGATCAAAGAAAGAATCTAGAAATCATCCTTCAAGAAATTCTCAAAGAAAATTGCCCTGATGTTTTAGAACAAGAGGGCAAAATAGGGGTTGAAAGAATCCACTGATAACCTCCTGAAAAAGAGCCCCAAAAGAAATATCCTAGGAATATTGTAGCCAGGTTCCAGAATTCCCAGATCAAGGAGAGAATATTACAAGTAGCCAGGAAGAAACAATTTCAATATTGTGGAAACACAATCAGAATAACACAGGATCTGGCAGCTTCTACACTGAGGGATCGAAGGGCATGGAATATGATATTCCCCAGGTCAAAGGACCTGGGATTAAAACCAAGAATCACTTACCCAGAAAAACTGAGTATCATGTTTCAGGGGAAAACTTGGCCATTCAGTGGAATAGAGGACTTTCATGCATTCTTGAGGAAAAAAACAGAGTTGCATAGAAAATTTGACATTCAGATATGAGAAGCAAGAGATGCTTGAGAAGGTAAACAGGGAAAAGAAATCACTATGAACTTATCAAAGTTGAACTATTTACATTCCTACAGGGAAAAACAATAACTGTAACTGATGAAACTTCTCTCAGTATGAAAATAGTTGAAGAAGGGTATATGGGCATATGCATACATTTGTGAATGTGTGTATATATGTTTTCAGGTATACATAGATAGAGGGCACAGGTTGAATTTAATAGGAAGAGATGATACTTAAAAGGTGAGGTTAAGAGGTGAGAGAATAATGTGATGAGGGGTAATGGGGAGAGACAATGGGGTGAACTGTCTCGTGTAGAGGATGCAGGGGAAGGTGGTTGCATGGGAGGGGAAGAACAGGAAGGTATAAAGGCAAAACCTTATTCTCATTGAATTTGGACCAGAGAGAGAATGACATGCATACTAAATGGGGTTTCCCACCCTACAGGACTGTAGGGGGAGGGGGATGGATGAAAGTGGTGGAGGGGAGGGTGAGCTGGTGGGGGAGGGATTTTGGAAGCACCCACTTTTGAAAAGGGACAGGATCAAGGTGAGGAGTGAACCAGGTAGAAGGTGGGATGGGAGGGAGGGAAATGTGGTCAGTCTTTTACAATATACCTACTAGGGTAATGTTTTGCATAGCTACACATATACAGCATATACTGAGTTGCTTATCTTCTTTTAAAATCAATTTCTTTAAAAATATATATAAATAATATGATTAATACTATTTTCCATATAATCAGGAGATAAGACATGCAGGCAATGGGGTGTGGGGATTCACCTCAACCTATTGGAAAAGTCAAAGGGGGTATGGGAGAAGAGATGGGAGAGAGCAGATTGGATGAGGGGATATCCTGCATGACTGTTATTCTGGGGTGGTGGTTAGGGGAAAAGTGGGGGAAAATTTGTAACTCAAAATCTGATGGAAATGAATGATGTAAACCAGAAGTTAATAAAGCTTTTTGGGGAAAAAAAAGAATTAGTTCAAACTATTAGCTATATTCAAAATCACAGGAATCAGCTACCCACACAATATGATTTGAGGAATATCTCAAGAATGTATGCTTTTGGGGTGGCTAGGTGGATAGTGAATAGTGAATAGAGTGAACAGTGAATAGAGCACCAGCCCTGGAGTCAGGAGGACCTGAGTTCAAATCTGGCCTCAGACACTTAACAAAAAAAACTAGCCATGTGACTTGGGGCAAGTCACTTAACCCCAATTGCCCTCCAAAAAGCAAAAAAAAAAAAAAAAAATATATATATATATATATATATATATATATATATATATATATATATATATATATATACTTTTAGATTCACTTATTTAGGTTGTTAGTATTTGCGAAAATCCTTAGTCCAAGGACAAATATTTCTCCTGGGTAAGACATGATTTTGTTATACAAATAGGCTACTTCCCCTTGTACTCTCATTCATAGACTGAGTGCCCTTGTGAGAAAAAGATGCTACTCCAGGTTTTAGGGTAGTCTGGGGGATAAGATCTTATAAATTCTAAGTCGTGAGCCCCCATCAACATGGTTCCCATTAAATTAGCCAGCAAACACAATTATCTCAAAACAAAGGCATTTTACAGAATAGCATAGTAAGAATAGTAGCTATAAAACATTTTACCTGTCAACCTAGGGTAAGGTCTTTTACAAATAAACAGAGTAGCACGAGCACAAAATTGTGGTACGATGTAGAGAATACATATGGCTAAGATAACTCATGCTTCCAGTACTATAGAGCCTCAATGTCCTTCCTCTACTGATGGGATCCTCTCTGCAATTTGCTTCTCAATTGTCAGGTCCAATTTTTCCTTGAAAACAGTTCTTTTTCTTCCCTGTTGTCAGGGGAATAATACTCCTTTAAACTGCTTCCTCTCTTGAGTCACTTTCTTTAAGTCTATTCCTGACTAGAGAATGAATATCTCTGCTCCCTCAGCTATGCCTCATGCTCTTGAATTGCAGGTTGAATAGCTCCTACTGGGCAAGTAGATTTGTTGCTAGACAACATAGCTAATGATGGTGGAAGAAAGAAATTCTTCCCACTCATCCCACTTGCGACTACTCTTTGGTACAGGTACAAGGGTCACACTTCACAAAGCTATTCAGAGCTTAGACTCACTCAAACTGAAAAACTGCTTCCGCTGATTCCAGGGTTTGCAGGCTTAGCTATTTAAAGACTTGCAGGAAGATGTTCAGTTTTCAGCCACCCAATCCCCAGTTGACCTTTTAGTTCCAGCATTAAAGCCTATGCAATCTCCATAAGGGGGCACAGACCTTTTTATGATCATTATGTGCCCTTTACTTTTTGTGACTACAACAACTGAGGATGGACAGCTGTAAATAAAGTGTGAGGTGTGAGAGGAAACAAACTAGTCAAACATGAGCCCTTGCCCACACACACAGGGCTTAACTCAAAAATTTCCTAGCCTTGTGGACCTCCAACTTCTCCTACCCTTTATATCAAAAATTTCTTGAGGCGCAAAGTAAGGGTCAAAGCTATTTTTGAATGCAGTTCTTGTAATTTTTTCACTGAAAACAAAGTTCAAATCATACACATAGACACAAGCAAAATGAATGTGGAAAATTAGCTTCAATTGACACAGAATGTACCCAGATTAAATTGAATATGGTCTGTGTTCACAAGGTCAAATTTAGGGTTTTGCACAGAGCAGGACTAATGGTTGGGTTATGGTCTGTTGTGAAAGTGGTGGAGGGGTTTAATTGCTAATTTATAGGTCTTTGCCACTGGTGTGAAACCCTGAAAGAATGACTTGCTCTCTCCTTCCTGGCAGGCAGCTGTCATGAGCACTGAGGTGAATTATCATGGTCTCTTGGCTGCAGCTGGAAAAGACCACCTGGTGATAAGTAGAGATGGCAGAGCAGGAGGTCATGGGACAAGAATACATAGAGGAGGCTTATCACATAGAACTGGAGTATTGCTTCCAGGATATGAGCATATGAGGGTGTACCTTGTTTCTTCATTTCTCTTGCTCCCTATTATCCTTAATATCCCCCTCCTCTTATTCCATGGTAACTCATGGTCGCTTGGATGGAGACTAGTGATATTTGGGGGCTCAAGTTTTCCAGGCCCATGTCTGGGAGTGATCAAAGAGGAAGTTCAGCTTGGATGGTTCAATGGATAGAACAGTAGGCCTGGAATCAGGAAGATCTGAGTTCAAATTTGACATCAGATGCTATGTGAGCCTCAGCAAGTCATTTAACCCCTGTTTGCCTGTTTCCTCAGCTGTAAAATAGGGGAAATAATAGCAGCCACTTCCCAGGTTTGTTGTGAGGATCAAATGAGATAATATTTGTAAAGTCTTTGGCACAGGTCCTGGAACATAGAAGGTAATAGGAAAAGGCTTATTCTTATCATTGTTAACATTATCATTACAATTATACATGGGAAATCCCTGCCTCAGGACCTTGGGAGAAGCCTCGGGGTCTCTGTGTTGACATGGACCCAGCAATGCCAAGATCATACATATATTTCTGCAGTAGAATATTAGTTATTTGGGGTTAAGGACAGCTTCAGTTCAGTATTTACATTCCCAGTGCTTAGGACGGTGTTTATCACATAGCAGCACTTAATATATGCTTGCTATTTAATATATAGTGTTCACTTGTGTTGAAACTCCATATAGACCAGGGTAGGGGAGGAGGATAGTGGGAGGTGGGATCAATCTGCCATCCCTGACAGTTGGTAGAGACTCATGACACAGATGAGGCATACCAATGCATTGTCTGCTTCATTTGAACATGAAGTAGAAATTTAAATAATACTTGCATGGAAAGTAAAAGTATTAAAACATCTGTTGTATTTCATTATGTTATTCATTTAAATAAATGAAGTATAATATGTTGTTTTCGAAAACTCCTTCCATATTATTAATTTTGTATTGTGTTTATTTTTAAGATTTAAGATTTTTGGATTGTTATAAAATGTAATAAATTCTTAATTTTATTTGAACACAAGACTGAAAAATTCTTTTGCGCATATTGTTTTGAGAAAAGTGTTCAGAAGATTGATTATACTTTCCCCTTAAAGTACATAGTTGCTATATAAAGTTCAGAAACTACTGGCTTAATTGATCAGATTAGCTCCTGTTCTTTCAAACAGAACATGACAGCTCTAATAATAATGAGAAAAAAGGATGGAGAATTTTTAAAATAAATTTGGAAGACACTAGAAAATATCTGCAAATAGGAGACTTTTGGGGAAGGACAAAAAGAAAGTAACTTAAAAGGGTATTTGGAAGCTATTCTGTCCTCTGGAATAAAAATGCAGTTTGAATTGGAGACCAAAAATTCCTAGAAATCTGTGGAAAATGGGCATTCTAAAAGGAGGCAGGAAAGTGCTACTAGATGGGAAACTTGCTAAATACTAACTTTTACTAACTTTACAATTTTGGTAATTGTAATGGAAATGCAGATTTAAAGATCTTCCCTGCCCCTAGGCCCTTTGATTGGCTTAAGAGACTTCCTTGACTTGAAAATGTACTCTGCCCCCAATAGGCTGAATGTGGTCACATGAAGCCTGTGGTAGGAGGCTTGGTTTTCAGGAATGACCACAACTTGATGCTTTGTGATTGGGCAGTGGGTCAAGAGGCTGACCCAGGAGAAGGCTATATAATCCCTGATGTGAGGCTTTCCTTTGGGGCTCACTTTGAGAAGCGATGTGTGATTTGTGGGCAGCCATTGAGAGCCCCTCGGCTTTGAAAACCCAGATGTTGATGCTTCCCTCTCTGGTAACTATGATTTGGTATTGATTTAATGGTTGGGACAGTTTGGAAGCCTGTCTGCTTGATCTGTTTGTTTCTTTGTCTTATAACTTCTGTCTGTATACTCTGAAGTTTGGGGTGCTAACCTTTTTTTCCCTGAACTAGGTAAATGATATGTTTGATTGATTAAAGTAAGCTTGTTAACCCATTTGAGTTTCCTTTAGAAAAGCAGATCTAAAGAGCCTGTGTTGGCAGCCACCCTGGGGATGTTGGGGTGCTTGCTACTACAGTAATATACAAATAATCAACTGAATTCTTTCCCCTAACTTTTAACAACAGTTTGGGGATTTGTACATCCAGTACCACTGAACTCTTCAACACTCCTTTAGGCAAAGAGTGGGAACAAAATATTTGGGTTGGCTTTGATTTCCCCCAAAAGGGGAATGTTAAAAATGTTAAAGACTGGAAGTTATAGAGAGAGGAAAGATTCTTATTTGAACACATCTTTTTGCTTTCACCATCTTTGATGTAATGGGTAGGAAGGTAAGAGATTGGCCAGGAAGGATAAACTGAACAAATATAAGCAAGATGTCTCAAAATTTCCAGAAAAGAGCCGGAAGGAGTGTTAGGTTGGAAGAGACCACACATCCAATATCCAGAGCAGAGAAAATCTAGTTTAAATGAGCTTTATGGGTGTCAGAGAGGACATTGAATGGCTTGACTTGGAATCCAGAAGACCTATGCTCAAATTGTGACTCAGATATTTAGCTATGTGATCCTAAAGAACTCCAAGCTTCGGTTTCCTCATCTGTAAACTCAGGGGATTGGACCTGATTGGGAAATAAAGTAGCTTCTTGCTCTTAATCCAGGACCCCAGGATTATCATAGTTATTAATCCATGGTTATACAATATTTTAGAATACCAAATTAGTCTCTTAAATTATGGAGATAGAATAAAGACTTCCCCACATGAGCTGGAAGGTAATCTATTTCATCTGTATCCCTACAATAACAACAATCCACTCTACTAGTTTCCTTTCCCTCTATTTAAATTTTAGGTAAATTTGGATGCAAAGTCATATAATTTTGGTGCAAAGTCTTATCATAATTCACAAATAGTTTTTGAAAAGGGAAATAGTATACCTTGACCATATACATTTAGGTAAAATAATCATTAATAATTTAAAAGAATATATTGTGCTCATTTGTTTAATTTTCTGACAATCATTTTTTTCCTGGGGAAAAAAAAGCAATTTGGAAATGCCTTCAAACTGTGACCAAATGTTGAGCATACTGTTCTCTGTGGGATTCTGATTTAATTCTTGACATATATGAAAATGCAAAGTTATTAATCACAAAATGGGGAGGAGGAAAGAGGATTTTTTTCCTAAATAGCTCTATCTTTTAGAGTAAAAAAAAAATCAAATAACAATAAATACTGGGTAGCACATTTAATACCCTAGACAAAAGAATATATCCCAGACTCTCCATTTTCTTTTTAGATGACCAAATTACTGGTAAATTATTTTTTCTAATATATTATATCTAGCATTTACTGGCATAGTTCATTCTACCCTAAGGGATCCAAAATAGACCTTATTTATGTGGATGACATACCAAATTTGAAATATCTAGTTTAGAAGTTTTGCCAGTTATTACTTTACCACATACATAGGCCTAGGCCTTGTTGGCAGCTGCTTGTTTGCTCTAATTTTAAAATGCACAAATCCCCGAACTTCATCTCCCCCCCAAAAAAATCACTAAGTGGTGCTTTTATAAAATCTAAGATTGTTTTATTGCTCATCCACATGGGTTAAAGAACTGAAGACTTCTGTTGATGCTAGCTCAGGCCTTTCATCCTCACCCTCTCCATCCCTACAACTACTTTAACAATTATTGTCTATTTCATTAATTTGACTTTTAGCATGGATTTTTATTTATCTTTCTTATTTGTCTGACCTTTCTCCTTCACAATTCATTGTTGCTAATGTGCAAATGTTTACTGAAACCACCCACACACCTTTCTATGGAACACTTAGGTGACACAGTAGAAAGAATTCAGGGCCTCACATCACCTTGGGAGGCAGGTGCTATATTATTATCTTCATTTTACAGATG
The DNA here is from genome assembly GCA_011680675.1 of Gymnobelideus leadbeateri. Taxonomy (NCBI): domain Eukaryota; kingdom Metazoa; phylum Chordata; class Mammalia; order Diprotodontia; family Petauridae; genus Gymnobelideus; species Gymnobelideus leadbeateri. Next base: position 255,851 of record WOXC01003317.1, read on the forward strand.
AGGAAACTGAGGCAAGCAGAGGTTCAGTGACTTGCTAGGATCACAAAGCTAGTAAGTGTCAAGTGTCTGGGGCTAGATTAGAACTCAAGTCCTCCTGACTCCAGGGCTAGTGTTCTATGCTTTTTTTCACCTAATTGCCCCAAGAGGCTTATTTTAGAAGCATCCCCTAAACCTAAGCCTTCTAATTTGTGAACAGCATACTACTTTTAACCTAGAAGAAGCCTGTCAGAGATGGAAGAATCCTAAGAAATTCAGTCCAACTTTCTTATTTTAGTGATAAGACTATTCACCTAGCACATTGAGATCTTAAAGAGCAAGAGCATGTGGATGGCCTCAATTCCTGAAAGTATAAGGTACATGGTATTGGCACAGTAATAAAGGACATCTGAAGGGATGGATTAGAAAGTATTCAGTCCCATTTAAAAAATTATTTTAGGAGTTTTATATTATAGGGGAAAGAACAAAGTAAAAAGTATATAGCAAAGAACAAAAGAAAATCTACAAGGAAGCAAAGAAAAGATGGACAACTTTCAACTTAATTCACAGTATTTAATATAATAGGCTTTCTTGAAATGATAAGATATTGCTATATATTTTGATTCCTTTCCTATGTTCTGCTGTGCACACATGGTTTTTTTTCTTTTCTTATTTTATATTTAAGTTTATATTGTTTCTTTTTCTTTCCTTATTATGTATGTAAGATTTAGTATGTGTCTAAAATAAAACAGATTTTTAAAAAGTTTTATTGTGTTTGTTTTTACATGACAAATATTTATTGCTTATTCTCACTCCATTATAAGTCTCTTATAACCAAGTAAAATAGTTAGGCAAAACTAATGATTCACTGATCTCATCTGAGAGTTCATACTTTCTAGGCAATCCTCTGTGGATGTCAACCACAAGAGATAACCCAAAGTAAAATGGGCTTCCTTGAGAGCTTATGAGTTCCCAAACAATAGAAGTCTTTAATGCTGAATGAGATTACTCATTGGAGATATTATAGAGAGGATTCCTATTCATGTACAATGTGAATCAGTTGACTTCTGAGGTCCTATCCTACTCCAAAATCTTATAGTTCTTTGGACTGTCTGGGGTCATTATTTTTCAACTTTTTTAGATTTGCCACAAATATAAATTAGTAGGTATAGAAATACATAGAAGCCTACTTACATTTCCAAACAAAACTGACCCAAGGATTTCTACAGCATTCTATCAGTGGTAGCTGGGCACTGGGGGACTTAGGAGATAGTCTCCTCCTGGGGATTCAGAAGGAGCAACTTTACACTCATGTTCATTCTTTTCTCCATTGAAAAAATAACATAGAGATGATCTTTTCAGTCAAATTTAGACCCAATCTCAGAGATTAGTAGAGCGAAAGTCATGCAAATTCAAACCACATAAGGTACTTAATAGGTTCTTACCAAAAGATTTATACCTTTTCAGAGCCCTCTTGTATTTTAAGTGACCATTGTTTGCTTGTTTTTTAATAGCAAATCCACTCTGTGTTAAGATCAGCTATATCCACTAACTCTCCAGCATCTTTTCTCCACATCCTACACTAGGAAGCTGATGTTCCCAAATCAAATCCCAGTGGGGTGGAAAATAGCTTACAAAGCCAGCCAGGAGAGCTCTCCCTGTCATATCAATGCAGTCATTAAATGATATATAATAGGCACAGCTGGAACATCCTTCAACCAAGGACTGAAAAGAGGTTTAAGAGCATTAAATTGTTAAAGTCTAAAAACAGTCCTAAGAATTCCTGGCTTATTACTCTCATTTAGCTTGGCAACACCATTTATTTGGGTCAATATATGATTGAATCATGACTCACTTTTGTATAAACAATTTTCATTCCTTGATGTTCTCTTCCAAGATATGTTAAAATAGTGTGTTATAATGAACAGCTAGGGATAACTTGAACTTCATTTAATTAATTCAAGATTATCATTAAATATTAACAGAAGCAAACTTATTACTGGCAAACATATTCAATAAAATTATCAATCAGGAGAAATGAGTTATTCAGCTTCCAACAAAAGAATTAGAAGTTGATCTCATCATGTGCATGAACATGATGCCTTTACCATTTTTTTTAATAGGGAACCATCTTTTGATTTATACTAGTGCTTTGTTTCCAATAGGAAACTATTGAGGCACAATAAATAATATAAATCATAATTAAGAATCCCAAAATCCACATCAAAGAGCATTCTATTTTTGATGAAATACAATTTATTTTCATTTAATTCTCCCATACAAGCCATGCAAGAAATTATTCAATGTGTAATCAATCCATGTTCTTATTGAACACTCATTTATTAAAATAGACCCCACTGCTAATTCTCATTTTTTGTTTTCAGTTTGACTCTTTGGAACCTCAATTTTTCAACAGCTACACTGGTTATGTTGTCATTCCAGGAATTTAGGAAAGCCAGATGGTGAGATTTTTCCATAGTTTAAGCTAAACAAAGGATTCTTGCTTTTTATAAAAGTACACATTTTTATTGTGTCATTGAAATGTTATCCACAAATATTTGTTGACCAAATGATCAACCGACTTAAAAAAGTAGTACAAAATAATGGAAATAATGGAAAGATTGACACATATCCAGTTAACAAGCCCTGCAAATCATTTTTACCTCTCTCATCTTCAGTTTTCCCATTTCAAAAATGGTGATAACAACATCTGCACTATCAATTTCTGTTAAAGGCACTTTATATAGAGAGGTGATTACAAAAGTAGAGTGCACAACTTGAAGCTTTGGTAGCCTAAGTACATAAGCCTGTGTTGCCACCAGTCAATGCACATTTGTTAAGCAACTGATTATATACTAGACTCTATGCTAAACACAGGAATGTATTTGAGATAGATACATGCATATGTTTATATTTGTATAGATACATACTACTAAGATAATATAGTATATTATAACATCTATATGCCCGGAGAGATAATGGAAGAAAGAGGAAGAAGAGAGAGAGAAAGGGTAGAGCAGGGAGAGAAAAAGAGAGAAAACTTTAGTAGCTTAAAGTTGCACTCAGACTTTTGGAATATACTACTAGGCTCCTAGTAAAGGTTGAATTGAATTTTTCCCTCTTCAACAAGCCCGAAGTGTGTGCTTTGGGGGTGGAGGGAGTGGAAGAGGAAGAAAAGGAAAGGAAGGGAAAGCCTAATATTTCAAGCACTCTGAGATCAAGGATAGAGAAAGCAATTTCTTCTTTTCCCTTACTCTTTTCTTCTCACAAGCTGAATATAGATCTCTGAAACCTCACTTCTGTATATATCTCCCAGTGAGAATTGACTTGAACTCACCAGGTCTCTCTCTAGCAAGCTGATATGAGGATAGGGGTCAAGCAGGGGGTGGGAGGAGGGGGAAGGTGTGACTCTAGAAGGTACGAGGCCCATAGACCTCATAAAAGTTGATTAAAACTTCACTTTGAGGAGATGTGGTTGAGGGAGTGTTTGAGCTCCTTGGCTGTTCCCTTGCCACAGTGCTGAAATGCAGCAGAATTACATTATTCACAGATGTCTCTCACTTTTTGAATCAAAGTTAATCTCTGGCTCTGGAGTGCAGCTTGGTCCCTGGCTAGGCGGATTGTACTGAGTGAGAATATGATGTCTGGGTAATTCTTCAGTCTTTATTTAGTCTTTCCACTAGCTTCTTTTATTGTTGCCAAATTTATTTCCTCTGCTCCTGCTGAGCTAAGACCTCCCTGCAGTTAGCCACCATGTCCCCTCCCCCATTCACCATGAGCTTGTGCTGACAGCCTTTAAACGGCAGAGCACAGCCTGAGGCCAGACTTTACAAGTATTTATTCTGGTATGATCTGACCCTGGTATTTTCCCTTCCTTACCTGCTCTGACTCCACTCTCCCTGGGATTTTTTCCCTCTGAAACTGTTGCCATTGAGTTAAACCTTTCTTTGTAAAACAGCCCTTTTCCTCCCCACCCCAACCCCAGCTGTTTTGGATAGCGATATTTTGATTTTGTTTAGATATGCTACAAATCATCACAGTTGGAAGCTGTCTGGTCACAAAATTATAGATGTGAGTTTATTCTTCCCCCAGAAGCAGGAAGGATGAAAACACAGTGATAACCTGTGAGAGAAGCAATGTGATATATTTAATAAACATTTATTTATAATATATGTGCCAGGCAATGTGCTAAGCTCTGAGGATACAAAATGAGGCAAAAGACAATCTGTCCTCAAGGATCTTTCAATCTAATGGGGAAAACAACAAGCAAATAAATGCAAAGCAAGCTATATAGCTGGATAAGTAAGAAACAAAAGACAGGAAGCATGGGAATTAAGAAAAGCTTTCAAAAGTGGGATTTAAATTGGGATTTAAAGCCTTGGAGACCAGTAATCAGAATGAAAAGGGAACATTCCAGGCTTGGGAGATAGACAGAAAATATGCCCAGAGCCAAAAGATGGAGTGTTTTGTTTGTGTAACAGCCAGGAGGCTAGTGTCACTGGATGGAAGAGTCCATGTTGGAGAGTAAGGGTGTAAACAATGTACAGAAACTGGAAAGGTCACACATTTGGAGTTTGGAAGGGAGCTGGTGCCATTCCTTCCTCAAAAACTGATTGGCTGTGTAATCATGGGTGCCTTGAGACTCTGTAAGTCTCAGTTTCTTTCTCTGTTAAATGAGGGTTATAATATTCTATATTGCAGCATCTTCTAGAGTTGTTGTAAAGCCCAAAGAAGATGGAGTATGTAAAGCATTTTTTTCAAATCTTGGCTTCATAGACTACAAGATTCAAGGGCCTTAAGGTCAATCCAATGAACCTCATTCTCCTGCACTTGAGGAAACTGGTGCTCAGATAGGTTAAGTGACTTGCTAAAATTAACACAGGTAGTAATTACTAGTGTAACTATTTGGAAACAAGTCCTCTGATGCCAAATCAGTCACTTTTTTCATTTGCACTATATATCCTAAGTGGCCAGTAATTAATTACTTGAACAAAGGGACAGTAAAGTCATAATTGAGACCTCTCTGTCTCTGTCTCTGTGTCTCTATCTGTCTCTGTCTCTCTGTCTGTCTGTCTGTCTTTCTGTCTCTGTGTCTTTGTCTCTCTGTCTGTCTGTCTTTTTCTCCCCCCCGCCCAAGAGACTAGTACTTTCTCCAAAACTGGGTTTCTACCCAGTTAGAAGTTGAAGTTGAAGTCAGAGATGGAAATAATAATAGAGGCAAGTGAATCTGGAGTTAGGAAGAACTGGATTTGAATCCTGCCTCAGACACTTACTAGCTTTTTGACTTGGCAAGTTACCTAATCTCTTTCTGCCTCAATTTCCTCAACTATAAAATGGTGATAATAATAGCATTTACATAGCACTTAAGGGTGTTGTGAGAATAAAATGTGATCTTTGTAAAATGCTTTGCAAACTGTAAAGTGATGTATAAATACTAGCTTCTATTTTTATTGTCATTGTTAGTATAATAGCTTATATATAGATTTTGCTTTTGTATATACCAAAAGCTTATTTTTCCCTAGAAGAACTTTATAAGTTAGAACACACATTTGTCTTCACTTTCAGGTGTAGAAATTAGAGAGAAAAGATGTTAAGTGAATTACCTATAGTCATATAACTAATAATACATATTTGTGTTGGGATAAAAGCCCAAGTGTTATGGCCACCTTATTCAGTGTCCTTTCCAGTACTACATATCCTGCTAACCACAATGAAACTTACCTTGCCTTATTTTTGCTACTAAAGTCCAAGACCTTACAGCTGAAAAACTACAGGAAGGATCTGTTATTTCATCAGAAATTTCTTAGCTCTTTCAACAGTCTATCAAGTAATAGATAGGAACTAAGGAAGTATTTGTTACACAGAGTGCATAAGTTATTTATTTAATCATGCAAAGCTAGCAAAAGTTTGGAATTCAATTTTACCAAAGGAATTCCTAATTCTAAACCCAGACCTCTCTATCCATTATGCTACACAGTCAAATAGTTTAAGGTTATAACTAAGAAAATCCATTTTAATCAGGTAAAGGTGGCACATGAACTGAAGGTGTGAACATGGGGATTTGTTTTGGGGAATTCACAGAGACAGAAGATGACATTTTGAGATCAGAGGATTAAGGGTGGTTCACACTGACTGGAATGCAGAATTCTGAAAGAGGAATATATGAAATAAGTCTAGAAAAGTAGAACGGAAAGAAACTCTTAAGGGTTTTAAGTGCTAAACAAAGTTTAGCATTTTTTTTATACAAGAGTGTCTTTTTACACTAGGGTCAATAGGGAGCAACTGATTAAGTTTTGTGCATAGGGATCCCATGATTGGGCATATTGTATCACTATTTCTACTCTTAACTGTATATATGTGCTTTAGGAAGATTATATTGGTAGTTATGTGGAGGATGAATTGGCTAAAAGAAAGACTCAAAGTAAGGAGAATGAGCAGGCTATTGCAAAAGTCTAGGAGAAATAGGTTATAAACTATGATTGTGGTCATAATATTGTAAAGAACAGGACAGATATAATGGATGCTGTGGAGGTAAAGGTGACAAGAAATTACAATTAGATGGGGGCACAAGGAAAGGGAAGAATTGAGGATGATTTTGAGTTTATAAACATAGATAACTGGAAGGATGACAGTGTAGTAGCCTCAAAAGAAATAAAGAAGAATGAAGGAACAATAAGTTTGAGTTATTTTTATTTTGGGGGAAGAGAGGAGGGATGGAAGTAGAAGCATTGAAGTTAAGGAGCTCTCTTTTAGATACCTGGAAGTCATTCATGTGGAGAAGCCCAGAGAGAACAAGAAATCTAGAGGGAGTTTAGGACTGGATATATAAATTTGGGAGTCATTCATAAAAAAAGTAATTTAAGTTTGGGAGGTTTTGTATTACCAAGAAAGGAGTTTTAAAGAGATAAGAGAAAATGACCCAAAACAGAGACACATGGGACACACAATTGGAGATGTGTCAAGGATAGTAAGCTGTTAAAAGAAGGAGTGTTAGACAGATTCCAGGGCACTTAGGAGAGAGTTGTATCATGGAAGTTACAGGATTAGAGTATACCACAGATGATGAATGGTGACTGACAATTACAAAATTAGCTAGAAAGCCAAAGAAGATGAGGACTAAGAAAAGGCTGTCATTTAACTTGCCTTAAAACAGCATTCTTGAACAGAGCAATTTCAATTCAGTGATAGGGGTAGAAGCCACATTGTAAGGTAATGAGGAAGTAGAGTATTCTTTGGAATCCAACATTAAAAGAGAGGAGAATTAGCTGAGGAAAAAGGGACAAGTGAAGGTGCTGTTTTTTTTGTTGTTTAAAGATAGGGTCATTAGTAGGGTAGTATCCAGTAGATGATTAGTGGTTGAATATAAAAGAGAGAGGCAATGATCAAAAGGGCAAATTCCTAAAGAGGACTGGAGGAGAAGGATTCAGGAGTAAAAGGAGAGGGTTTATTGTTGGCACAAATTATAAACTTCTTGCTCTAGTCTCAGAGGTCAAAGGATTAAAAACTTTAAAATATGTGATCTGACTCATTCTTGCAGATTTTTTATTAGGAATAAATAGAAGCTACTAAAATAATACCAAAAAAATTGAAACAGTTAAGTATGTAAAATCACACTTTATCATCCTGCATTACAATATTAAATTTTTATCAGTATAAAATATACTTTTTAGGGAAAAGAACTTGGACATTCCCCACAAAAAATAGAAATAAAACCTTAATATACTTTTTATATTTTAATTTCTCAACAATTCTTCATTAGATTTGTCTGTTCAAAATACCTATGTTTCTCAAGACTAATCACCCCCTTCTCAGGTATATTATAGTCCAAAAAAAAACTTCGTCCCTAGGATTCCCATAACACCTGAAAGTTATTTTAGCAAAATTTGTGCTACAACTATCTGATAGACAAGAAAAAATGTAATTGTATAGATTATATTTATTAACCAAGCAATACTGGGGGAAACAATGAAATTAAATTAAACTTTAAGCACACAACACCTCATCACATCACTAACTTGAACTGATTATTGTGACTTGTTTCTGTGACTGTGCTAACATCGGATCACTGCCAAAGGGGATTAGTGGTAGGGGATGATAAAATATATCTTTTTGACAAAATCAGGTAAGAGAAACTTGGGACATCTATGATTATAAATATCTAATGTCCCTGTGACATGAGAATCACAGACAAGAATCTCAAGAGGCCATTTATTCCAACCCGTGCCCAAACAAGAATTCCCTCTAGACAACAAACAGCAAAAAGAGATCTAGCTTTTGTTTGAAGATAACCAACAAAACATAAGTTTCTTGGGCCCAGAGACTTTTCATTTTTCATTACTAGCACCCTGCAGTTTTGAGACACATAGTAGGAACAGGTACATCTCTCTCTCTTTCTCTCTCCCCCCTCTCTCTCTATGTGTGTATGTGTATATATATACATATATACATACATGTACGTATATTCATAAATATGTATGAATTAAATCCACTACCTATGGTCATATTTGATAATTCAAGATAACTGTAATTGTTAAGACTTTTTTTCTTTACATGAAGAGTAAATCTACATTTTTGGAACTTTAATCATTGTTTCTAGTTGTACCCTTTGGGACTGAGTACAACAAATCCCTCCTCTACCTAATAGCCTTTCAAATATTTAAAGACACTCCATTCTTCCCAATTTTTTCCATTAATCCTCATATAGCGTGATCTTGGAGGCCCTTCACAATCCTGGCTATTCTTGTCTAAATGTTATCCAGTTTATTGATGTCCTTCAGAAAATGTGTCATCCCAACTATGACAGACTGGACTCTTCTCAGCAGTGCAATAATATGTCAATCCCAAAAGACTCATGATGGAGAGAGATGTCTACATCCAGAGAGAGAACTAGAAAGCACTGAGTTTGAATCCTGATTGAAGCAAACTACTTGATCTTTTGCTTTTTATTGTTTGGTTTTATTTCCTCTTTACCATTTTTCATGCCATCTAGTACAATCTGCCTTTGTAACCTGACTAATGTTTAATGTGAAAGTATTTTCAGATCCTATACTGGATTGTTTGCCATCATGGTGGGGGGCGGTAGGGGAGGGAGGGAAAGAAAATTTGAAACTCAAGGAATTATGGAATTGAATCTTGTAAACTAAAAGTAAACAAACAAATTAATAAAGACAAAAGAAAAAAGAAAATGTGTCATCTAAACTTAAATACAATGGTCTAGTCATGGTCTGAGCTGAGTAGTGTAAAATTCAATTATTCTAGAAATAACACGTCTTCATCCTAAATCCAATTCTTAAACCTAAATCCAAGTTATATTCACAATGTTAACCTGTATTGAATCTGGAATTCACTAAAGTCCTGGATTGTTTTTCAAATGAACTGCTGGTTCCTCATATCTTATACAAGAAAAGTTGATTTAAAAAAAACAACAAATGCATGATTTCATATTAATCTCTATCAAATTTTATCACATTAAATCCATTACTAACTTTCAAGTCTCGTAAAATAATTTTAGACCATGACAATGTCACCTCATGTATAACCTTCACACCTTTGTGACTTTCATGCATTCATAAGAATTCCATCTATATGTTTAGGAAAGTCACTAATCAAGATGTTATGAAGAAAAGAATCAAGTCAACTAGAGATCTCTTTCTAAATGGATAAAATTATATTAATCTATGTAATAGCTCTTTTAAGAAAGGAAAAGCCATGTTCTTTTTTTTTTAATTAATTTATTAGTTTAGTTTCAGTTAACAAGATTCAATTCCATAGTTCCTTGATTTTCAAATTTCCTTTACTTCCCCCCTCCCCCCTCCCCCCACGAGTTAATCCTTGGTTGTAGTCCTAGCTCTCTTGCCCTATGAAATATCAAATTCCAGTCCCTCTGCTCTTTTAATGTAGAAGCTGCTAGGTCCTGTGTGATCCTAACTATAGTTCCTCGATATTTGAATTGTTTCTTTCTGGCTGTTTGTAGATTTTTTTCTTTAATCTTGTAATTCTGGAATTTGGCTACTACATTTCTTAGAGTTTTCAGTTTGGGATCTCTCTCAGGAGGAGTATGGTGAATTCTGTCGATAGCTATTTTATCTTCTGATTCCAGGACCCCAGGACAGTTTTCTTTGACAATCTCTTGGAGGATGTTGGCTAGGCTGCTTTTTTCATCATGGCTTTCAGGTAGACCAATAATTCTTAGGTTGTCTCTCCTGGATCTGTTCTCTAGGTCAGTTATTTTTCCAGTGAGATATTTTACATTTTCTTCCAATTTTTCGATCGTCTTGTTTTGTTTGATTGACTCTTGCTGCATCATAGAGTTCTGAGTTTCAGTTTGATTGTTTCTAATTTTTAGCAAATTATGGTCTTCAGTTAGTTTTTGAAGTTCCTTTTTTAGGGAGGCATTTTCTCCAATTACTTCACTGAGACGTTTTTCCAAGTTGGTCACTGCCTCCCTGATTTGGTCTTTAAAAATTTTCTTAAGCTCCTCCAGGAATGCTGTTTGGGCTTGAGACCAGATCATGTTTCCTTCTGTGGTCTCAGGTGTGGGTAGAGAGTCTATATTGTCCTGTGTAATTTGGTTGTTCATGCCCTGCATAGTAGGCTCGAATAGACTTTCTTGCCTTCCCCTTCTCCTTCTCAGCTTCCTTCTTTCCCATTGTGACTGCCTGTTGCTTAGTTTCTCAGGCTATGAGTTTAGGGCCTGATCCTTGACTTTGAATACCTCTGGGTGGCTAGTTTATGGCTAAGTCAGGGAAGTCAGTGAGGAATATAAATGTGTAGGTGTGGGTACATCTGACCACTTCAGATTTCTGCCTCTATACCCCTGGGCTATAAGTAGGCTTTTGTTGGTGAGGTGAGGTGGGGCTTGTTGGGACCCTCCCTCTCTTCTCTTCAGACTCCTGGCTGTCTCAGTTACACCCCTTCTTGGAGACTCTCAAGCCTGGGGCTATTTACATTAACTTGGGATTTCAATCTGGGTGGGAGACTTATCTTTGGGTTTTCTGCTTCATGAAGGAGGGATGGGAGGATCAGAGCAGCTAGAATTTACTTTGCCATTCCAGCCCCTGTATTATACAGGCAGGCAGTCTCCAACCTTCCAGGCTGGGGGCCAAATGTAGCTGGAGAAGCAGCTCTCTCCCCTGGGGGCCCGACTCTCCTACCTGGCTCCAATGATCCCTCCCATCCCTTCCTGAGATGAAGGGGAGATGACTGCGATTCATCCTTGGTAAGTCTGCAGGCTGGAGCTTTTTCTCTCTCTGGTGTAGTCTGTTTGTCTGCTCTTAGGTCTGAGCTGTGCAGACCCCACACGCTCTGCACTCATCCTGTCGGGACACACTTGGCAACCTCCTGGGCTGGACTCTGCCATGCTCTATCTTCCAGTGGGCTCCATCACTCCAGAATCCGCTCAGATTCACCCTTTGAGACTTAGTGACCGAGGAGCTCATCAAGGTTACTGCTTCCTTTCCGACATCTTGGCTCCTCTAATGAAAAGCTATGTTCTTGAAGAAGTCATGTTGGTTTCTGGTGATTATCACTTCCTATTCTAGATGCTCATTAACCATCCCTTTCTTATTAAAATCCAGAATTTTATCAGGAATTGCATAAGTTCAATAAAAAGAATAATTATAATTACAGATGATATTTTTACATATCCTTAAGGTTTGAAAAGAGTTTTATATAAAATATTTGACATGAGGACAAGTCACACAGGATGAGCTGGAATGGATAAATTGCTATCTCCATCAACAGAAAGACAAGACAGAGGAGATCACAGATCCTTTTAGTATTTTGCTAGTTTATCTGACAAGTCTGCCTATAAGTATAAATTATGTGCCAGTGTTCATACTGGCACATCTCAGTTAAAAAATCAATATTAATGTAAGAGAAAAAAAATCTTTAGTTTAGAAATCCCTCTCCTTTGTGATTAGGTAATGACTGTTACTAGATACATCAAAAAATCTGCACATAGTTAGATTAGCCATATGGAGGTGGCCTAAATTCAGAGAATTATTTAGTTCCATTAGACACCATTAGCTTTTGCAAGAAGTAAACAAATCCAAAATAGATGTGTTGATGTTATCTGCTCCTTAAAGTCATCAAAACAATGCTATCAAACCTTGAATATCCGACAAGTACTTTTTAATATATTCATTGTTTTATTCATTTTTTTCAGAATTTTGAGATAAATTGAGGCTATTTTCCTAATAGCTTTCTTTGAAAATATGTTAACATTTCAGTTGATTTTCAATTCTTTAACTCATATTAGGAAATAGAACAAAGCTCATGTGTCCATTCATGGCTATCACAACATTTTAGAGCTGGAAGGGAAATTAAAAGTCATCTCATCTTACACCCTCCTCTCAAGGATGTGTGCAAATGGCAAGTTTCTACATTTAAGCTGTATCAAATGATACTCTACACATTCACCTTCGACATTGTTTAGCAAATTAAAAAAAAAAATTCAAACCAGTCGTTAGCTAGAAACAATTAAGCATCAGCAATGTAGGATCATAGACTAGAATTGAAAAAAATTCTTAAATGTCATCAAGTCTAAATCCTCATTTTGCAAATAATGAAACTCAGGCCTATAGAGGTTAAGTAATTTTCCTAAGCCCACAGAGGCAATAAGTGTAAGAGGTGGTATTTAAACAGATACTCTTAATTCAAAACAAATTCTTATCACTGCACATATAGCTTCTCATAAAATGGAGCTAAATACCATTTCATGTTTCAAGTGAATATTCTGTATGAAAGTGTCGGTCCAGCTTCTTCTACCAATATTGTAGTATTACAAATCACACAGTGCATGCATGCATACATATAGAGAGATGCTTCAACTGAATGATGTAATTTGGAGGTATTAAACCTAGTTTAAGGAGGTCTTTGAGCAGAGGATAGATAATCATTACCATAGAGACATTGTACAGGGGAATTATATTTCAGGTAAGGAGAAACAAGATGCCCTCTAAAGTCCCTTCAGTTTGGATATTCAATCATTCCATAAAGAATATGCCTTTCACTTTATGAATATAAATATGACATTTCTTGCCTTTATGAATTATAATGATTATGACTCACATTTTCAGAGCATTTTAGGATTTGCAAGGTATTTTCCTCAAAATAATACTGTGAAATAGCTGCATTATATATTTCCAGTCTTCCATTATATATTTTGTACTTTCCTGCCCATTGTCAATAGATACAGTCAAGGCATCATGGGTATTCCTTACCTACTCCTCATGTATAATATGAAGGTGTTGGAGTTGCTGGTCTTACTGTCCTTTCCCACTGCATGACCATATGTTCCTTTTATAATCTTTGCCTTTCTTCCAATCAACAATTCATTTTGTTGATCACATCTAAATATTGAATTTTTATATATCTCATAAACTTGGATAGAAACAAAAATACTCTGATAAATTGAAACAAAATTCATCCTTTATCCAGGTTTACTAGATACTTTGTCAATTATACATGGGTTAAGTTACTTAAGTCTTTAAGTAACTTGACCTCCCTGGTACTCAGTTTCCTTCCCTGTAAAAGGAAGGTGATGACTTCCAGAGTTCCCTCTTAATCTAGATCTATGATCCTATCTATGACACTGTGATATCAAGTTACTGGGCAGAGATTCCACAAAACAACACTTTCAGACAGATACACAGACATTTAACCACAGAGCTAAGAACCTGTGAGATCAGTTATTCCAATGCTCTAGTTTTACAAAGTTCACAGTTTCCAAAAATCTGTGACATTGTGAGATACTGAGAGGCTAAATAATTCATTTATTCAACAGATATTTGAGGAACTTCTATATATGTGCACAGTTCTGTGCTAAGAGTGTGTGTGTTTTTTAATGAAAAAATTTATCAGATATAGTTGATGCCCTCAACAGGATGCATGGTATAGTAGACAGAGAATGAATAATGAATGTGCAGACAGTTCTCCCTTACCATAAATGGACCATTCTACAGACTGACCTTACCCTTCCTACAGGAGCTCATTGTGACCCTTCCTCTCCTAGGCTCTAAGCTCTGGAAGTCCAAGCAGATTCTGGGCCTCTGTCCCCACAGCTGGAGGGGTTTCAGTTTTTGGAGCAGGGAACCCCTGGCTTGGGGTTGCAACCGGGTTGTCGCCACTATTCCAGCAATAGCCCCCGACCCAATGCCACATCTGCTCCCTGTCCCACATCCACCTCAGAGGAAAGTGCATGATGCAAAGTTACAGAAAGAAAGGTCTGTAGTAGAAAAAAAATGTGAAACTAAGTACGGTAAGATTCAACTCTGCCATACACTAGCCTGTCACTTCAGGTAAATTACTTTACCTATTCCCAGTCTGTTTCCTCAACTATAAAATGAATAATTTGGACAAGATCTCTATGCTTCCTTCTGGCTCTAATATTCTTTAACTCAATCTACATGGAAAATCAAGATATATACAACCAGTTAAATACCAGTGTGAAGTAATATATTATTAAGTACAAAAATAGCAGTATAGAACAAACATTCAACTGGCTATTCAGAAAACATCTCACAGTATGTCCAAAAGAAAGTTCAGTATATTTACCCCCAAAGCTATTCCTCCACAAAATTTCCCCATTTTTATTGAAAGCACCATTCTCCTTCCACTCATCAAGGTGTGCAACCTTAAAATCATCCTTGACTCATCTCCCCTTTATCTCTCATATCCCATCAGTTTCCAAGTTTTTATATATTTTTTCTCTTTAATATCTCCTGCATTCATTCCATCTTAGTTTGAACGATTATAAACCCTTTCCTGGACTATTGCCACAGCCTCCATCATCATCATCATCATCATCATCATCATCATCATCATCATCATTGCTAACATTCATATAATGTTTACTATGTGCCAGACATTGTGCTAAGCACTTTACAATTATCATATCATTTGATCTTTACAACTCTCAAAGGTAGATGCCATTACCATCCTCATTTTACAGATGAAAAAACTGAGGCAAAAAGAAGTTAAATGATTTCATGAGGGTAACGTGTCTAGTAAATGTCTGAGGTCAAATTTGAACTCAGGACTTCAGCCCTGCTGGTATTCTATCCACTGTGTCAGCTAGCTGCTACTTGTGCATCACTCTGTGACCTACCATTTGTTTTCATTGCAGTTCAAATTCTCACAAATATTTTGTAATAATAGTATTAATGATCTCCAATTTCTAATATGCTTCCATTTTCTGGATGTGCAATGTACTCAAACTTCGTTATAATTAAAGTTCTGGGGTCTGCATGGTGTCTATGCCAACTTAAAGGTGAAACAGTATTAAATACAATTCATCCTTTGTATCTGTTAAAGAACCCATTTATATAAGGACCAAGAAAGACACATGTAAGAGTGAATAACACTTGAAATTATTATTATAGCATAGTCAATTAGCAATGGACTTAATAATGGTCTCTATCTCTAAAATTCCAGGAATGTATGTGGGGCCTTGGACATGTTCCTTAACTTCCTAAAGCCCCAGAAAATAAGAAGGTTGAACTAAATAATCTTCAAGCTCCATTTTAAGAGCTCGTGATACTAAAATTTTAAATCCTCTTCCAATGTTTCAATAAGTGAAGTCAAGCCAAGAACTGCTCATCTGCTCCTAAGGGATTCTCTTCCCTTAAAAAACTTACTGCATTTTCCCCTTTAGATGCTTTTGTGTTATTTTGTAGGCATTTATTTGTATCTTTCTGTGTATGTGTGCTTCTCCATAATTTTTCTCTCTGGCATCTTGAAAGAAAGCTTATCAAAAGGCTCCATCAATTTTTGGCCTCTTCCCTTTTTTATGAAAAACAAAATCTGCTAGATTTCAACATATTTTGACATTGTCACCTATGTTGGTTCAGTACATTGTTGATTCAAGCCCATTATCTTTCACCCTATAATCTCCCCCCCTCCAAACTTGCTTACTACTGTGGAAGGAACCATCATCCCCCCAGTCTCCTACACTTGCCACCCAGATGTCGTCCTCAACTCTTTGCTATCTTTCAACACTCTCTATATCCAAAACATTGTTAAGTTCTGTTAATTTCACCTTTGTAACATTTCTCCAATATGCTCTTTCTCTCCTCTGATAGGACCACTACCCTGATGCAAACTCTCATACCGAATGCTTGGACTATTGCAATATTCTGCAGGTGTCTGCCTGCCTCAAGTCTTCCCCCACCAATTCACCCTTCATTCGGTTGCCAATGTGATTTTACTAAAGCAAAAGTCAGACCATGTCATTTCCCTATTCAATAAATACTAGTGGGTCCCTAACACCTCCAGGATCAAATGCAAAAGCTTCTATTTGACATTCTCCCTACCTTTTCAGTTTTCTTACTCCTTACTCTCCACCATGTACTCTTCAAACTAATGATGCTGTCCTCCTTGCTGTTCCAGGAACAAAGCAGTCTTTGGCATTGCACATTTTCTCTGACTATCCCTAATGCCCACAATGTTTTTTTCTCCTCATCTCCACCTCCTTGATTCCGAAACCCTATCTTCTATTGGAAACCTTTACCAACTTCTCCCAATTCTAGTCCCTTCCCTCTGTTAATTATTTTATTTCTCTCCCTTACATAACTTGCTTGTACATATTTGTTTATTGTCCCCCCAATAGATTATAATCTCCTTAAAGACAGGGACTATAATTTGCCTTTCTGTATTGCTAGTGCTTAGCACACTGCCTTCTACATAGTAGATGCTTAATACTTAGTGACAGCTAAAAGTATTACAAAATCTCTGTTAGGAACTATGGAGGCCATCTAGTCCAGGTGTTCTTGGCATGAAACGATGGACTCCTAAGAGTTCATGGATAGATGTCAGAGGATCTTTATTTGGAATGATTACATCTTTAACTACTAACTGAATTTAGCATTTCCTTCAATTATGAATGTAAGTCACAAACAATATTCTGAGCAACTGCCCATAGGCTTCATCAGATTGTGAGAGGGGTCTATACCACAAAAGAATTAAGATGTAGTATAGCCCATATTTTAGTAAGAGTTCCTTGCAATATGCCCCCAAGAAATGGTCATCTAGTTTTTGCTTAATGATATCTAGGGAGATAGAGAACCTGCTGTCTCCCAAGGCAGCCCATTCTACTTTTGAGTAACTCTAATTGCAATTGGCCTTTCAAAGCAAAATAATTAGTTCTCTCCTCTAGGGAAGGCATGAACCAGAAAGCTTGAAAAGTAATGCCAGTTTTGCCTTAGATTAGTACTTTTCATGGGTTTGAAAGAGGAAACATCCTATAATGATGCCTTTCTTCCCACCTACACATGCCCCCACTTCAAGTGCATAATCCTGCTCACTTGTTTCCCACTGGTATTGGTTCTTACCCCAATTGTAAGCATTTAAAAGCTCTCAGGTTGAAGAAGATGATTGATTCAATTATCAACATCTTGTTGATATCACCTTTATCAGACAATCAAAATTAAAAAGAAACTCAATGTTCATCTTGTCTAGCATCTTATCCATTGTATGAATCCCCTCAACAAAAGATGCTTATTTGGCTTCTTTTTGAACATTACACATGATCAAGAGCTTACCTTATTTACATGTTAGTTCATTCTGGTTTTTTTACAACAAATTAATTGTTAGATCTCCATATTTTATATTCCTTTGCTGATCACGAGGGAAAATGCTGCCAAGTTATCCCTTCTGTGTTCTGGCCCTTTCATCCACCTAAAATGTCTGACTCCCCTGTATTGTCCTAGATTTTGTTTCTAAATAATGCTTGACTTCTGTCTATACAGAATTTTTATTACATGCCTCTCCAGTCTATATTTGTTTTAAAACTGTTTCTGGTACACTACTTGCTCTGACTTCCTCTGTCCAGATTTCTTTGTGCCTGCCTGAATATGACCCACTTTCCTGTTTGGATCTACAGTATAAATGTATCTCCTATATTCTGGACTGCTCATCTTTTCCCAAATCATCCTTAACTAACCAATTCTGGGTATTCTCATGAGTCTAACTTATTCCTATGCCATCTCTCTAAGCCTCTACCTCTATGATCTTAAAACTATTAATGCTGTCTTTTCTCAGTGATTGATGGTGGTAATAGCAAGCATTTATATAATGCTTTAAGATTTGCAAACTACTTTATATATGTTATCTCATTTGATCCACCCAACAATCCTTGAGGTAAGTGCCATTATTATCCCCATTTTACAAATAAAGAAACCGAGCCAGGTTATATGACTTGCCCAGAGCAACAAGGGTAATATGTGTGGCTGGGGCAGTATTCAAACATGGATGCTCCTGACTCCAAGTTCCATAACCCACTTTGCAATCTAGCAACAAAGAGATATCAGCAAGTGCTAGTCTAGGAGCAACATATTGCACAGAACAATGAAGAAGAAGGCTTACTAAGACTAGAGGAAGTCTCCAATCTGTTGTTATAAGAACAAAGTCATGGAGCAGGCAAGCCAGTCTAGCTAAAGTAGCAAGACATGTTGGAGGAGAGATGAAAATCAGGATGCATCAGGCAACCCCTTTTCTAGGGACCAGCGGAAACAAACCTTGGAAACCCAAGATCCCTGGCAATAATAGTGGAGAAGGAACCCACCTTCTTTACTACTGACAGCTACTGACAAACTTCCACTGAGAAGCTAAGAACCTTAGGAGTTATAGCGATCATCCTTGGAAACCACCCTAGTGGAGATGTAGCATAGAAACCATTTATGACAGTGTTGTAGATAGCTACTGAAGACCCAGAAAAGACAGCTCTTACTAAAAAAAAAGTCAATCACACTATCAAATAGTTCAAAAGTATATGTACAATCAAATGGACAATTCTTTCTCACATTGGTTAGTGTGTGACCTATACACATGAAGTCACATTAACAAACATGATTCTGGATATACTACAGGTGTAATAGTGGTTAGCCAACTAAAAAGAGAATCCATTATCAATTACTCTAGTGTTCATAAAATGAAGCAAGCTTGATATAGGTGATCATTAAACCAGGATACTTAATTCTGAGAAAGCCAGAGTGACTCTAGTGGGTTTATGGCTCATAAGGTTGGAAGTTCATCAAGAATCTAGGGGATTGAGTCAGGAGGACCTGAGTTCAAATTTGGCCTCAGACACTTAACACAAAAAACTAGCCATGTGACCTTGGGCAAGTCACTTAACCCCAATTGCTCTACCTTCCCCCTCAAAAAAAAAAGAATCTAGGGGGTCTCCTATATTGGCTGTGTTCTTTGGGTTCCATCTTCCTCCATGCCTATGTGTGAGTGCTTGAGAATATTTGACATTTCTTTCCATAGGATTCAAAGCCCCAGAGGTTTTTCCTTTCATATATGTGTAGGGGTGAAAAGGGGCCTGATAATATCAGGGGTGTGGTTGTTCTATCTCATCCAGAGAGACAATGCATTACAATGGAAAGAATTCTGTTCAGAAGACCTGGGTCTGAATCCTCACTCTGCTATTTACTACTTATATAACCTTGAAAAAATCATTTAATATTCCTGGGACTCAGCTTCAGCTTCTGCAGTTGTGAAATGAAAGAGTTGGATTAGGTGGCCTCTAAGATCCTTTCCAGTTTTAAATCAATATTTTATTTATGGGTGGTAGATACAAGTTTGAGAATGGCCTGGACTTTCCAGAAAAACAACCTATGTTGTAAAATGGGCACAGGTTCTTTAAATTATCATGGTTCAAAGTATCACTTTCTGAGTTCTTATCATAAGAGTTAGAATTGAGTTGGGAAGGCAACCCTAAACCCATAATCTATTGTTGACTGTACTCTCACATTAACAGTATATTTGGAACACATATTAGCAATTGGGACCCAGTATCCAGAAATTGGTTATCTTTTCCTGAACTGTAATCTTAATGTATCATTTTATTTTCAAAGGTTTTAATTTCTACCACATTAGATACACTCATACCCAAAGGTAAATATAAATATATTTTCAAAGAGAAAATATAGGATATTTTGGTCAAGCTTTGGAGTCAGTAGGACCTGAGTTCAAGCAATAAACTAGCTGGGTAGTCATGGTCACATCTTGTGATTTCTCAGTGTTCTCCCACATCTCTATAAATATAAATTACAAAGTACTGCTCTGCTTGGGGAGAAGTTGTGTTTGCCCATCAAGAGGTCTCCACACCAATGAAATCATAAATCCAGATAATCTGTGTCTCCTCTTCCCCCTAAAAACAAACAACACTACTTTTTAAAATTAAATTGTTACATGTTTAACAATCTTATTTTAAGTAACACTACTATAGTTCTCTCAGTAGCATGAATATATGAAAGACAAGAGGATTTCTAACTTTTCCTTCAGTATGTTTTAACTCATCCATGTTCATTTTTCCTTTTCTCCACTCCCTCCCTACATTGTTCTAGTATGACTACAGGTAAAGCTTTTTTTTTTTCATATGTTTCATCCCCTTTCTTTTCTCATTACTTTCACTCTCATTGTGCACCCTGATCTAATTTCTTCTTTGATGTTATTCATGCAATTTTCCTTTCTCTCCTATTCATCCTTCCAATATTTTCATCTTGGTTTCTTGTACTGATTCTGTTCTCTAAATTATCTCTTACTGGCCTTATTCCTTATTGGTTGATTTATTTATTATTCTTAAATCTCTTCCCAATCCCATTTGTTCTAAATGGGATTCCTATACTTTAATTATCTGCCTTTGTATCTTCCAATTCTAAATAAAATTTACTCACTCTGTATCAAACCTACCAATCTTTCCAAATTTGATTGTATCAAATATACATAGACATATATGTGTACATATGTTCCCCTCCCATTTATATCTATAATCTCCCAAATTTTAATACTGCAACAGCTAACTGCCCTCCTCTTAATTTTACTCTTACCATTATTTAGCACTCTATTCTACAATCAGCTATGACTACTTATTCAAACTTCTCTAAAACCATAAGAAAGTCCTCTTATTCTTCTAGTTCCCAGTTCATAGGGTACTCATGCTGGGAGATAATCTTTTACAAGTGACCCATTTTATGGATGAATTAATTGAGGCCCAGGGTGTGGCAAATTCTTATCACAGGACTAATTCTAAACGTGCTATACATGAAGCAGAATTATGATCAAGTGTTTGTGGTTCTGCATGATTGTCTTGGATGGGACCCACATGAATACCATTAAGTGAATACCTTATGTTAGAATGTTGTGTCAATGTAAGTCCCTAGTGCTTTTATTCTCTCGTGCCTTTGCTTTCCTTTTCCTTCAGTCTCATATATTAAGCTTCCTATTCATTTTTACACTTTCTTTTTCTCTAAATTGACAGAGGACTGCACACTAATACTTCTGTGCTTGTCTCTTTTAATTTCCCTTAAGTTATGATGCCAGACTTTGTCATCTGAGTTCAGGGGTAAAAAGTCAGCTCTGTAATTTTTATTTTCCCATGAGGGATGGGTATGGGATGGGAGAAGGGGAACTCATCCAGAAAAGAATGATGTATTTAATTAAATATAATGATCTCCATCCTTTACTATAGATTTTTGTGTTTCTGATAAATACTATGGAATAATTCTTTTTTACTCTCCTTCCCTGGCAAATGAGGATTTTGTCAATTTGGTTTTTAGTTAGTTCTACTAGTATGAACATATATTAATAGTAATCATGAATGATGTCCTAAAATTGGCTTAGCGATTTATTCAACTTTAAATGCATTTAGCTTTTATCTTTGTGGTTATGAAAATCAATAAGGGAAAATGGATGACACAAATGGTATCAATACAATATCGGAATTTTATATAAAGTTAAAACAATGTAAATTAAGTAGAAATAAAAGAAAAGAAGCCCAAAACCACTTTAGTCAGCAAATATTTGACTTGCTTGACAAAATAAGAAGACTACCAAAGGCCCCACAAGGTTAGAATATTAACATATATGCAAAATATCACAAAGCAGAAAATAGACAAGTATGCAATATCATCTTATAAAGCAGAGAGAATCAATGAAGGATAAATCCAGTTTAAAGGAAGCTTGGCAAGATATCCAGCTAGATAAAAGTTCTCCCAAGGGTATTCAAGGATGAAAAGAGAAAGTATACTACAAATAGAATAAAATCAGGGGAAATCACAATAGCTATTATAACAGGGGAGGCTAGGTGGTACAGTAAGTAAGAGTGCCAGCCTGGGAGTTGGGATGACCCGTGATCTAATCTGGCCTCAGAAAATGAGCACCCACATATAAATAATGACTGGTCGTGTAACCTTGAACAAATTACTTAAAACCAATTGCTTTAAAAAAACTATTATAACAAACTATTTTTCGTAATAAAAATGTAGAACCATAATACTTGGAAACTAACATCATGGTGGCTGAAATGCTTAGGAAGGAAGAAGAAATGGCATTGAAGAGAACAAAGACAGAAAACATTACATATTAGGATAAGTGTATTTTGAGGAGATCCATGTTGATGAGGATGGAATTGTGAGGACTCTAAGGGATAAATTTAAAACATATCTCAAAGAGGAGAAAATATGAAAAGTATAAAAAAGTTGGACCTAATTAATATTATGTATACATATAGATGGACAGACAGGCAAATAGACAGATAGATGGTGACCAAGAATCTATCAACAACTACTGATCTATGTGCTTAGTCTTCCATCTTTGCAAAATCTTTAGGAAGGTCATCTATAAACAAATTGAATGCAACCTTAAATAGTATATTAATACAAAACAAATAAGTTTTTCACAAATCATCTTCAACAATGGACCTTTTCTTTTCCATCTAGTAACTGACCAAAAGATATAGAGAATACAAGATCCTGCCTTGCTTATTGTTTGTGAATTACATTTTTTTAAAAAAAGCATTCAACTTGGTAGAACTAAATACCACCTTTTAAGCTCTTTTACAATAGAATATTTCCTAAATATACACAGAGATCATTCAGTATTCTTTGGTAGATATTGTAACAGAATCAACCCCATTCAGGAACACTGATACTAAATAAGTGAGGCATAAGAGGACCATGTATGCCCACCATATATATAGCCATTTTGATGGAGGAGACCCATCCCAGAGAACAAATCAAGAAGGGATTTCCTATGGATGGTGGGTTCATCCTGATGCTTCTGTTTGCAGATAGAATTGTATTGATTGCATGTAGCTTCAATATATTTCAGTCCCTCCTTGAAAAGATATGTAATAACTAAAATAACTTGACCTGTCAACACACATAGGAAAGATCAAACTTATAAAGAATGTCCATTACCATATCTTAACATACATTTAAATAGACTCTCTATAGACCTTGTCTAACAATATACTTATCTGGGACAGACACAGAGATAGATAATGATGGGTCTCAGATTTGAAAAGAAGAGAACAGAACGAACTGCTTTTTGGAAAAAGCACAATATTTTTATTAACCCCAACTTTCTTATGGAGGTAAAGACTTTTGTTTCAATGCAAATATTTTACCAGTATCAAACTACAGCAGCAAGACCTAGGAAACTACTACCTCTAAATAACCAAAGACTGCCATTCTATAGAGTGTACTGGAAAGATGTGAGCGTGAATAAAAAAATAGTGAGTGAAATATAACTAATATATAACCTTAGAGAAGAACAAGAGTAAAATATTTCATCAAGGAATTTTAGACCAGAAAAAGAAGGTAGCTAATCACATGACAAGAATGGATGGTGACAAATGGATGGCCAGAGTCCTCCATTGGCATTAGAGAAAACAAAAGAGAACTTCAGCATGTTGAGTGGTGCCTTTGTGGAAAACTTTGGGGATCACTTGGAAGAGACCAGCACAGGATAAGGAAAGCATGGATGGGTTATGATCTACATCATCAGAAGGCCACTCCATAGTTGATGAGGCCAAAGATTCATATGAGTATTTGAGTATGAAAATGAAATTTCAAATATTCTAAACATTATGTACAACATTGCTTATCTTAGAAAGTGTTAATAATGTTAGGGGATTTATAAGAGCAATTATGTGTAGGCATACATCAAATTTTGTTCTGTACTAAATGTGTAATATATACATATGTAGTAAATAATTGTATACAGGTATATATTGTAAGAAATTGTGTCGAATTAATCACTAATAATATATTTTCAGATTCTTGCCAATTGCACACACATATGTATATGCGTATAGATATATATACATATATATGTAAATGCACAAATATACACAGTAACTGAACTAGAACCTGACAGTTACTATATGGTACTGATACTCTAATATATGAACTTTGTAAACCCTATGTGTCTTTATTACCATTGAATTGCCATTTATACATATATTCCAAATGTTCTAAACTTATGCTTCATGAATAACTGAACCCAAATAGATATATCTAACTAATCAACAATTTCCCCCCAAATATTCAATAATCTCACTCTATTTTTGAGTGTCTCCATGTTAAGGCAACTGTGCTTTTTGAATAAGGAAATTGTATGATTAATATATCTATTTCTTAAGGAATTGGATCTATTTTTATAACATAACACTTTCCTGATTTGAAAAAAAAGGCCATTGGTTTCATGTCTTAAAGTTTAGACCAATAAGAATCACTAGAATTACTACAGTACAATAACTTGCTTTCTTTAAGGTGTGACCCAGAAAGGATAACATACAGAAAGCAATGTTGGTATAACATAGCCTTGGGTCTCTTTTTTTCTTTACCATTAAAATGTTTAATTAAACTTAATGTAAACCCATTTTGTGCAATGTTTCAAATAATTATCTCTTATTATATGTTTTGTCTGCATTTATAAACATAAATGTGTTTTATATAGAAATATGAATGCATTTTCATATCTTCTTTCTAATGAATTGAATAAAAGGCAGAGGTTTCCCTTTTGGCCATCAGGGCTTTTGCTATGAAGAGGGGGCTCATTTTCTCAGTAGCAAGCAGATGGCCACCCACCCAGGAGAATGGACAGAGACTTACCTCTGTCATACAGAATTTCTTTGACAAGTGGCAAGAGGCAGGTGAAGAGAGGAAGGGAAGCCAAAAGCAATCTACATATTTAACACTGTACTCCACTTCATTACTACCTAGTTTTTTTGTAGGACATCAACTGAAAAAGACCCTGGTGATAATTGTGAAAAACACAAAGGAAGGAAACATGGGAATTTAGAGAATGAATTCTTTCAATGTTATCAACCAAAGTTGGATGGCAAAATCACAGAGCTATTATTTTTTTCAGGGACAATTTAATTTCCACATGTGGGATGCACTCAAATAATTGAAAGCAAAGACGACATTAAGGAAAACTACACTTCAAGATGTTTTGTATGCAACCTAGAGCACCAGCTTGATTATAAAATCACTCAAGTCAGTTTGGTGTGGCATATTTTGGAGGCAGCTCTGGGTAATTACCCAGAGTTGAGTAGAAAGTCATAGAAAAGAAAACCGATTACTTCTTACTGTCAGTCTCTAGTTTTAAGACATACTTCCATGAGTGACCTAGGTGAATCAATAACTCCACACCTATCACAGAACCATTTCAAACCCTAGTGCACAGAACCACTAAGATAAAGGCCAGTCAAAATATGAACATTTTAGGTAGCATAATGTACTTGGCTAACCCTGGTTCATTTAACAAGAAGTATCTGAAGAAGAGAAATCCTACCTTTGACCAGATAGTCAAAATTTTCCAAGAATGAGTGTTTGAAAGATCCTAAATGCCAACCACATAAAGTTTTAAAATCTTGTGAAAGTATCGTAAGTGTAAACAAGTACATGCAAATGCAAAATTCCTCACTTCCAAGTATCCCTAGAGTCCTTTGTAGTTCTAATGATACTATATGCTGGTAATTATCTTTGTTGGAGCAGCTAGGTGATACAGTGGATGTTGTGGTGGTCCTAAGTGATACTATATGCTGATATTCACCTGGTACATAGATAACGAACAAGGGCAATCTCATTCTTCCTCAAGGTGAATTTGTTATCTAATTCAAAATACCCAGGGAGTGACTATAGTAAAAACTGTGTGGACCTGGTTTTGGTTTTGTTTAAATTTTTGAATATGGTTTCTTTTTCTTTTAATTTTGATTTATTTTGGGCCTGGAAAAAAGGAGCATTCACATACTATCATTATCCAGAAGCATCCCCCTTCCTTGCTGTGTTCTCCATCTCCACCCCACACAGTTCCTATCCCTGAAAAAAGGAAAGAGAGAAGGAAAGAGGCACTTAGATTCCTTTCATGCTCCAGGCATTGTGCTAAGTGCTTTATAAATATTATCCCACTTGATCCTCACAACTCTGCAAGGTAGGGTCTGTTTTTATCTCCATTTTATAGTTTAGCAGAAATTAAGTGACTCACACAGGGTCACTCAGTTAATAGGTATCTGGGGTCAAATTTGAACTCAGCTCTTCTTGACTCCAAGTCAAATTTTCTATTCATTGGGCCACTTAGCTGTTTCTAGAAAATAAAGGAAGTTATATTTGAACCCTATCCTATCTTTTTATATAAAAATTTGCTTCCAAAATAATAAGAAAAATCCTCTACTCAGACTTTTGAGTATTTCTTATGTCCTAAATTTGGAGATTCCCATAGATTTTCTGATAGAAATAATTAGATGGAGCCAAAATAATATTATTGTACCACACTTAATTTAGGTCCATTGTGAAATTTAAGAGGTTTATACTTGGGAACTTTCCCACCATCTGTACTATTGCTTATTTCTATGGGAAAATGAGTTCTAAATCCCTTTCCTTAAAAACAAAATGCACAAATTCCTAGAACACAGCCTGTTTGTAAATTTTATACTGCTTTTATTTTGATTGTTTATAAATGTACTTATCCAGTACCTCTCTTTGGAATGACTCAAATAACTTCCCATATGCCACACATTTTTTACTTTAAAAGATCTCTGGAAGAAAAGGCAAAGAAAAGTATGTATAGTCTTTTCCTTTGCTTTCTGGTATTCTCAGGAGCTAGCTACTACTACTTCCTCTGACCCGAGATGATCCCAATGCCTTGAAAATATAATATCTTAAGCTCTCGAATGCTGACCCTGGGGCCACATTGTACAGAATGGAACATATCTCATGTGGGTCACTATATCTAGGTAGCACCAGTCATGCCTCATTTAACTCTGGCTGTCTTACTTTTCACTGCTCCTTCCTCCACTTTCCAGTTCTTTTTCCATAATCAAGTCAGCACTATTATTTCAACTAAAAAAATCTTTCACCCCAAATCTCCTATACCTCCACTTGAAATCTCAGTGACTTTTCAAGTCAAGATACACCTTCCTGGCTGCCATTCCTCTATATGTGTTATTTTTCTCCTTAGCATGCAAGATTCTTTAGAGCAGGGACAATTTTAGCTTAAAAAAATTATCCCCAGCACTTAGTATTGTGCTTGGTACACAGTGCTTAAGAAATACTGTTTTTCATTCATTCAAAGTTTATAAAGGAATGAACAATCAAACGTCATTTATTACATGCTTTACAATGTGCCTGGCACTGTACTTAATGCTGGGAATACATATATAAGCAAAAAAAAAAAATGGCCTTGCCCTCAGAGACCTTTACATTCTAATGAAGGAAGACAATATATAAAAAGTGCTG
Organism: Gymnobelideus leadbeateri; assembly: GCA_011680675.1. Taxonomy (NCBI): domain Eukaryota; kingdom Metazoa; phylum Chordata; class Mammalia; order Diprotodontia; family Petauridae; genus Gymnobelideus; species Gymnobelideus leadbeateri. The sequence continues at coordinate 283,354 of WOXC01003317.1, forward strand.
AAAAACACAGAAAAAGGAGAGAACATTTGGTGCAGAATGACTAATTTTTGAACTGTTGGAAACACAAATGCAGAAAGTGGACATTAAGTGAAAAGAAAGCTTTCAGGCAAACATTACTGTTGTTCTTTGTGCCTAGACACACAACTTATTATGCATAACTGGATCATGTGGGAATCTATATGTAATAATGAATCAGAATGAAAGGGATAAATGTTAACAACTCTTTCTCTTCTTTTAACACTATTTCCATACTCTGCATTCCCATTCAGTTTCATGAAATTAAATTTCACATTTTGAATATGGTTTTATATGTGTAAAACTATTTCACATTTGTGTCATTTCCCAATTAGATTATAAGCTCCTGGAGAGGAGAGACCATATTTTCTAATTCTTTCCTATCTACTGCTTTCTGAATGACGAGTGAGCTCACCCATTAAATGTTTACCAATTTTATTCTACTATCTGCTCTAGATTTCTGAATATCTGAACCAGTAGCTTCAATCCTACCCAAAAAAAGATAGGAAGAAAGAGACAATATTTCTGTGAAATGAATAGTTCTAATAGATCTATCATAGAGTAATCAAATGTATCATGAGCTTATAAAGTCATAATATACGAAAAAAGTAAGTAGATATGAAAGAGGTCAGGTGTTAGAGGACGAAAAGAACTAATTTTCTTTTCCTCAGGTGACACATACTTAGAGCCTACAGATAGTATAAATAGGGATATCTAGGAATGTTTGTGGTGGAAAGTGGCTAGAACTTTCTTCAGGCATAAAAAATGGCATAATGGGGGCAGCTAGGTGGTGTAGGGAATAGAGCACCAGTCCTGGAGTCAGGAGGACCTGAGTTCAAATCTGGCCTCAGACACTTAACATTAAAACTAGCCATGTGACCTTGGGCAAGTCACTTAACCCCAATTGCCCTCCAAAAAGCAAAAAAAAAAAAATGGCATAATGAGAAAAGTAATAAACAACCCAAATTCTCCTCTTGACAGAGTAAGATTCCCTGGTTCTTTTGTACAACTCAGGTATTAAGATGCTATTTACTTTACTGGTTATTCATGGTTCTATTTAGTCACTAGTTGGGATATTCACCTGTGAAGAACTCTTAGACAACCTTTTTTCTTGGATTTCTGCTATTGATCTCAGGAAATGTACGGACTTCAAAGACAGTACAAATGCAAATAAAACAAGTGCCTCTTATATGTTTTTTCCTGCAGTATGGGAACAACCTCTACCACAGTAGATTGCCAGGAATCAGTAACTTACAATCCTAGATTGCTGAATATGACTCAGAGAGCTTAAGTGACTAGTACATGGTTACACAGCTAGCGTGTGACATGAACAGGATTTGAACCAGTGCTATCTTTGAGAGATTCCTCAAATACCTTTAGGCAATTCTATTCTGACAATCAGCCAGCCACAGTTCTATCAGGGGCAAGTATCAAGGTCTGATATCTCGGGTCTTTCTGGGTCCTTTGCCAGGATCTAACATGAAATAAGTCAACCCCCAATGGATAAATTTCTGGATGACCTGCCAAGTCCTATTCAGAACAAACTAGTCCAGGCAGATATAATGGAGACCCTTCCAGCACTTAGCATTACATGATCTTATTTATTTTTATTACCTGGACCAATGATAATAATACCTAGCATTTCCCTTTCTATTACCTGACACATACCCATTAACTGTGAAGAATCCATACAAATAGAGAGAGAGGATAACCTAAGAATGATGCTCGTCAAATGAGCCTCACATTTGGAAGAATCACTCATTTTCTATCATGGCAAGTTATGTTTGTAAGGAGCATGTCAACTGGTAGGTAGAGTTAGAGTTAAGGGTATGGTGTCCCAAAATCCCTTTAATGGCCCATTTGTACTTAACCCATGAACAAATGTTCTAACCAGTAAGTAGTCTGTATCTAGGCCCAGATTACTCAAGGACCTGTGGAAATTTCATGAACATGGCCCTGGATCAGCAGAGTAAATGCCACTGACATCCTACTCATTGTTGGAGGAAACTGCCAGTGAACTTCCATAGTAAGCTTCTGACCTTATTTATCATCGACTTCCTATATTCAGTCTTGTTACAGTTAAAATCACAGGCTTCACATAACTGTTACATTACGTAGTTCTTTAATCTTATTTGTTGCCTCCCACCCAAAGGCACCACGAGAATTGATAGCTTAATATAGACGACTTGTTAATTTACCCCAGGCACCTTGAAAAACAAATCCCCTGGTTCTTAAAAAGTCTCAAGGACTTGTGCCAATATCAACTCTTTACCAAACTTGAGAATTGCCAGCCTGGACAGAGACAATCAGCTTCCTGTGGGCACATTGTAGGTTATCAGAGAGTGTGGGTGAACCCCCAAATGAAGCAGTAGCCATGCTGCCATAAAGGATGCAACAACAGAAGGACTTCAGTAATTTCTCTTCTCTGCCTGACCATTCCTTCCCAGTTTCCTTTGCTGCTTCATGATCCATATCATGTCCTTTAACCTGGGAACATTCCAAGGCTCTCGTCTCTAAACTCCCTATCTTCTTATCTTCATCAGTTCCCAAGAGATTAAGTACCATATGTATGGAGAGGATTTGTACTTCTACCTAGCCACCTCTAATCTCTCTCCTTATCTCCAATCCTACATCAACACTGTCCATTAGATATTTCCAGCTGCATGGCCTTTAGGCATCTCAAGCTCAACATGTCCAAAATTCATAACAGTACTCATTATCTATTCCCCCACTCCCTTCTATCTCAGGGATCTATCTGATCTGTGTATGTATGTTTTAGAGTATGAAAGTTCAAGGCCACAAAAAAGTTTAACATTTTCATTAACGGATTGAAATGTGTGAATTACAATGTTACCATGAACTCACCTATCCATTGTGAGGGCCTTAAGACACCAAAAGTCAAATTAGGTTCAAAGTAGTCATGCTGTGGTCCACATTTCTCTCTTTCTGGATCTCTACACAGTAACCACAAAGGATAACAAATATTAAAGACAAAGGGTAAGGTGACAAATTATATATGCTTGGGGTTCCAAGTAATGTCCCATTCCAGAGCCTTGCTTGGTACCCTAATAGTTCTTATCTTTACATGAGTAGAAAGGATTATTCTAGAACAATCCATGCTACTAGGCATCCTAAAGAGCAGCCAATGAACTCAAGTGACTTTCTGAGCATTGCTGATAATAATCCAGGGTGTCGTTATATACAAAGCTACACATATAACAGTCATATGTAATTTTCTCCTGGCTTTATATATAAGATAATCAGCCTCTTTTTAAAGAATTGAAAAAGGTTACTTTTGCCTAGTAGGTTGGTTTATAAAGTAAAAGGACCTAGAAGCAGGTGAAATTGCCTTTTTTTAGTGCCAGTATAGTATGATGAATCATAATGAAGAACTGTTTACAAAGTCTAACAAAGATCTGAAATGTCCCTTTGCCTGAAACTAACAGTGTGTGCTGTTAAAAGAAATCTTAAAGAGACTTAAAAGGAAATATTTAGATCAGAAACACACTTCACAATAGGAAAGAATTTCCATTGAAATGAAAAACTTTGAGCAAAGGGTATTCTGATGAGGTTTTACCAAGTATTAATATCTGTTCTTCTCTTATGTACCTATAAATGATGCCTGGTTGTTGTATTAAAAAGGAAGTTACTCTAGCAGATTGTAGCAGCAAGCACCCCAATATCCCTAGGGTGACTGCCAACACAGGTTCTTAGATCTGCTTTTCAAAAGGAAAGCAACTCAAAATGGGTTAACAAGCTTACTTTAATCAAACAAACATACATTACCTAGTTCAGGGGAAAAAAGGTCAGCACCCCGAACTTCAGAGTTACAGAACTTACAGATCAAACAGACAGGCTTCCAAACTGTCCAACCATTACATCAATACCAAATCACAGTTACCAGAGAGGGAAGCCAAAACCATGTCACAGAATAAGACAGTAGAGTTGGAAAAATGCCCAGAGAGACCTTCCCACAAGAAGCCTCAGGGAACCATTGAAATCTTCTCTTAAACTTCCTTGTGCAGGAACTTGGCTTCATAGGGCAGAGAGATAAACAACTCATAACACAGCTTCTCCTTTTCCAGTTTCTTATCCAAAACTTCAACAAGACCTCTACTCACTTCAGTAGCACAAGAACTTGGCAAAGATTGGCAGCAATCTAATCCCCTTCATGCAAAAGTCAGTGACTTAGTTATTGTTTTTGTGTTACTGTTTTTACACAGGTAGAAAACAGAATTACCAGTAAAATATCAAAAGTAAACAAGTCAAGTCAACAGGCATTTATCAAGTATCTAATATGACCCTTTGCTAAGCACTAGATTGAGAAGAGAGGGAGAGAGAGAGAGAGAGAGAGAGAGAGAGAGAGAGTGAGCAGGGGGTGCTTTATACACTGTTTGGGTGTTTTATAGAAACTAATCAAGTAGGTATTAAAAAGGGTATTCACGCACTAAGCATTGTATTTTTGAAGTAAGTATCTGTTTGGGCCTTGGATTCCTAAGAAATAAAACAAGAGAGGAAGCCCAGATCTCTAAGGTCCCTTGGAGCTATATACAGTCTAACAAGAAAAAGAAGGCCCTAGTAAAAATAATATGTCTCCAAGGGTATGGTATTAAATTCAGGTTAAATAAGAGATGCATGGATCCAGAAGAGTAATTTGAATTCTCCTTGATCATAATTAACAGCTTCTTTATAATGTTGGAATTTCCTAGAAGCAGTCATGATCTTTGACATCTTCAGATTAGATATATCCAATCACAACAATGTAATCTTCAATGAGCAGCCTCAGGGATTAGGCCTACTTTAGAAGGTGACAGGTTCCCTAAAAAATCTATCAGATGAGAAAATGGAGAAAATCTTGCTAGTTTTCCTCTGCCTAACAATATGGAACTTGCCATGGTTAGCACTTAGGGAAATGACAAGGGGGCACCTTGAAAAGCATCCAAGGACACAGTGCATACACAGAGCAATCACATACTACCAAGGTAGGATTTGAAACCACAAAGTTTCCCTAAAAATTCTTGAAAAGAAAATATAACATAAACTTCTGGATATTTCAGAAAAGTCCTTTTATAATACCCATGCTATCATGGCAGAGAATGAGAGAGTTCATTAATGATGGTCTCAAGTACAAGAAAGAATGAAGGGCAGAAAAAGGGAAAGGAAGGAATCTGGAGCAATGTTCTGCTTTCTACTTAGAGAGGAGTAAGTCAAGTGAGGTTTCTATAGAGATGGAATCTTCACATATCTTCCAACTGTATACCTGCCTCAGAAAGGATGTTTCTTTCCTTAATGAAGAAAGATATTCTTCTGAAGAAGGGTGAAAATTTTGCTGATCTGGCAGTGCAGTGGATAAAGCATTGAGTTTGAGTGAGGAAGACCTGAATTCAGATTTGGCCTCAGACATTTAACTAAATGGGTCATCTCAGGCAAGTCAGGACCTGTTTCTTCAACTATAAAATGGGCATAATAACAGCATCTACCTTCTAGGATTGTTGTAAGGATCAAATAAGATAATATTTTTAAAGTGCTTAGTATAATACCTGGCATATAATAGATGCTAAATAAATGTTAGCTTATTGTTGTTGTTGCTATTATTATTGCTATTCTTACTTAGATAAGAACCTATCATGATCTTGAATGTTAGTAATATCATAGAAGCTACAAGGCAATAGAATTTTGCAGGTGAATATTAAAAGTTGCATCATTTTGAAGGTTCAAATCTTGTTCCTTAAAATGGCATCATAATTTGAATGGCATTATGCCTATCAATCAAAACTAAGAGAAAAACACTGAATGTGAGTTTTCAAATGGAGTTGCTATCCAGAGAATATGATACTGGATTACATTTTGAATGAGGCACTGATGCACATAACATCTTAGACCTTTAGAAAAGGTCTATGTTTTCTGTTGTATCCAATTCAGAAAAAAAAAAAAGAGAAAATCTGAATAGTATAACAAAGCATTTCTTATACACCAGAACAGATAATACCTGCAGCAAAATTTATACAGGCTTCTATTTAAAACTGATTCAACACTTTTACTCTGAATGAGATAAAAAGTAGAGCAATACAGTTGTTTATTTTTTCAGAGATGTTTTCTGAAACATTTTTTTTGGAAGAGGAGGTAGTATTTCTATTTGTTTGCAGTAGTCATTGATCATACTTCCCCCCTCAATTTCTGGTACTCACTGTCAAATATTTGTGTTGAAGCAGGGAAGAAGGAAGACAAAATGAGAAAATTCCTCACATGGAACTATTTATGTTTGATTCCTAAAATAAGGCATCTACACAGTAAAAAAAAAAAATTGGAGAGCTTTGTCAAGATACTAACTTTACAACTTCTCTCTCAGTTTTACACTAAAAGCATATGTTCTTGGGGTAGCCAGTAAATTTAAAATTTAGGATTAAAATATAGCAATGCCAGAACTAACCCTTAAATCAAGCATGCATTCAAATACTTTCTGGGAAAAAAAAGAAAGTTTTTCTCTATTTTCCTACAAGTAAATGATCCCATCAATCTTTTTTTAAAACTAAATATGGTTCAAGGTAATACTTTCACTGAATGTACAGTTTAGCTAAATTATCAAAACATTTCTTTTTGCTTTTTTTTCTTTTGTTGGAGGGCAATTGGGGTTAAGTGACTTGCCCAAGGTCACACAGCTAGTTTTTGTGTTAAGTGCCTGAGGCCAAATTTGGACTCAAGTCCTCCCGACTCCAGGGCCAGTGCTCTATTCACTGTACCACCTAGCCACCCCCAAAATTTATTTCTGCAAGGGTGACAATAGATTTCTGTAAACAATCCTGTCCTGAAAGTTACATCCTAAATTAGCTTTTCCAACTTAAGTTATATTTTAAAAACTGTATTTGCTTCTGTAATGAACATTTTCAAGTTCCATTTATAATTAAGAACTTTGTAAAAAAAAAAACAGTCTGAGGCACATTAATGAAAAAAGGTTTACTCTTTTACATATGGAAATACTATGCATATCACCAGGTCTTTACCTTCATGCCATTCCTATTTAATAACACCAATTAAGTTTAGCTGCAAATTTTTATAAACCTGCAAAACTGCATAAAAGTATGGATTATAACACACAAGAATTGAAAGTTTCTTCCTTAAATGGAAGTGCTGCTATAAATTATATCCCCATTAAATAAACCAACTAGGCTAACATATACTAAAATGACCTTGCAAGGTGTCTTAATCATTTCAATTCAAGAAATATTTATTGAGCACTTCTACCCCCTTTCCACTTTGTCGAAGATTGCAACTTAACATTTCCTTCTGGGTGGGCAGTCCTATAATAACCGAGAAAAATCCAATAAGAACAAAAGATCTAAAGATCTGCATTTCAATTGGTTCGTTTTTATCTTATATCTTTCACTGTTCTTCATGGCAGAACTTAACCTTTGTTGCTCGTTGGATGTGATGGGGGGGCAAGATTGAGGGGGGACGATTTTACATCTTTTCCCAACATCCAGACATCTTTACTCACTTTGAAAAAAGTGCTGAGGGAATCTCCCTTAGTTTCATCCTCCCGCCCCCTCCCCCCAATAAGGTAACACTAACCAGCTTCCCATTCCCAAGATTGAGGCCCCCGCCCCCCAATGGCAAAATCCCACTAACCTACAATACAAGCGCCAGTAGGACTATGGAGGCGGGTTTGTGCTCTACGTTCTGCTCTACGACTAGCCAGGAAAGATGAGCAGAGCTCCTCATGAACAGAACCTCTTCAGCATCTAAACAAATGCAATAGCAGGTATTGGAGTCTGCTCAGTGTTCCCAGGGCTTTCTTTCCATTACCCTTTCTTAATGAAGCACAGAGATTTCTACTTCCAGGAAGAATATAAATGTAGCAGCGCAGGGTGCTGAATACAGGGTCTTCATCTCGTCCCCATTCCCCCTGAGAAAAGGTCTCTCCAGCAGCTGCAGCCGCCACTCAATGAAAGTGCAATTTGTTACATCCCAGAGCCCGGAGGAGAGGTCACTGTTTGATTCCAGTTCCAGCCCCGCTTATTCAATTTGCTCGCCTGACTTCCTGAATACAGGGTCTGATCTTGGGTCCACAGGATTCAGCCAAATCAGGGCTTTAACATGAGATGACTCTAAAGCCCTCTCCTTCCACCCTCTCCCCCACCCCCTCTTCCACACACAACACACACACACACACACACACACACACACACACACACACACCAGGGACTTCTTTCTCCACTAGAATAGACAAAATGCCACCCGAAAAAAGCATGTGAAACAACTTCTTGTCTAATGGACTCAGGAGCCTGCCAGGAAATGTCACCAGTTCATCTCTTGCTCGCTCCTTCCCCTGCAAAGTGCATTGTCGAGTGAGTGCGTGGGTAGATGGGTGGGTGTGTGAATTTGGTTTGGAGGTATAGAAAAGAGTCGAAGCTATCTTCCCCTCCCCCTCCCCCAAGATTACTACATTCCTGACAGGGTCAAGTCAAGTAGCAATCTGTCCAGAGCTGAGGGTGGTCGAGGAGAAGTAGGCTGGCACCACATTCCCAGGGAAAGGGACCTGGTGTCTCCTCTCCCGCAGTTCCTCAAAGGGGCAGGGGGACGCACTGAGGGCGAGGAAAGGTGAAGGGAAGCGAGGGAGCGGGCGCTGCTGGCTAAGGCAAGGGAACTCCCTTCCCGCGACCACTGGGAAAGGGAAGGAAGGGGAGCCAGCCTGGTGGAGTGGAGGGAAAGAAGCCTCAGCGCGTGGCGGGGGCAGCAGCCGCGGCCACGGCAGCGGCTCCAGCTCCGCGGCTGCCGGTGCCCGCCCAGGCTTCTCAGAGGCGCAAGCAGCTCTGTGGCTCAGCCCCGCGGTTACCTTTCAGCTGCCCGCAGTCCGCTCCGCGGTGCGTCCTCTTGCCGAGCCCTTCAGGGAAGATGAGAAGGTGCCTGCGAAGCCGGGACAGGTTCAGAGAGAGCGGGCTGGGGAGACCCAAGAGAAGAGCGGAGTAGGAGGTGCCGGAGGCGGCGGCAGCCGTTCCCTCTAATCCCCTCGGGGCTGAAGGTCTCCCAGAAGAGATGTCTGGCCGAGTGAGGCGCGCTATGCCTGGTACAACGTTGCGCTCGCCTCTGGCTCCGAGGCTGAGCGCCGGGAAGAGGCGAGCTGAGGCAGAGAGGCTGAGAGCTGGTCACCCGCCCCTGGGTGCATGTTAATACGGTGGGGAGGAGGAGTCCCGCGCTTCCTCCGCCCAACCACCGGAGCGGGAGGCGGCAGCCAGCCAAGCAGCCCCCACCCTGCGCTACTAGAGCTGTGACCACGAGTACCTGGCCCTAGCCCAGACACGCGCGCAGGGGCGGGGGGGAGGGGGGGAGGACCCGGCAGGAGAAACCTGGTGTCTCCCCGAGAGCTTTCCTCTCTCGCTGTGTGGTCAGGGAATCCTTAGAGCCGGGCAGGACCTTGAGAGGTCATTTTGTCTAGCCCCCTGCCTTCAGATAGGAATGAATCCATACCAGTCCGAAGGGATCAGGTCTGCCAGAAGCAGCTGGGATTTGCCACCTGTCCCTGGAACCTGTTAGAGAATGCAAAGCCTCTCCAAGAGGCAGTGTCCTGGCTGCTGCTTATTAGGACATCTCCCTCTGTCCCAGTACATCCTCTCTTGTCATAGAGGCAGTGTCCTCTTGCTGAAAGAGAAATGGCTTTGGAATCAGAGGATCTAGGTTTGAATCACGAGTATGTTACATACTACCTCTATGACCTTGGGCAAATCACTTTACTTCCTTGGATGTCAATATACTCATTCGTAAAATGAGGGGAGTGGACTGCTAAGATTGCTAAGATATCTTCAGCTCTACAGCCTACTGACTTCTTAACTTCAAGTACTCAACTTTTTGGGGGGATGGGAGGATCAGGAGGGAGGGTAAGTCAAGTTTGTTTGCTTCCTCACATTGTATCCTTGGAGATAGATTTAACCAGCATGGATTTGCTTTCCCATTCTCTTCTTCCCAGTAGAAATTTTAGAGAACCGGTAATTGCAATTTCCCAAGACACACTCTGTAAAGGGAAATGCACTGACCCAGGCATGTCAGTAACCATGCTTGGTATACCTTTTTCTTTTCATCCTACCTCAGACATTGCATAAACAAAAAGGTAACCCACTCAATCTGAAGATGATTCCAGACTCTATAACAAAGATCCGTGCCTTTTGACCACTCTCTGAAAATAGAAGAAAGCAGAAGACAGAGTAAAAAAAAAAAAAAGAATTATTGTGGGAGACCTTGAAATGTTTGGAAGGAGAAAATTGAAATTTATGAAGAGAGAGAGAGAGAGAGAGAGAGAGAGAGAGAGAGAGAGATGGGATGTGGGTCAAGGTCAGAAAAGCACTCAAATGAATATTTTGAGAGTTCAAATTTGAGCTTAGAACTGTGTATCCTGAATGATAATTTAGAGAATAGGGTCCCCCCTCCTGTTCCTTTTCTAAAGAGAATGGGTACCAAGAGTGCCTATATGTGTGTACCTTTTTGTTCTGCAGTCCCAAGGGATGACCTCATGTCAAAATTTATATAATCTTCTTTATGTAATTGTGCAAAAAAAAAAAACCAAACCTCCCAAACATTAAGCTGAGTCTATAAAGTTTTAAGGGTTTAACATTTGGTTAGGGTAGGATCTGATTATAAATATTTGGAGAACTGTCCTTTTAAAGAAATAAGCTCTCATAAAACCAAGCAGAAGTGAAGAGCATGTTCCATAAAATATGGCTCAAATAAATAATCTCTATTTCTTGAAATTTGGCAGAGCCATTTTTTTCTTTTGTCTTTTTTTTCTTTTTATAAGATTCTGTGAAGTGATGAAAAAATACTGAATGTACTGAGGGTGATTTTCATCATTATTTAACAGAGAGCCCAAATGTTTTAATAATATTTTCTAATAGTTAAACTAATGCTATACCAGGTCAAATTAGGTAATATCTCATCTGATAAATGAAGAGATGTAAAATAGTCATGTAAACAAATGGATCTGTCATCACATCAATGTGGCTATTTCCTCCAAAGATGAAGATCATCTCCTCTCCATATCTGCTTGCTCCCTGTGACTTTCATTCATGTCTTCCCCTAAGTTCTTTACAACTATACCTAAAATAGTGAAAATTTCCCATATTCTTGCCTATCTTCTTCTCACTTATAATTTAGCATATTCTTTATTCTTGTCTTTCTTCATATTTTATTTGTTTTATTGTAAACACAACACATGCCTCTCTATTCCTCTCTAAATAATAGTAATTTCTGATTCTATAAAGACTATACTGCATTATGATTCACAGCCAAATAAGAATACCACACTGGTAGAATCTTTGTTAATCAAAACATCAGTCTCTGTTTCAGGAAAAATTTTTAAGATCATTAATGGAACTTTGTGATTTTCAAAATAAAACTCAACCCACTCTTATCCTTCTGTTAAATTTGGGGTCTGAATCATTTATTATTTATAGTATCTGAAAAAGTACTTATTAGTGAGCTCTTATGGTTTGTCATTCAACTGCATATAATAATCTGGTTAATGGACATTCTGTTTCCACTTCATTTTCCCTGGGTGCATAGTCAAACCGAAGACTTTGAGTTATTATGAATGTTTTTTTAGAGGCTATGCAATGTTCTAAAGCTTGAAGTAACCATCATGATATTTGCAAACAGGAATATCTTGACAACTTAACAATCTATAACTTAAGGGACTTGTCCAGGTTCATACAGCTAATAAGGGCCTGAGACAGGTTTGAACTTAGGACTTCCTGAGTCCAAGTTCATGTTTACAGATTAGTATGATTCAAGTTCAAATATATGCAGATTAAAGGAGAGAACTAGATAATTTTTTCTTGAATACACAGCTGGCTCTCTTCTTTGCTGCTAGAAGTCACTCCTGCCTTGACTGTCTTTGAGTCAACTATTTGCCTAATTTCCTACTAGCAGAGCTATTGTTCAGTTTTGTCTGACTTTTGTGACAGCATTTAAGGTTTTCTTGGCAAAGATATGAGTGGTTTTCCATTTCCTTCTCCAACTCTTTTTTACAGATGAGGAAACTGAGGCAAACAGGGTTAAGTGACTTGCCCAGGATCATATAACTAGTAAACTTCTCAGTTTGTATTTGAACTCAAGTTATCCTGCCTTAGGGCCTAGCACTCTACCTACTGTGACATTACCAGAATAGTTTTGCTGAAAAGTACCATGACTGAAGACAAGGGAAGGAAAGAGAAATCCCCTTTCCCCTATCCCTACTGCCTTTGGGTAGAGGTACAAGGTGAAGAACAAAGAGGGATCTTTGCTCAAGTAGAGTTCTTTACTTATAAGTGATTCTCTTCTCTGCCACCAGAGGTTACACTTCTCAGAGTAGTCTACAGCTTCTACTGAGTTGGTCTTGATTTTTTTTTCAAGGGCCACTGGGGGATTGTTTAATCCTTCTGACTATCTTGGCTAGCTGACCTCTAATTCCTTCTGATTTAATTAAAGACTTGTCCATATTTCTTAAAGAAATAACAAGGCTGCCCTCTAATTCCATCAAGCTGGGTTAACAAATTTATTTAATTTAGTTTAATATTTAACACATTGCTAGAGGGATCAGCAAATATGTTGGAGTACCAGGATACAGTACATCCCAAGTCTCTTTTTTTAAATTACTCCGACAAAGATAAAAAAAACAAAACACGTGACTGAGTAATGAATGGGAAATCCAGGTTAAAACACACCAGTTTATTTGTCAAACTCAAGATCACAGATTCAGCCCACAAACAACCAGGACATGAGCCTTGACCAGATGTGGGCCAGAAGTTCTATCTCTCTGACCTTGAGAGCAAGATTAAAGCTTCATCCCAGAGGTGAGTGACTAGTGCAGCTACTACAGGCCATATTCTGACCCATAGCAGTATCTTGGATTCAGTCCACAGGCCAGTAATCAGGGCAGGATCTATAGAAGAGGCTGACCCATAGTTCCCAAGCTCAGAACACTAATGTAATACCTCAGATTCAGCACACAGATCTTGATGGGTGCCTGTAGCTGAATAACAAGGGCAAAGACTGCAAACTAAATATTAAGCCTATAGATCCTCTGAGATAGTGAACAGAAGCTGGTCTAGCAACAATCTACTAGATTTCCAACCATGGACAAGCCCAGTAGTTATGTTTGCTATACACAAGCTAGGGTTTGTAGCCTTTGAAGTTAAGGCCAGGAGGATATTGCTCTTATCTGCTTTAGATCAGCCTTCCTAAGGTCAGCTAAAAGACTACAGCTGTATGGTCTAAGCTGTTCCTGTGTTTTTGAAGAACATAGCACAATAGTACTTTATCACAATCATATGTCACATCTTTTTCAACCATTCCACAGTTGATGAGCATCCCTTCAATGTCCAATTCTTTGCCACCACAAAAAGAGCTGCTATAAATATTTTTATACATATAGGCCCCTTTCCTTTTCCTTTATTCTTTTTGGGGTATAGGAGAAAATTGTGATAATGAATATTAAAATCTCTATACATATGTCTATACCTATATCCATCTCTCTCTCTCTCTCTCTCTCTCTCTCTCTCTCTCTCTCTCTCTCTCTCTATATATATATATATATGTATATATATATACATATATATGTATATATATGTATGTATGCATATATATACATACATATGTGTGTGGATAGATAGGTAGATAGATAGATAGACAGATAGATAGATAGATGAATTTAGATATCTATCAAGCTTCTATCTCTAGAAATTTAGAAATAGGTAGATAAGGACCATACAAGGGTCCAAAATTTCCTACAGTAATATAAAGTGTCAGACTCTAACAAAAAGTCCCAATTCAGAAAGTAAAGCTGGAAGAACGAATTTTTAAAAGATAGTCATGATAAAGAACTATCATAGAGCCTGGGGGCCCTAAGAAATAAACATGGAAGAATACAATAACTCCAAAACATCTGTGAGCATAGTCTCAAATAAAAACACAGTTTGTTCATAAAGTCAAATAAAATGCCCAAAAGAAATTGTCTGATTTTCTTTTTTTAAAAAAAAATTATATTATAAATTAAATGAGAGCTCTGGAGGAAAGAATTGGAAAGAGAATTAATAGCTAAGCACAAGAAGAACAATGACTTATACAAGGAACAGACTCCTTGAAAAATAGAATGGACCAAAGAGAAGTTAGTGATGCCATGAGTCAAGAAGAAATGTAAAACAAAATCAAAAGACCAAAAAGGAGAAAATATAAAAGTAAAAAACAATTAACCTGGAAAATAGGTCAGTGAAAGATAATTTAAGAATCAATGGGAAACCTGAAGGTGTGCCAAAAAAAAAAATGGGCCTGGATATCATGTTTCAAAAAATCATGAATGAAAACTACTCAGACCAATTAGAATCAGAGTGTAAAGAAAAATCAAAGAAATCCACTTGTTACCTCCATAAAAAAAAAAAAATCTCAAAAACTCTCAGGAATGTCATAGTCCTGCTCCATAAGTTTCAGGTCAAAGATAAATTAAGAGAAGCAGACATAAAAGGAATACTTGCAGTTGCAGAGATCATATAAGATTTAACAGCTACAACTTTAAAGGAGCAGAAATAAAGGCAGGTGCCTTTATGGAATATCATAAGGCAAAAGATATACCTTTATCTATCAAAACTGAGTATAATCTTACAGGAGAAAATGAATTTTGAGAATTTCCAAGAATTGCTGATAAATAGAACAAAGTTAAAAGTTGTAAATATTCATAGAGGAGTCAAAAGAAACATAAAAATTTAATCCTAATGAACAATAAGAAAAGACTATATAAACATGAAGCCTGTACATTCTAAAAGAGGGAAGATAATATGTTTCTCTGGAGAATACTAATGCCATCAGAGATAACATAATGAGATCGATAATACAAAGGACTAAAATTTTAAAAATTATTTATTTTTGGTATTCTTTTTTCAAAATTTGAGTTCCATGTTCTCTCCCTCCTTCTTGCCCCTTCCTTACACACTGAAAAAGTAAGCAATATATCAATTATACATATAAAATCATGCAAAACTTATTTTTGCATTAGCCATATAACAAAAAAGCAAGAAAAATGAAAAAAGTGAAAAAATTATACTTTAGTTTGCTCTCAGAATTCATCAGTTCTCTCTCCGGAGGTGGATAACATTTTTTAAAATAATGAATCCTTTGGAATTATCTTGGATCATTATATCGATCAGAGTTGCTAAGTCTTTCACAGTTGATCTTTATTATAGTATTGTTTATAATGTACAGTGTCCTCATTTGGTTCACTTCACATCAGTTCATGTAGGTTTTCTCAGGTTTTTTTTTCCCCCGAAACTCCCTTTCTTAGCATTTTTTTATAGCATAATAGTGCTTTATCACAATCATGTCACATCTTTGTCAACCATTCCCCAGTTGATAAACATACCCTGAATGTCCAATTCTTTGCCACCACAAAAAGGGCTCCTATAAATATTTTTATACATATAGGTCCCTTTCCTTTTTCTTTAATCTTTTTGGGGTATAGAGTTAATAGTGGTATTGCTGAGTTAAAGGGCATGCAAAAATTTATAACTCTTTGGATATAGTTCCAAATTACTTTCCAGAATGGGTAAACCAGTTTACAAATCTTGCAACAGTTCAATATACCTATTTTCCCCCATTTCCTCTGGCATTTTCATTTTTAATAAGTGTGAAGTTGTATCTCACAGTTATTTTAATTTGCATTTCTCTAACAATTAGTGATTGATAGCATTTTTCATATGAATATAGATAACTTTGATTTATTTTTATGAATACTGCCTGTTTATTCACTTGACCATTTGTCAATTGGGGAATGGCTCTTTTTTATATAAATTTGAATTAATTCCTTACATATTTGAGAGATGAGGTATTTATCAGAGAAATTTTCTGTAATTTTTTATATTACTTGATTGTTTATGGTACCTTTTAGTAAAATAAAGTTTTACTGATTACCTCTTTTAATTAAGTCTGTTTTTGCTTTTGCTTTGAGATCATGATTGATACCCTTGCCTTCTTTACTTTAGTTAAAACATAATAGATTCTGCTCTAGTCCATTATTTTAATTATGTGTGTCTATTTCAAGTATGTCTCTTTTAAACAATGTATTGTTGAATTCTGCTTCCATTTTCTGGGTGAGCTTATCCCATTGACATTCATAGTTAGGAAAATTGTGTATTTCCCTCCATCCTATTTTCTTCTGCATATTGTTCTCTCTCTCGGCCTTTCTATCCTGTTCTTCCTCAAAAGACTGTTTTTCTTTTGACCACTGTGTCTCTTAATCTGCCCTCCCTTTTATCACCCTTCCCTTTCTTTCATTCGCTTCCCCTCCTATTTCCCTACTAGGTAAGACAGATTTCTATACCCAACTGAGTGTGTGTGTGTGTGTGTGTGTGTATGTGTGTGTGTATTCTACCTTCTTTGAACTAATTCCAATAATTTCTAACTCTACAACTGAGATTTAAGCATTGCCCATTACCCCAGCCCATCCCATTTCCCCCTCATTATAAAAGCTCTTCCTTGCAAGTCACTTTTATTCGAGAAAAATTTCCCCTTCTACCTTTTCCTTTCCCCCTTTCCCATTGCATCCCCCTTTTTCATCCCTATTTTTGGGAGCTCATCCCAACATAATTGACTAACAATCATGCCCTCTGTCTATGTAGACTCCTAAGTGCCCTAAGAATGATAAAGTTCTTAGGAGTTATACTTATCATCATCACATATAGTGATATAAACAGTTTAACTTTTTTAAGTCTCATTATTGTTCTTTCATGTTTACCTTTTTATGCTTGAGTCTTATATACTTATGCTTGAATATCAAAATTTCTATTCAGCTCCAGTATTTTCATCAGGAATGCTTGGAAGTCGTCTATTTCATATCTTTTTATTCCATTCTTTTGACTTTGTTTTATTGTTTCTTGTTATTTTATTTTTCTTAATGAGTTATTAGATTCTGCTTCCCCAATTTGAAATTTTTAAAAATTATTTTCTTCAGTGACCTTTTGTAGACTTTTTCTATTGGGCTAATTCTTTTTAGGGAGTTCTTTTCTTCAGTGAGCTTTTGCATATCTTTTACCAAGCCACAAAATTTCTTTCCCTAATTTCCTTGCATCACTCTCATTTCTTTCCCTATTTTTTTCCTCTACAACTCTTATGTCTTTCTTAACTCTTCCAGGAATTATTCTTAGGCTTGTCTCCAATTAGCATTTTTTTCTTTGAGGCTTTGCTTGTAGCTGTTTTCACTTTATTGTCTTCATTTGAGTTTGTGTACTGGACTTCCCTGCCATCATAGTGGTTTATTTTTGTAAATTTGTCTCAGTTCTGTATATATTTAATAAATGAATCCTTTATCAGATAAACTGGATAAATTTCACCCCAGTTTCCTGATCTCCTTCTCATATTGGCTTCATTGGTTTTCTTTTCGCAAAAATGATTTTTTAAATTTTTTTTAATTTCATGTTTTTAAATTTTTTTAATTTCATGTAATCAAAATTACCCATTTTACCACCTATAGGCCTCTTATTTAGTCATGATCTCTTTCCTATCTACAGATCTGAAAGGAATTTTTTTCCCATGCTCCTCTAATTGGCTTATGATATTACCTTTTATATTTAAATCATATACCAATTTTGAATTTTTCTTTGTATATTATGTCATATACTGCTCTTTGCCTAGATTCAGACAGAATGTTTTATAGTTTTTCCAGCAGTTTTGGTGAAATAAAGAGGTTTTGTCCAAATGGCTTGGATCTTTGGGTTTATCAAACACTGGGCCACTATGCTCATTTGATTTTATTTATTGCATAGCTAATCTATTCCATTGATCAATGACTATGTTTCTTATATAGTAACAAATTGTTTTGGTGAGTGCTGAGTTGTAGTATAGTTTGACATTTAATACTGCTAAACCCCTTCCTTCACATTTTTTTCATTGATTCCCTTGATAGCCTTGACCTTTTTGCTCCTCCAGATGAATTTTGATATTATTTTCTCTAACTCTACAATGTAATTCTTTGGTACTTTAATCCATGATTTTTAAATTATCTCCCCCTACCTATTTTTTCAAGTGAGTTTTTTTTTTAATGTTAGATAGCTTACATTTTCTCCTATTTTTTCTAATCTTTTGATTTCATTCTAATAGTTCTTGCTATTTCATTTAGACCTTGATTTCTATTTGGTCTATTTTAGTTTTCTAAGAGTATTTTACTTGCATAATATTTACATCCTTCTTCCCTAAAGTATTTGTTCTCCTTCCAGGTATTTTCTCCATGTTTTTTTTTTCATCATTTGTTTCTCACTTAACAGTTTCTAGTTATTCATGTGGTCCTTGTCAAAAATCCATTTTTCCTTTGAATCATTTCTTGCAACTGTTTCAGAATTACTCACTTTATAATAGAGAGGAGAGGGACAAATCTATCTCTACAATAATTCCATATCGATTGGTTATATCTTTTATTTAATATCTCCAGTTTTATTTCTGATATGAGACCTGAAGAATCTTGCTCTGAATGCTGTTATGCTACGCTTGTTGCTACAACTGACTTGGACTTCCAAGGCCCCTATATTGGGGCTTCCAATTATTTGTTTTATCACCCTAAAATAGAAGATCTCTATGCAATCAATTTTTCTCCATGCAATCATTCTGTACATGAGGAAAGATACTGATTTATAAAAATCCAGAACCGTATGAGAAAAGCCTCCATGTTACCTATGTTATGTGAAGTGAAAGGTATTCTGAAGCTACTTGTGTTCATCTACAGTTGTGCTGCTTTAGAAGCTAGCCTGCAATTCTTCCTGCCCATGGACACAGAGTCCTTTAGGCTATACTTCTGTCTGGGTCAGTTTTTGGTTATGTTGGGAGGCTAGATTTGTAGCTTGTGCTAGCACTTACCTTGCTGGTAGCCAACTTCCCTGTTGACTATGGGATTCTGGCTGACTTTCTGTGCAGTTTTCATGTGGAAGAAGTCACTTTGTAGTTTCTCATTGCATTTCTTGATCATCATTTGGTTTGGTGTGATTTTCAGACTTTTTCTAAAGTAAAATTTTTATCTAGGTATTCTATCTCTGTTCAGATTATCTTCCTGGCTATGAAGCCCAATTCACTTTTGCTGTTTTATTTTTGTTAAAAAAGTAAATTTTATTGATATATTTTGTTTTCACTTTACAAATATTTACAGGTTACTTGATGTATAGCAGCAGCCAATTCTTTCCTTCTTCTTCCTATGCTGGCTTAGTAGAAGAAGCAGGAGAACTAATTGCAGTTCATAGCCCTACTCTTTTTCCAATGGCTCCATCTTTGTAGTCTGGCTCATCTATAGAAGTTTTTTCTAAAAACAAAAGTGCCTAAAGACATTGGATATTCTGTGTCACGTACTCCTTTTCTCCCACCTGGTCTCCATGGCATCATCTCTGGAGGGAACTCTGAAGAGGGCACTTAAAAAGAAAATCATATGAGTGACACATGATATTTGCAATAGATAAGGTATGAACAAAATATTTCACAATTAATTAGTGTAATCCAGAGTGATGGAATAATTTTAGAATTATTAGGGAGCCTTAAACTTAATGTAGTCCAGCTTTCTAATTATACAGGTAAAGAAACAGGATATTTTGGCTATTACTGAGAATTATAGAGCTGTAGATGCTCAGTATTAGAAGGAACCTAGGCATCATCTATTTTTTACCAGCTTTCTAATGCATGGATTTGCTCTATGGCATCTAGTGTCTACTTTAACATTTCCAGTTTGAGGGACTGATAAGATAAATGATATTTTGGAACAGTTATTTTGGAATAGCTAGTTTTCCTTATGATGAGTTTAACTCTGCCCCTGGAATATCTACACATTGATCTAGTTCTGGCCTCTGGAGCCATATATCATACATGCAATCCTACTTACTTTTTATATCCCTTTAAATATTTGAAGCCTTCAAAATTTTCTCATCTTCATTCTAAATTCATGAAACTGACCTTCATATGGCATAATTTCAAATTGCCCTTACCCTCTTGCTTGATATTTCCTGAATTTGTTAAATGAACTTAATACTTAAAATTTAGACTATTGCAGATGATACTTATATAGCTTTATATAATGTTAGTTTTTTTATAAGCTACATCTTGCCATTAAATCATATTTTAGTTGTAGTCAATTGTAGTCTCCTAATATTCTCATGTAACCAGCTACCACTTAATATGCCAGGGCTTATTTTCTGGGTCATGTGAACAACAATATGGAGGACTAAACATTTTCTCTGAACCCTATGAACTCAAAACCTATTCAAAACAAAAGTTATGCCCCCAAAACAAAGCATCTATAGTGGTGTCTAAGGTCTAGGAAATCCAGAATGCAAAAGAAGTTTTAAAATCTCATGAACTGATACCTACCTGAAGTTCACTCAGTATCTCTTCTCTAACTCCTATAGAAGTCCAGTTATCCCTCCCCCTTTTTAGTCCTGTGGAATTTCAAGGCTATAGGAGTTTGCTTAGGCTTCAACAAGCCAGCAGGGTGGTAGCCCTTCAGGAGCAAAAGCCCTCTGGGGACCATGACAGACAATCCCATAGTACCAGTGCTACAAAGTTCTTAACTACAGATGCCAAGACAGACAATTATGTAGTACCAGTACTATAAAGCTCTGAACTGCTAATGTCAGGGCAAACAACCCCTTAATGTAAGTGCTGCAATATTCTAAACTGCTGATGCTGAGGCAGAAGATCTCATAGCACCACTTCTGTAGCTCTCTGGACTGCAAGTACATCAGAGAACTAAGGAACTGAGGGAGTGGGACAGGACATGGGATAAAACAAAGGGATCAATAAGGGAAAATAAGGGGGAGGAGGGACTAAAATTGACAAAGATAATAGGATCAAAGACCAAAGACCTTGCATAAAAACCAATAAAGCAACATGGAAAATACTAGGACAAGAAGCTAATATGGTTTCCAGATCTAGTAAATTAGTTCAGATATCAATGAATAAATACTATAAAATAAAAGAAAAATATCCAATACTGGACAAGTCACAAAACCACGTAGAATTTGAGGAGAACATGGAACTACAATATGTTATTCCAAAGTGGATACAAAGGGAAATGAGAATTATGAGCTAAACTTATAACCTGTACAGCAAAAATAAAGGGTGGAATGATAAGTTGGATTTTTCAGTGAGAAGTCTCACCAAAAAAAAAAAATGGAATAATAGATTAAGGAGGCAAAAGTGCAGTGAAACACAATCTAAAAGAAGAGAAGCAAAAAAAAATTAAAATAAAATAAGTTCACTATAGGAAGAGTACATACTGATCTTGAAGACAGGATATGTAGAAACAACCTAAGGATAATAGGTCACCCAGAAGAACACAACAAGAAAAAGAAACTTAACACCAACATGCAGATAAAAAGATGATAACTGTCCAGAATTTCTGAACATAGAAAATGAAATACCAATTGAAAGAAGATTAAAAAAAAACTCGAGAAAACTAACCAAAATTTCAAACTCCAAATCATTTACTAATTACATTACATAATTCAGTGCAAAAATGATAAATTCTGCAAGTAATCAAGGGAAAGATTGTCAAATACAACAGAAAAGAAATCTGAATAATGCAAGAATATGTTGTATCCACCAGAAAATGTAGGAGGGAATGGAAAAATGTGTTCTGAAGAGCAGAGGAGCTCAGAATGCAGTGTATAAATTTACACAAGGAAATGGGATAAAGGCAAATTTTTAGTGGACATAACAATGAAAAAGCAGCCAGGGACATAATAGACAAAACCTGGTGGCACCCTGCTTACAGATGAATCAACATTTTTTATGTGACTATATTTCAACATGAGAAGGTATTCAAAGGAGAGGAGAAGAGATTGAGGGAGTATAGAAGAATGTGTCATATATCCAGGTCAAATCAAGAGCCAGCAATAAGGAAAAGGCAATCCCTATTGTCTTAGTAAAAGAAGATCCTGAAGGGGATTGGATAAGAAGGGGGGAAGATCAAAAATGAAAAAAAAGGAAGGAGGCCTTTCTCAGATGCTGGAAGAGTGTTCAATGAAAAACTCTTGTGGGTAAGGAGAAATGTTCTTTGAAGGGAGTAAAAGACCTTAAACTCAGTATGTTCTGGTGCTTGAAAAGTCCATTTCCCCTATCTCAAGAGAGGGAGAGTAGGAATTCCTTTGGACAATAGACATTTGGGGGAGGGTGAAGGCATGGGCCTAGGAGAAGAGATTTGATACAGATGGGGAAAAAGGTTACCCAGAAAATGTATAGAATAGTGGTAGGCTGCATAATCAGAGACATAATATAGGAGGGACCCTAACATGGGGTAATATCTTCTCTGACATATTCAGTAGCTGGCATTGTTCTGTGAAATGTCAATTAAGGAAGCAATCAAATACAATGAAAAAGAGAGACAAATTAAATAAAAAACAAAACTCTACTATCTGTTGCTTATAAGAAACACACCTAAAAATCTATTAGATAGGGGGTGGAGCCAAAATGGCAAAGAGAGGCAGGGACTTACCTGAGCTCTCCCCCAAACCCTTCTTAAAAACTTTAAATTACACCTCCAAATAAATTCTGGAATAGCAAAAACCTATAAAACCCATAAAAAGGAGTGACATTTTCCACCCCAAAGTCAACAGGAAAGGTCTGTCACACTTGGGTGAGAGTGGTGCGCAATGGTGCACACGAATGGTGTGCATTGCAGCAGAAGTTGTACCCCAGCAAAATAGGAATATATTTTTGGGGCAACTGAATCAGTGGCAACAGTGGTAGTTTCCAGAACTCTCAGGTCACAGATGGCAAGGATGTAGGACAACTGGTCAGAAGAAGGTTACAGGGGTCGCTTTGCTGGCACTTGAGGCAAGGGTTTTCTTTTCTTTCTTTCTTTTTCTCTCTGTAAACATTTTTTTTTGCTTTTTGGAGGGCAATTGGGGTTAAGTTACTTGCCTAAGGTCACACAGCTAGGTTTGTTTTTGTGTGCATTAAGTGTCTGAGGCCAGAACCGAACTCAGGTCCTTCTGACTCCAGGGCTGATGCTCTATTCACTGCACCACCTAGCTGCCCCTCTGTAAACATTTTTTAATAAAAACAAATTAACATATTTACATAGGATCACATGCATGACTTAGTAATGGATGGTATTTCATATTTTAAAGCCAAGGTATATTCACTTTTCTCCTTAAGCACTGTGTGGCACATAACATTTCAAGAGATAGTATAAATAAATGCATATGTTCAAGAGATTTGGTGGGGGAAATAGAGCTACAGAGCTCTATGAGGAAAAACTATTCAAAGTCGATGTGAATGGTTTAGAAGAGCTCAAAAAGGATTTTAAAAATCAAATAAGAGAGGTAGAAGAAAAAATGGGAAAATAAATTGGAGTTGTGCAAGAGAATCAACAGTTTGGAAAAGGAAGGACAAAGATTACCCAAAGAAAATAACTCCTTTAAAAAGTAGAATTACCAAAATGGAAAAGGAGTTACAAAAACTAACTAAAGAAAATAATTCCTTAAAAATTTACAATTGGTCAAGTAGATACTAATGATTATATGAGACATCAAGAATCAAACAACATCAAAAGAATGGGGAAAAAATAGAAGAAAATGTAAAATACCTCACTGGTAAAACAAAAACTGTCCTGGAAAATAGATCCAAGAGAGCTAATTTAAGAATTATTCGACTATTTGAAAGCCATGATAAGGAAAAAAAAAGATCCTGAACAGGACCTTTCAATCAAGGAAAACTTCTTTGATATCCCAGAACCAGAGGGTAAAATAGCCATTGAAAGAATCTACCAATCACCACTGAAAGAGATCCCAAAATGAAAACTCCAAGGAATATTGTAGCCAAATTCCAGAGCTACCAGGTCAAGGAGAAAATATTGCAAGCAGTCAGAGAAAAACAACTCATATATCAAGGAGCCACAGTCAGGATTACTAGGATTTAACAGCTTCTACATTAAAGGATTGGAGGACATGGAATATGATATTCTGGGAGGCAAGGGAGCTTGGATTACAACCAAAAATCAACTACTGAGAAAAATTGAACATAATCATTTAGGGGAAAAGATAAACATTCAATGGAATAGGGGAATTTCAAACTTTCCTGCTGAAAAGACCAGAGCTAAACATAAAATTCAATCTTCAAATACAAGACTCAAGAGAAGCACAAAAGATAAACAGGAAAGAAAAATAAACATATTATTCAATAAGGATATACTGTTTACATCTCTGCAAAGAAAGATGATACTTGTAACTCTTGAGAACTGTATTTCAATTAGGGCAGTTACAAAGAGTATACATAGACAGAGGATGTGGATATAAATTAACTTTGATGTAATATATAAAAAATTAAGGGGTGGAAAAACAGGATTGTACTGGAAGAAGAGGAAAGGAGGAGCCATAATGGGGTAGATTATATCACAAGAATCATCATAAAAGGCCTATTACAGTGGAGGGAAAGAAGGAGCAATTTTTGAACCTCACTCTCATTGGATTTGGCTCAAAGAAGGAATAGCAAACATACTCAGTTGGGTGTAGAAATTTATCTTATGCTATAGGCAAGTAGGAGGGGAAAGGGAAAAGAAAAGGGAGGGAGTGCTGATAGAAGAGAGGGTACAAGTAGGTGGTGGTGAGAAGAAAAATACTGGTGAGGAGGTACAGGGTGAAAGAAGAGAGAGAGAAAAGTATAAATAGATGGATATAATGGAATGCTAAGAAATAAGAAATAATGAGCAGGCATATTTCAGAAAGAAAAAATGGAAAGACTTACGTGAACTGATGCTGACTGAAGTGAGTAGAGCCAAGAGAACATTGTACACAGTAACAGCATAATTCTGTGATGATCAGCTATGATAGATTTAGCTCTTATCACCAATATTATGATCCAAGATAATTCCAAAAGGTTCATGATCGAAAATGTTTTCCACATCCAGACAAAGAACTACACAGTCTGAGTACAGAGCAAAGCATACTACCTTCACATTTTTGTTTTCTTTTCTTTTCATGGATTTTCCCTTTTATTCTGATTCTTCTTTTACAACATGACTAATATGGAAATATGTTTAACATAAGAAATGAATGTTTAAAACTATCTTTACAAGCAATTTGCAAATGCAAAATACTATTAAGTTGGGGAAAAAGTAAAACTGGCTAAGTGGAAAAAGAGCTACAAAACTTCACTGAAGAAAACAAGAATTGGCCAAATGGAAAAGGAGGTACAAAAGTTCACTGAGGAAAATAATTCCTTAAAACTTTGAATTGTGGAATACAAATACAAAAGCTAGAAAAAAAGAATAAATTAAAAATCACCAATTAAATACCAAATTAGAAATTCTGAAAATCAAAGGAAAATGAATGTTTTGTGTAGCTACAAATGTACAACTTATATTGAATCGCTTATCTTTCCAGTAAGGGTGGGTGATGAGGGAAGATGTGGAAAGAATCTGGAATCCAGTTTTAAAATCACATGTTTAAATGTGTGTGTGTATGTGTGTGTGTGTGTGTGTGTGTGTGTGTGTGTGTGTGTATATGTATACATCTCTCTCTCTCTCTCTTTCTCTCTCTCTCTCTCTCTCTCTCTCTATATATATATATATATATATGATTTTTTAATATGCAGCTGGGAAATATGATATACAGGCACTGAGGAATAGAGATCTATCTTGTCTTATTGGAAAGTTAGAGGGGGGTTGGGGGAGCATATAGGAGAGAGCAGATTGGGGGATGTGATATACAGTGGAATACTGAACAATATTGAAATTGGTCCTTCCTGGCTGCTTATAGTATTTTCTCCTTGATCTGGGGATTCTGGAACCTGGCTATAATATTCCTGGCTGTTTTCTTTTTGGGATCTTTTTCAGGAGGTGATCTGTGGATCAACCTCTATTTTGCCCTCTGGATCTAAAACATCAGGGAAATTTTCCTTAAGAATTTCTTGAAGGGTGATTTCTAGGTTCTTTCTTTGATCATGGCTTTCAGGTAGTCCAATAATTTTTAAATTGTCTCTCCTGGATCTATTGTCCAGGTCAGTGGTTTTTCCCATGAGATACTTCACATTGCCTTCTATTCTTTCATTTGTTTGGATCTGCTTAACAGCATCTTGATTTCTCATAAAGTCATTAGCTTCTATTTGCTCCAGTCTAACTCTGAAGGAATGAATCTCCTCAGTGAGCTTTTGAGATTCTTTTTCCATCTGGCAAATGAAAACTACAGAATGGCGTGTCTCCTCAGCGGCTTCTAGCCACGAGGGGAGGAAGCCACCATGTTCCCCAAATACTGGTCCCAAAGTCCATAGGGCACTAACCTCTCACTTTGTGCTAGGCATATGTGAGTTGATAATTCTGGAATCACCACAGCTGCTGGTGTTCTGGGGTCCCTCTGGCTGGCTGATGGCCTGGCTGCCCTGGGGCTAAAACCGAAGCTCACAGGGGCCTGGGCTCGGCGCTCCGCCTGCTGCGTGCTGTGCTGCTGGCTCCCAGAGCACTGCCGGCTCCCAGAGTGATGTACTGGTCCTTCCTGCAGGGCAGCTGGGCTGTCCTCAGTGGGAGGTTAGCTTCTCTGTGTTGTTCTGTGGGTGCTGGGGCTCCAGAAGTTGTTCAGAGTCCCCTTTCACGTAGTTTGGAGGTGATCTGGGGGGAGAGTGCCTTGGACGCAGTGTTTCTACTCCACCATCTTGGCTCTGCTGACCAATTCTATTTTTTTCTTAAAGCAATTGGGGTTAAGTAACTTGCTCAAGGTTACATGGCTAGTCATTATTTATGTGTGGGTGCTCATTTTCTGAGGCCGGATTCGATCTCGTGTCATCCCAACTCCGAGGCAGGCGCTCTTACTCACTGCGCCACCTAGCCGCCCCTTTAGGGCAATTGGGGTTAAGTAACTTGCCCAAGGTTACACGGCTAGGTTTTTGTTTGTGTGGATTAAGTGTCTGAGGCTGGCTCTGAACTCAGATCCTTCTGACTCCAGGGCCGGCGTTCTATTCACTGTGCCACCTAGCCGCCCCTTGGCCAATTCTATTTTTAAAGGATTCATTTCTTCTGTGAATTTTTGTATTTCTATCTCATATAGCCAAGTATACTTTTTAAAGAATTTTTTTCTTCAGCGGATTTTTGTCCACTTTTTTCCATTTGGGCAATTTTGCTTTCAAAGGCATTTTCTTCCATTGATTTTTCTGTCTCTTTTACCATTTAGCCTATTCTGTGTTTTATTTTGTTAAGGTATTTTTTTCTTCAGTATTTTTCCCCTCCTTTACCAAGCTGTTGACTCCTTTTTCATTATGTCCTTGCATTATCCTTATTTCTTTTCTTATTTTTTCCTCTACCTCTTTTATTTGATTTTTAACAATTCCTGAGTGTTAGTAGGAATTCTTTTTGGCCCTGACACCAATTTACACTTTTCTTTGAGACATTGCATGCAGGTATTTTGATACTGTAGTATTCTTCTGAGCTTGTGTTTTGATCTTCCTTTTCACCACAGTGACTTTCTACAGTCAGGTTCTTTGTTCTTTGCTCACTTTTCCCAGTCAGTTTATTGACCTTTAATTTTATATTAAAGTTGGGCTCTGCTTCCGAGGTGGAGGGAACACGATTCCAGCCTTCATGTTTTTCATACTATTGTTTTGAACACTAGTTCTAGGGGTCTGCAAGTTTTCAGTTCCTTCAAGGTTGTATGATCTAAGGAAAATTGTAGGCACTGCTCTCTTGGTTTATGCTGTGGTCTGTGAATGAACATAAGTACTCTTTTCTACCCTGCAACTGTGGCCAAGGTTTCCACTCCTGATAGTACTCCACCTCACCCCAGGACTGTGAGTCAGAACCATGCATGGATTATGCAACAGAGTCTTTAACCCAATGCAAGTAAAGGGTCTTCTGTAATCACCTTCTGACAAGTTGTCTGATCCCTTTATTCCCTGTGGGCTGAGAGTTCTGGAAGCCACTACCAATTCAGTTGCCCTCCACAGCCTCCTGCTTGTTTGTTTGGCTGGGCTGGGCTGGACTGTACTTTCTTCTCACTGCAATGAGAAAGACCTTTTATGCTTGCTTTCTAAGATGTCTTGGACTAGAAAATTGTTTTTCCATATCTTTTTGTTGGTTCTGCCACTGCAGAATTCATATTGGAGTGTCATTTTAATGTTGTTTTTAGGGAATTGTGGGAGAGCTCAGTCAGGACCCTGCCTTTTATTTTGTCATCTTCACTCTGCCCCACTATAGATAAACTTAATCCTCAAAAAGATATTACCTACAAAAATAAACTATGAAAATAAAATTTTAAAAATGCAAATAAATTTATCTCATATCACTAAAGAACAGCCCTGCTAAAAGATAAAAGTGGGTGATTTTGCAAAGGAATTTCACCAAACTAAAAAAAAAAAACAACCCAATGCTTCATATTCCATATACTGTTCCAAAATCTCAAAAAAATCCACTCAGATTCCTCTATGAGGAAATAGAATGTTGATATATAAAACAAATAGAAAAAAAAAACCCTTTTCATTCCCCTGTTGTAGGTTCCCTGAGATTCTATGGGGCATCTGACACTAATCCTAATGTCTTTATAAATTTCCTGGAAAGTGCTCACCAAAACTGGTACCAGTAGGAACTCCCTACCCCCTAACCTTCACCATAGACTACTCTAGACCCTACAGGATTTGGTGGACCACAGTTAAAGTTGGTGCCACATAAGTAAGACCACTCTCCTCTTTGCTGATTCCAGGCTGTATGTGCATCTCACATTTATTTATTTAGGGTACTCAGTTTCTTAAAAATGTGCATATATTAAATTTCAGGATGATTTTTTTTTACAAAATGAATTTATCTTTATTGTCACTAAGAAACATGGAAATCTCTTCTTTTAAAACAGTCTTTCAAGCACTTGGCAGAAGAAATTTAGTATGCTTTGTCAATATATAGATGTGTCCTATACTCTGTCTCTAAACTGTCACATTATTTTGCCGAAGGTCTTCCTTTGAATGCACTGATTTTTATAAGTTGATTAGTCTTGAAACAATTTTGAAAACTATATGCACCTCCCCATATATCTTGATGAAATTGATTGTGAAGCATGTAATGTATCCAAATTATAAAAGAGGTCACATTTTAAACTAATGCTTTTAGACCTGTACATCTTCTTGATATTGATTGAAATTTTAATCTAATACAATTCCCTAACATTATATTCTTTTTATTGAAAATTAATTATGATGAATTTTCTTCTTAATATAGAATTGCTCTATTATGGTTAGACAGTGAAGTAACAAATCTTCCCTAGCATCAGTTGCAACAATATATCCTACATGTGTAATTAAAGGGATGTCTTCAAATACATCTGTTGGTTTTTTCTACATGCAATGAAAAATAGGAAGATTTTAGTTTCTCAATTAATTAAATACAAAAATCTTCATAGTTGTGGGCATATTTCCTCCTCACTATATAATCTGAAAGTGGAACCATCTGAAGCTACTTTACATATGATTAACTAAGTGTTGTTTTAATTATATCAATAGCTGCAGGTTGCACCAATGTTTCTCAAAATTAATGTAACTTTTTACACTTAGTAATACCATGAAAAACTTTGCCCAGTACTTGAAATCCACTTGTTTTCATAGGCAGATTTTTGCAAAAGTTTGAACTCTTTTTAAAATTAAAAGTATTTTTCTGTGGGAAAAAAAATCCGCTCTCCATTGTATACTAAATGTATACTTTAAATATGCTTCAATTTATTCATTCTACTATAGCTAAAATTTTAGTACTAAGCAAACACAAGGTTTTACTTATAAATCCCAACAAAAGAATCATCTTGGACCTAGTGTTCTGACTCCTCTCTCTCTCTCTCTCTCTCTCTCTCTCTCTCTCTCTCTCTCTCTCTCTCTCGTTTGTAACATGTTGTTTTCCATTTTTATAATGTATCATCAATGCCTACTACAATGCCTTGCACATACAATGGTATGTGCTTAATAGTTATTGAATTGGTTTTATTTGCAATTGTTCAGATTGTGTGAAAGGCAAGATATTTCCATGTACATGTATTTTTTAAATAATTTCATTTTAACTTTGTTTAATTTAGCAAGAATGTTTTACTCTTGTCAAGAAGGATAAATGCAATTATATATGTGATATTGTCATTTCTTCATGATACAAATGATCATGACACTCTACGTTAGATAAATTTATTTAAAAACAAACAACATAGTTGTTATTTGACCTTAATTGGATATATAGGACATTTGACCAAAATGAAAGAATAGGTCATTTTATAATTAATCAAAAATAATTCTGTCTGCTATAATAAAGAATCTTTACCCAGTGGATATGGAAACAGTACCCTCTTTACTAGTCATCTTTTCCATTCCAGTTAACATTTAAATTTGTCATGGAAATACTGAATAATTCCTTGAAAGTAATTAGATAGGATGCCCTTTAGACTTCTATTCAAGTGAAATTGAAATCAGGAGAAATAAGAAAACTGAAGAGAATTTCAATTAAACTAATATTTCAATGAGGAGGAGGATAAATTGAAAGCATACTGGACTTAAAATCAGGGGAGTCTGGCATTCAAATCCTACTTCTGACTCATATTACTTGTGAGACCAAGTCAAGTCAAAAAGCAAGGATTTCTTTGATCAACTATATAATAGTTTATAAAAGTCACAACCTTTCTAAACCTTATTTTTCACCTGTAAATTTTCATTACAAATTCAAAATTTCATCTGTAAATATCATTGAGATAACCATACCCACTTGAGGGGGTTGTTGTGAAGATTAAATAAAACGACATATTTACAGTTCTTTGCACAGCTTAAAAGACAGCTAGTGCTGCAGTCAATAGAGTTCTGGGCCTGGAGTTTGGAAGACCTGAGTTCAAATACAGCCTCAGACACCATCTGTAAAACCCTAGACAAGGCACTTCACGTCTGCCTCAGTTTCCCCAACTATAAAATGAGGATAATAATAGTACCTATTTCCAAGGATTGTTGTGAGGATATGATAATAATAGTAGAATGCTTTGCATTCTTAAAGTGCTATGTAAATATCAGCAACTGTTATTGTTGTACAAGAAGCTAATAATGTTCTTAGCAATGCTTGGTTAAAACACAAATGCTTGGTCAAATGATCCATGATCTCATCAATTCAGGAGTTTCCATCAATAATGATGATCACAAACTATCCTTAATTATTCCACTTACATGAATCTTATCCATATCCTTTCAAACTTTACTATAGGGAGTCTATGCCACAGGACAGAGAACTTTCTTGCTTTCTATCAACATTGCAAGGAGATTGGTAGAACACAGTGTTTGACTCCCGTATCATCCTTTAATGATTTTCTTTATTCATGATCCTCTTTAGAGTTACTCATCTGTTATATGTTGTGGCCTGCTCACATCTACCATGTGCTTTTCCATAGCACTCTTTGTGAAATTAATTCTTAATTCTTTAGAGAATGTTGTACCTTCATATCCCACTGCCATATAGCAACACTGATAAATTATTATTGAAAATTTGGGCCTTTGCTTCCCTGAGAAACTTGGCATAAGAAAAATGTTTCCCATAAGCAATCTGTCCTGTTTTCCTCATTTTAACTCTGAGCCCAACTCATTTTTCCATCTGTACTGTCTGTCCCAGATGTACATATCATTGGACAAGCTTTATAGGGTGTCTATTCAAATGTATGTTACAATCTGGGTAACAACATTTTTCACTCCCTTTATCTTTCCTATTATAGATGGGCAGGCCAGACTCCTTTGAGTAATTATGGATATCTTCTAGGACACTCTGCAATTCCTTGAAGTTTGCAACAATCAGAACAATGTCATCCACAAAAGAGAGCCTGGACAGCCTTAGCATCCTCAAGGTGTTCAGCCTAGTCTCTGAAATGTATTTCTTCCACTACAGTGGTCAATGTTTTTGATGAGCACACATCTATCCATTTTATGTTTTAACTTATGTTGTGGTTGTAGTTTATCAGTGTTTAATTGAACAGTAGTATTTTTGTTATCCCATTTTCCAAGGAATACTGAATATTTTTGATGTACTGATTAGAGAAATCTGGTTGTAAAAGCCTGTAAGAAAACATTCTATTTTACTTAAATGAATGACTTTTCATAATCAACAAATAATAACAATAATGTTAAACATAACTTGTTAAAAGTTGTTAAGGTTGGGGCGGAGAAAAGATTGCAGAGTAGAAACAGGACTTCCACACAGCTCTGGCTCCCACATTCCCCAATTCATGTAAAAGGAGACTTTGAAAAACTTTGGAGCTCCAGAACTCACAAAATGACACAGAGAAGATAACCTCCCACTGAGGACAGCCTGGCAGCCCAGCAGGAAAAGGCCAGCACAGAGCTCTGGGAGCTAACCTCAGCCTGGTGTGAGCCAGAAGAGGTTTTATCCCCAGGGTGGCTTGACCAACCACTGCCTGGGGAGACTCCAAAGCACCAGCAGCTGCAGCGTTTCCAGAATTATCAACACATAGATGCCAAGGACAAAGTGAGAGGTGAGTGCAGCATGGACTTTGGGTTCCAGTAGTTGGGAATGCTTCAGACTCTTCCCCCCAGGCGAGAAGCTCCTTAGGAGCTGCAACATAGCCATAGCCACATGTGGCTGCTTCAGCTCCTGGCCTGAAGACTGTAGGGGGACCAAGTTACCAGTCTAAGGGGAAATTGCTTTTGCTTTAACCTTCTTGGATCTGGATTACTGTCTAGGGTGGAGGTCCTGGGGTGTGTGACCAGTTTGCCAGAGCATGTGGAGGCTTCAGAAAGGGCACCCAACTAATACCTCTGGCAGCTGAGAAAACCCCAACGTTTGGGATGGAAGCTCCCCTGTCTGGTGGTGGCATCCTACTGTGGCAAAAAGTCCAAAATTCAAGTAAATGAGTAGGAATGTGACCAGGCAAAGGAAGCAAAACAGACAGAAGAATCCAATATTAGACTCCTATTGTGGGGACAAAAAGGATCAAAGCATGCAACAGGAGAAAGACAGGGAAGTCAGAACTCCTGCACCAAAAGCTTCAAAGGAGCTGAATACAGGCCACAGAGGACCTCAAAAAGCAGATAAGAGAAGTAGAGAAAAATTGGGAAGAGAAGTGAGAAAGATGCAAGAAAGGTATAAAATGAGAGTCAATAGCGTGACTGAGGAAAATAACACCTTAAAAAATAGACCAACTCAAATGGCAAAAGAGGCTCAAAAAGGCAATGAGAAGAAAAATGCCTTAAAAAGCCTAATTTGACAGATGGAAAAAGAATCTCAAAAACTCACTGAGGAGAATCATTCCCTCAGAATTAGACTGGAGCAATTGGAAGCTAGTGACTTTATGAGAAATCAAGATGCTCTTAAACAGATCCAAATAAATAAAAGAATAGAAGCCAATTTGAAATATCTCATGGGAAAAACCACTGACCTGGGAAATAGATCATTTAAAAATTATTAGAGGGGGGCGGAGCCAAGATGGCGGAGTAGAAACAGCTCGTCCAAGCCTCTCTGCCCCCAGATTCTCCACAAACTATGTAAAAAAGGACTCTGAAAATCTTCTGGAGCCCCAGCACCCACAGAACGACACAGAGAAGCTAACCTCCCGCTGAGGACAGCCCAGCACCCTGCAGGAAGGACCAGCGCAGTGGTCTGGGAGCCGGCAGCACGCAGAGCGCAGGAGCCGAGCCGAGCCCAGGTCCATGTGAGCCGAGGTTTTAGCCCCAGGGCGGCAGGGCCAGCAGCCGGCTGGAGGAACCCCAGAACACCAGGAACTGTGGAGACACCAGAATTATCAACATAGACATGCCTAGGACAAAGTAAGAGGTTAGTGTCCTATGGACTTTGGGACCTGTATTTGGGGAATGCGTCAGCTCCCTCCCCTGGGGGCTAGAAGCCCCTGAGGAGACACACCATTTTGTAGTTTTCATAGGCATTTCCGGCTCCCAGCCTACAAATCGTGGGGAGATCCAGCGATCAGTCTTGGGGGGTAATCACTCTTGCTTTAACCTCCCTGGATCTGGATTGTAATCTAGGGTGGAAGTTGTGGGGGGGTTTACAGCTTACCAGAAACGGAAGTTGCCCCCCACACGTTCGGGACGAAAATTCCTCTAGCTGGCCTTAAAGCCATAGTGTGGCAACAAGCCCAAAAGTCAAGCAATTAAGGGGCAACATGCCAAGGCAAAGGAAACAGAAAAATGCAACCCTAGACTCCTATTTTGGGGGCATAGAGCAGGAAAAGAACTGTGAGGTCAGAAGTCCTGCTTCAAAAGCCCCAGGGGAAAACATGAGTGGGTTGCAGGCCATAGAGGACCTTAAGAAGGACTTTAAAAATCAAATAAGAGAAGTGAAGAAAAAATTGGAAAGAGAAATGAGAAGGATGCAGGAAAAGTATGAAATGAGGGTCAACAGCCTGACTGAGGAAAACAACACCTTAAAAAATAGACTAACTCAAATGGCAAAGGAGGCCCAAAAGGGCACTGAGGAGAAGAATGCCTTAAAAAGTCGAATTTGCCAGATGGAAAAAGAATCTCAAAAGTTCACTGAGGAGATTCATTCCTTCAGAGTTAGACTGGAGCAAATGGAAGCTAATGACTTTATGAGAAATCAAGATGCTGTTAAGCAGATCCAAACAAAGCAAAGATTAGAAGGCAGTGTGAAATATCTCATGGGAAAAACCACTGACCTAGAAAATAGATCCAGGAGAGACAATTTAAAAATTATTGGACTACCTGAAAGCCATGATCAAAGAAAGTACCTAGAAATCACCCTTCAAGAAATTCTCAAGGAAAATTGCCCTGATGTTTTAGATCCAGAGGGCAACATAGAGGTTGAAAGAATCCACGATCACCTCCTGAAAAAGATCCCAAAAAGAAAACTCCCAGGAATATTATAGCCAGGTTCCAGAATCCCCAGATCAAGGAGAAAATACTACAAACAGCCAGGAAGAAACAATTTCAATATTGTGGAAACACAATCAGAATAGCCCAGGACCTGGCAGCTTCTACACTGAGGGATTGAAGGGCATGGAATATAATATTCCAGAGGGCAAAAGAACTGGGAATGAACCCAAGGGTCACCTACCCAGCAAAACTGAGTATTTTGTTTTAGGGGAAAATATGGTCATTCAGTGGAATAGAGGACTTTCAAGCATTCTTGAGGAAAAAACCAGAGTTGAATAGAAAATTTGACATCAAGACGCAAGAAGTAAGAGATGCCTGAGAAGGTAATCAGGGAAAAGAAATCAAAAGGAACTTATCAAAGTTGAACTATTTACATTCCTATATAGAAAAGCAATATCTGTGACTGATGATATCTTTCTCACTATGAAAATAATGGAAGAAGGGGGGTGTGGTCATATGAATACATATGTGAATGTGTGTGTATATGGTTACAGTTATATATGGATAGAGGGCATAAGTTGAATTTGTTGGGAAGGGAGAATACTCAAGGGATGAAATTATGAGGTGAGAGAGGAAAGTGGCAAGAGGAGATGGGGAGAGACAGGGTAGGGTAAACTATTCCATGTAGAAGAAGCAAGGGGAAGTGGTTGCAAAGGAGGGGGAGAATAAGGAAGGCTAAAAAGGCAAAAACCACATTCACATTGAATTTGGTTCAGGGAGAAAATGACATACATACTAAATGGGATATCTCAACCTGCAGCAGGATAGGGGGAAGGGGGATGAGAGGAGGGATGATGGATGGGAGGGCATCCTTAGGGTGAGGGGAGGTTGGAAGTACCCACTATAGAAGAGGGACAGGATCATGTAGGGGATGGACCAGGTGGGGGGTGGGATGAGTGGGAGGGAATTATAAGCAGCCTTGCACAATATATCTACTATGATAATGTTTTGCATAGCTAGACATGTACAACATATACTGAATTACTTATCTCCCGAGAAGGAATGGGTGACAAGGGAGGAAGGAAATGGATCTGAAATTCGAGGTCGTAACATTAAATGTTTCAAATATATATAAATACTATTATTAATACTCTTTCGCTTGTAAT